>CM030734.1:0-385180 GCA_018127085.1 Pneumocystis sp. 'macacae'
AACCCTAACCCTAACCCTAACCCTAACCCTAACCCTAACCCTAACCCTAACCCTAACCCTAACCCTAACCCTAACCCTAACCCTAACCCTAACCCTAAGTTAACCATACGGACAAGGCGTGCGCGAGGAGTTCCCCTGGAAACAGTCGCTGCGGAAACAGTTCCCCTGGGAACAGTCGCTCTAGAAACAGTCCCCCTGGAAACAGTCGCTGCGGAAACAGTTCCCCTGGAAACAGTTCCCCTGGGAATAGTTCCTTCAGCAACAGTTGTCTTGGGAAACAGTCGCTCTAGAAACAGTTCCCCTGGGAACTGTCGCTGCGGAAATAGTTCCCTTGGCAATAGTCGCCCTGAGAACAGTTCCTCTGGTAACGGTTGTCATGGCAACGGCCCTGCAAAGACCTGTTTTACAACTGCCCCTCATCAAAGACTTGCTTTACAACTACCCTAATCAAACACTTGCTTTACAACTGCCCTAATCAAACACTTGCTTTACACAACTACCCTCCTTAAACACCTGCTTTACAATCGCCCTCCTTAAACACTCTCTTCCAACTCCTCTCCTAACTCTTCTGTTTCTCGAGTAACGTTGCTATGGAAATGCCCCTCTCTTCTCCCCCCTTCTCTCCCCTCTTCCCCTGCTTCCCCCGACGGTGGAAACGCACCCGATAGCGCCCGCCCCTATGCCTTCGCCCTAGAAGCGCCCTCTATCCAATTCGCTTCCCCCGAACCCCCGCTAACCCCGCTAACCCCTTTCCCACCCTAGTCCCACCCTACCTGTCCCCCTGCCAACCGTCCCTATAGTAACGACGGTCACGTGACCTCGACCTGACCCCCCAGCACTTCACTCTGCGTTACACCCCCAGCACTTTACGCTGCACTGCTTCCCTTACCACTCCACACTGCGTTACTTCTGGCGGGTCGTCCCCAACCACCTCCCCCCTCCCCCACCCAACCCGTTTCCAACACTGCTCCCCCCAACATTCCACACTGCACTTTCCCCTCCCTTTCCTCCACCCTACCCATACCCTAACCATAACCATAACCATAACCATAACCCCCCGGATGGGTTTTCTCATCCGCCTAACCCTACCCCACCCAACCCGTTTCCAACACTTTCCCCCAGCACTCCACTCTGCGTTGCCCCCACTTGTGCACTCCACTCTGCGCTGCTTCCAGACGGGTTTTCCCCGGCCACCCTAACCCTACCCCACCCAACTCGTTTCCAACGTGTCCCCCCCAACATTTCACTTTGCACCACCGCCCCCCTTTGCGCTGCACTTTCCCCCCACTTGTGCACTCCCCCCTTGCGCTTTCTCCTCCCGTCTCGGTCGTCCCGGCAACGGTCGCTATGGAAACGACGCGTGTCCACCCATGCCCCCGGCAACCCCACGTGGTCACGTGTCAGTCGGTCGCCTGGGTGATGTTGTCTTGGTGACGCTCGGTCACGTGACATCTCGCCCCCCCTCCCCCCTAAGCAGCGCGCAAACCCCGCCAAAACTGCAGCTGAAAGTGCGTCGGGGTCCGCGCGTTTCCTTTTTATCCTCTGGGAATCCAACGTAAGTCTTCTTCTGCGGGGAGGCGCCCACCCACCCTCCCCCCCGCTCCCGCCAATTTATGTTCCCCGCCCCCCGCACACCCTCGGGTGTCCCGCACACCTCCTCGCCCTTTCCCGCCCCCACCCCGGCCCTACCCTCCAAGCAATTCCCTCACCCTAGCCCCACCCTCGTGCTTTGCGCCCGCCGCTCCCTCCCCGTCTCCCGTTGATTCTGACCTCTTGTTTTGCATGCTCTTTGCTGTATTTCGCCGCATCCTCCTCTACTGCATGTCCACCCTGCCTTTCAAGCAATTGCCTCGTCTCTGCCCTCTCTGCGTCCGCTGCTTCTTGCGCTCTGTTCCCCGCGTGAGGCTCAATCTAACGTCTCGTTTTGCATGCTCTTTGCTGTATTTCGCCGCATCCTCCTCTACTGCATGTCCACCCTGCCTTCCAAGCAATTGCCTCGTCTCCGCCCCACCCTCGTGCTTTGCGCCTGCTGCCCCCACCTTCCTCTGCGCTTCAATCTAACGTCTCGTGCTGCGCGCTCTCCCCTGTATTTCGCCGCATCCCTCTCCACCGAGCCTTCCAAGCAATTGCCTCGTCTCCGCCCTCTCTGCGTCCGTTGCTTCTTGCGCTCTGTTCCCCGCGTGAGGCTCAATCTAATGTCTCGTGTTGCGCGCTCTCCCCTGTATTCTTGCCTCCCCTTCTCCCGCTGCCTCCGCCTGCGCCCTTCTTCACGTCTAAGTAATTGCCTCAGACCCATCCTCTTTGCACGCAACACGCTTTCTACTCATAGTGTCTTTTCAATTTTAATGTAATCTTCGTGTTTATTTCTTTTTTCTTTGTGTTTTTATTTTTTATCTATTACCTTCTGCTCTACTTAGCAATTCTTGCCCATCTACGCGTCACTCTTGGTTTACAAGAAATTCTTTTTATTTTTTACTCCCCTCTAACTCTAGTCTAAATCCACTTCTAAACGCAATTCAATCTAATCTTCACCTTTGCTCCTTATTTTTTGGTGTTTTTATTTTTTATTCACCACCACCCTCTACTTAGCAATTCTTACTTTTCGTTTACTCTTAGTTTACAAGAAATTCTTTCTATTTTTACTTTTCTTTAGTTCTAATTTAAACTCACTTCTAAATGCAATTCAATCTAACATTCGCCTTTACTTCTTATTTTTTGGTGTTTTTTATTTTTTATTCACCATTGCCCTCTCTACTTAGCAATTCTTTTCGTTTACTCTTGGTTTACAAGAAATTCTTTTTATTTTTTACTTCTCTCTAACTCTAATCTAAATCTACTTTTAAACGCAATTCAATGTAATCTTTGTGTTTGCTTCTTATTTTTTGGTGTTTCTGTTTTTTATCCACCACTACCCTCTACTTAGCAATTTTTACTTTTCGTTTACTCTTAGTTTACAAGAAATTCAAGAAATTCTTTTTATTTTTACTTTTCTTTAATTCTAATTTAAACCCACTTCTAAACGCAATTCAATCTAATTTTTACTTCTGCTTCTTATCTGTTATGCTTTTTATTTTTTATTCATCACCATCCTCTCTATTCATTCTTGCTCACTCGTCACCTATTCTTCATTTACGAAAAATACGTTATTCTTTATTTTTTTTTAACTCTAATTTAAACCCACTTCTAAGCGCAATTCAATCTAATTTTCGCCTTTATTTCTTATCTCTTTTGTTTTTTATTTTTTATTCACCATCACCCTCTCACTTATTCTTGCTTACTCGTCACTTATTCTTCATTTACAAAAAATACATTATTTTTTACTCCCCTCTAACTCTAATCTAAACCCACTTCTAAACTCGTTTTAATCTAATTTTTGTATCTCTTCTTTATTTCTTATGGTTCCTGTTTTCTTATCTACCTTATCTTTACTTTTGTCAACTCTTAGCCAATTCTTGACTTATAAAAAATTATTTTTATTTTTCATTTCTCTTTAATTCTAACCCAAATCCAAGTCTAATCTAATATTCATTCACTTCCACTTCTTATCTTTTTTATATTTTACCCTTCACTTACCCACTATCTTCAACTCTGTTTAACTCTTGATTTTTAGTTTACAAAAAAATTTATTCTCTCTCTCTGAAATAATTCAATTCTAACCTAATGCTAATCTAACTTCTACTTTATTTCTACCTTTACTTTTTTTGTTTCCTTACTCTGTTCTTCATCTCCATTACCACCCACTTCACCACCTCTTATCTCTGCACACTGCACACCCTACCTTATCTACGGCGCACATGCACTTGTACCCCCTCTCCTACCCCTCCCCACCTCTCCCCTACCTCCTACTAACTGCTACTAAGTGCTTGGTGCACACCATCTTATTTCCTCGGTACACACTTTTTTCACACCCGACCCCCCCTCCTCACCCCATCCCCTACTCTGCACACTCTCACATCGTTGCTTGGTGCACACCATCTACCTCGCTGCCTCCTGTAGACCCTCTCTCCTAACTCCACCTTATTTCTTATTCATCCTTGATTTACAAAAAAAAAATCATTTTATTTTTTACTCTCCTTAAGTCTATTCCAATTCTACACTGAATTTCAATTTAACTGTTGCCTTTACTTCTTATCTTCCGTGCTTCATGTTTTCTTATCTACCTTATCTCAACCTTTGCAATTTTCCTACTTCTGGTTTACAAAAAAACTTTTTATTCTTTATTTCTTAAATACAACCTAAATCTGACTCAAATCTGAGTCTAATCTACCATTCACTCTCACTCCCTGCTCTTTATATTTTTACCTTTCACCCACCACCTCCAACTCTGCTTAACTCTTGATTCTTGGTTTACAAAAAAATTTATTCTCTCTCTGAAATAATTCAATTCTAATCTAATGCTAATCTAATTCTACTTCTATTTCTTCTGTTCTGTTATTCTTATTTTTTACTCCACCACTTCTTATCTCCACTACCACCCACCTCACCTTATCTGTACACCGTGCACACCCACCTCTGCTCTTAATGTTGCGCGCACACGCACTTGTACCCCCACTCCTACCCCTCTCCTACCATGCACCTCCCTTCCCCTCACCTTCCCTACCTCACTTCTGGTGCACACCATCTTATTTGCACCGTACACATTTTTTTCACACCCGACCCCCCCTCCTCACTCCATCCCCTACTGTGCACACCTCCTCTACCTTTACTTCGTGCACACCATCTACCTCGCTACCTCCTGTAGACCCTCTCCTACTCCTCGCCTCCTTTCTTATTCATCCTTAATTTATAAAAAAAGTTTTATTTTATTTTTTCTCCTTCTAAATCTAGTCTAATTCTATCCTCAATTTCAATACAATCTTCGTGTCTACCTTTTATCTCTTGTATTTTTACCCTTCACTCACCATTTACTCCACTTCTTGGCAACTCTTACCCAATTTTTGGTTTACAAAAAATTATTTTTATTCTTCATTTCTTCTTAAATTTAATCTACATCGAATCCTGATCTAACACTCACTCACACCCACTTCCCTTCTCTTGTATTTTTATCTTCCATTCACCGCCACCTTTAAATCTGCTTATCAATTCTTGATTTTTGACTTACAAAAAAACCTTTTATTCTTAATCTTCTTTTAAAACTAGTCTAATGCTAATCTACTTCTGCTTCTACTTCTATCTTGTTACTCCTACTCTCCACTTCTACTCTCTCACCCCCACCTCTTCTTATCAGTACACTGCACACCCTACCTTATCTACGGCGCACACGCACTTGTACCCCTCTACCTCACCTCCCCTCTACCCCCTACCTCCGTCTCCTGTGCACACTCTCATCTACACCGTGCACATTTTTTTCACATCCAACCTCCCCCACCCTACCTCGCTACTTTGTGCACACACCTCCTACCTTACTGCTTGGTGCACACACTCACCTCGTCACCTCGTACTCCTCTCCACCTTGTTCTTGCTCGTCTTTTATCTACAAGAAAAAAGCTTTTTACTCTATTCTTTCTCCCTCCAACTCCAATCTAAACCCTCTTCTAAACGCAATCCAATCTGATTTTTGCTTTTAATTATCTCTTGTATTCTATCTTTACCCACTGTCGTTTCATTTCCACCTCATTCTTCTACTTTTGATCTCCTGAAAAAACATTTTTATTCTATTCTTCCCCTTTCTGAATCTAGTCTAATTCTACGCTTAATTTCAATCTAATCTCTACTCCTAGTTTTTATCTTGTATTTTTTCCCTTTACTCGTTATCTACTCCACCTCATCAATTCTCTTGTACTTTTGATCTGCTCGAAAAAACTTTCTTCTTTACTTTTTAAATATGAATCAATTCTAACCTAAATCCAAGTCTAATCTACCATTCACTCTTACTCTTGGCTTTTTGTATTTTCACCCTTCACCCACCACTTCTACTCTGCTTATCAACTCTTATTTTTGGTTTACAAAGAAATTTTTTATTCTTTATTTACTCTTAATTCTAAGCTAAATTTAACGTCTGCTTCTACTTCTTTTGTTTTATTTTTTACTCTGTTACCCAGCTCCATCTCCACCTCTTACCCTGCCTTATCTGCACCGTGCACACCCCAACCACTTTCCAGCTTTGTGTGTTCCAAGATCTGTGCAGAGACTGCCACTCAATTCCAGTCCCCTTCTTGCGCCCAACCCCCCCTGTCCACCTCAACCTCGACTGTGTGCTCATTTTTCGTCCAGAAAAATCTCAACTCTAACATACTACTGCCAAATTGAGTCGAAATCAACGCAAATCCCGTGCAAACATCTACGCATTATTCCTCAATCTGCCCTCCTCCCCTCCTCTCAATTCTTGTGTGCACACCTCCCTCACCCTCTCCTCTGCCTTACCCCACATTTACCCCACACAAATTCTGCTTTTTCGGTGGGGCGTTTCCGTTTTCGGCCACAAATGCGGGGTAGCCTCCCCCCCTCCCCGCTGCTTGCGCTTACCCCACACAAATTTTGTTTTTTTGCGGGGTAAATGCGGGGTAGTTCCGGACTAATTTCGGGCAAACACGCGCGTCCCAGACGCGTCCAAAACACGCCCACACGCATCTAAAGCGCACACGGCACACATTCAGTGCAAGAGCGGGCTACACAGTGCGGGGGAGGCGGCGTGCACAGTGCAGGGAGAGCGTCCCGGTAGAATGCACTCATTATTCCCTAAATATACATGCCCGTCCCAAACCATATTTACCCATTTCTAAATCATAACTGAAATCATCATCCCCAACAACAAACCCTTCATCACACTCCACCCTGTCATCCTCAGCGCCCCACTCGGCTTCACCTCGCCTGCCTCCTCGCCCTCTGTCGTACATTTTGTAGGTCTGCATTTTCTTGTCGACGTCAGCGTCACCGTAGAAGTAATGGTCGATGTAGATGTAGATGTGCTTGTGTGTGTCGATGTCTTTGTGATCCACGTATCCGTCGTTTTAATTGATTCGCATTTCTCTCCCAGTGTCTTTCCTTCTGCCCCTGGCTCAACTGTCTTCGTTTCTGTCTTTGTCTCTGTCTTTGTCTCTATCTTTGCTTCATGTTCCGTCACCTCCAATGGCTTCACTCTCGGACATATTTCGTTTATTTTTTTGCATGCATCTTTGCATTCTTCACACTCCTTTTCAAAGCTACACTTCTTCACTGAATCTTCACACTCCTCCTTTAACTCTACATATAAACTAAATGCTTGCGATACTAAATCAAATGCCTTTATTTTGTCTTCTGTTATTTTTACTGCTGCATTTCTTTTTACAAGTCTAAACTGTGCTGTATTTTTTGCTGTACCCGCTGTTGCTTTATTTTCTGCCTTACTATCTGCTTTCTTCGTTGCAACTAAAACAAGATCTGCTGCTTTCATTGCTTCCTCTGCTTTCTTTTTGATTTCTTTATACTCTCCTTCTTTCACTTCCAGTTCTTTACTGATCTTTGTGAGTTTTTCCTTCAGTTCAGGGCACCATCTCTTCACTCGTTCAACAAGTCTTTCACAGAGTTCATTTCTAACATCATCATCCCTATTTCTTCCTTTTTGTTCGTCTGTACACAAAGTTTTAAGTTCGTTAGTTGCATTTGCCCATTCTGTGCAGTATACGTCAAGTTTTGTTTTGCATCCTTTTTTCTCTTTCAGGTTGCCCTTTAGCTCATAAAGTAGTTCCTCTTCTAATTCCAATTGTTTAATGACTGTTTCGCATTGTTTTTCAAGTCCTTTACAATCTTTATTCTCGTCGGCTGTGAGATTCCCACAGCTTGACATGTATTTGCTGCAGAATGGCATCCAACGTCTACATGTTTCTCCTGTTTTCTTCCCCTCCTTCTCTTTCTTCGCCTCTTCTACAATGTTACCCTTTTCCATACGTGCCTTCAGTGTAGCGCACTTAGACTCGACACTCCCCGTGAGGTACGTGCAGGTGGCGTTCGGCGCGACACACCCAAGCGCGTACCGCGTCCTCCCCCGTCTCCCCCACCCACTGCATCGCCCTCTCAGTGTTTCTACGCACGACTCAAACTTATCCAGGTCACTGACCTTCTCCTGCAAGAAGACCTCCTCCAGCTGCTCCGCAACGCCCAACCTTGCGCAGTGGTGCCTCAGCGTCCGGCAGGGCCACTCAATTTCCCTCGAATCATGCTCCAAGTCTGCACACTTCTTCAATAAATCCGTGCAGTGCTGCCTCGTTGGGAGATCCCGCTTTGCGTCCAGATGGTCTTGCAATATGTTTGTCTTTATACGCAAGTCGTCTAACAGCACACCGATTGCTTCTTCTGGTTGCACACATAACGCAAATAGCTCCTTGCTCTTTCCTTTAAGATCTTTACATACACTTACCAGCTCTTTTTGAAATGTTTCAAACCATTTCACACTTCCATCATCAAATTTCCCCCACAGCTTTTCTTGCAATGCTTCATTTGCTAATTCATCGAGTCCTCTTTTATAACACATTGCTTTAACATTCTTGCATGGAGTTCCAAAAGAATTCTGATTTTCAAAGTAAAAACAGCCGGATTGTAATATTATGTAATCATAATCACTAGTATATCTCGGTAATTTACTCCACAGAACAATGTTATCTTTAAAATCCTTGTTTTCAAACATTATAGTTAGAAGGTTCTTTTTTTTCTCAAATTCCTTTTTAAAAACTTCACATTTATCCGTATATCCTGTTTTATTACCACATAATTCTTTTATACTTTCTGAAAGATGCGTAATAGAATCACATTTAGTTTCGAGAACACTTTTACATTTAGTTTCATCAAAGTTCTCTTTTTCTGATAACAACACTAACAAATCAACAATATCTCCTTCTAATGTCCTCCCAATTATAACGCCTTCTGCTGCCGCTTTCTGATAAAGTTCCTCCAATCCTATTCTTTCAGCTACTGTAGGCTCTGGCTGAGTAGGATCAAATTCTGAACCTGGTGGCACATAAACGACTCCCTTTTCTTTATATTTTTTTTCTAACTCATCACACTTTGGTTTTTTATTTTTACAGTTTTTTCCATGAAAGTGGCACTTCTCAAGTAACGAATGTCCATTTTCTTTCAGTTTATTACTAGTTAATACGCTTCCTACCTCTGTTTCTAGAGACTCACACTTTTTTTTTGCTGCTTCTACTAAAGCTCCACATGTATAGTCTAAATTAATACATTTCTTCGTCAATTCATCGCTTTCTTGCCCCAACTCCGGGCAAACATCCTTAAGTCTTTCTTTACATTTACCAGCATCTTCAAGATGCCCGACAAGCGCCCTCAAAAGAACTTCCTCTGCCACCTCATCACGCTTCTTCTGGTAACACTTATTTCTTAAGTCATTACACTTCTCTTTAAGCTTTTCAGGACATGCTGCTTCCAAAAACAAGCATTCTTTTTCATTCTCTTTACAGTCTGTATCTTCCAATTCTGAAATAGCTTTTCCAGCTGCTGTTTTAAGTTTGTTTTCAAATGAAGTGCATTTTTTTTCAACATTAGTTTTCAGTCCTGTACATTTTGTTTCACCGTCATTCTTACATATTTCCTTTAATTTTGAATGGGTACTAAAATCCTTGTCTATTTTTCTCAATTCTTCACAGTATCCTTTTAGTGTTCCTTTGCATTTTTGCTCATCTAGATTTTTTTTCAAGATCAATGCTAAAACAAACTCCTCTTCAACCTCATCCTTCTGTGCTGCTTGCGCCCGCCTCTTGACTGCCCGCGCCGCCCAGCTCCAAATTCTATCCCACAAAGCAGCAGATAAGCTTGCTGTCTCATCTCACTTTCATGTAAAAATGAAGATAACGTGCGATATATGTACTTTTAGTGTGCCCCTTCTTATCTTTCGTTATCTGTCACGTGATATTTCCAAAATTTATGCGGGGTAATGCGGGGTAAACGCAAAAACAAGGTTGCGATGAATGGGCATAAAAAACACAGGTAGGTTGGAGTACGGGCAGACTATGCGAGAATACGCCTCGTTAAATGCACTTCATGTTAATCATTCCCTTAAATATACATGCCATTCCCAAACCATGTTCATTCACTCTTAAATCATAACTGAAATCATTATTCCCAACAACACCCCTCTCACCACACTCCATCCCGTCATCTTCAGCCCTCCACTCGGTGTTACATCCCCTGCTTCATCTCCTGTTGTGCATTTTGTAGGTTTGCACCGTCTTGTCGATGTCAGCGTGACCGTGGACGTAATAGTAGATGTAGATGTCGATGTACTAGTGTGTGTCGACGTTTTCGTGACCCATGTGTCTGTCGTCTGAATAGATTTGCATTGCTCGCTCACTGTCTTTCCATCTGGCCCGACAGTCTTTGTTGTCGTCGTTGTGACGTTCTGTGTCACTATTTCCTGTGACTTTATGTCTAGCGGCTTCAGACCGCTACATGTCTTGTCAATATTCTTGCATACTTCTTCTATCCCTTGGCAATCCTCCCTAATCCCGCAATCCGAGTTTAGCCGGGTGCATCGCTCCTTCAATTCTACATATCTTGCTAACACATCTGCTGCCAAATCCAATGCTCTCGCCTCTAGCTCTGTGACCGGCACATCTTTAGCCCCTCTCCGCACTATCTTTACATGCTTCATGGTATCTTTAGCCCCTCCTGCTTTACCGTTCTTTTTATTTTTGCCTTCAGCGTTATCTCCACCTGTCTTTGCAATTGATAAAACAAGCTTAGCCTCCTCCATTGCCTTTCCTGCTTGGCTCTTAAGTTTATTAAATATTTCTAAATCATTTTTTATGACTTCTTTCGCCTCTGTTAGTTCCGCTGGTAATACTTTGCATTGCTTTTCTACCTCCTCTACTAGTCTACTGCAAACATCTTTTCTAACATCATCGTCACTCTTTTTGGGATCACTATCAGTGTTATCTTTACATAAACCACTGATTGTCTTATTATTTGATTTCTCTAATTCTGTGCAATATCCTTTCAATGCCTGATCGCACTTATCTTGACTAATGAGTTTCCCTTGAAGTTCTTTTTTCAAAACATTGTCCAAGGCTTTTCTCTTGTAGAATGGTTCGCAGTATTTCTTAAGATTTACGCAAAGTTCATTTTTTTTTAAAACCCCAGGGCAGTTAGGCTCATATTTATCACAATAAACGTCCCAAAATGGACAAACCCTGCTCAATAATGTTATGTTCTTTTGATTATTTTCAAGAAAACTAACAATTGTTGACTCTTCTATATTTTTTTTGAACACCTCGCATCTAGTTTGCACATCATCTACCATCAGCTTACACGTAGCGTTCTGGAAGGCACATACGAGAGAAAAGCGCCCGTCTCCTCTCCTAGTCCATAGACTACACTTTTTCTTCAAATATCCGTTGCAATTCTCCTCATCCTTCAGCGTATCCTTATGTTCACTAAGTAAAAGCGTCTTCAGCAGTTCTGTCGTCCCCAGACGCTCGCACTGCTGCTCCAGCGTATAGCACGGCCACCAAATTTCCCTTGAATCATGTCTCAGCTCCTCACACTTCCTCCCCAACTCCTTGCAGTCCTTGTCCCCCGGGAAATCCCGCTTCTTGTCCAGTTGTTCCCGCAGAAAGACCGTTCTCATCTGGTGATCATGCGTAAGCAGCCGGAGCGCCTTTAGTGGCTGTAGACACAGAACAAGCAACTCGTCGTACGGAAAGGTCCCTTTATTTCCCTTCAGTTCTCCACAGACTTCCACTAATTTTTTCTGAAATTCTTTACGCCACGTTTCATTTGAACCGTGCAGCAGCCCCCGCATTCTTTGCTGTAACATGCTGTTTGCACGCGCATCAAGCCCTCTTTTGTAGCACGCTGCCCTCACATTCATACACGCTTCCTTGCCATGTTGACAGCTTTCTTCAAAATAAAGACAATAAGATTCTAGTCTTGCACATTCTCCGCTGCTAAGAAATGTTGGCAATTTTCCCCAACCAATAGTTTTATCATTCGGATCATAAAGATTATTTCTAAGAATTTCTGGCTCTAGATTGTCACAGACTTTTTTAGCATCTTTTTCTAATTCCTCACATTTTTTCTTTCCATATTCACTTAAATCATTTTTTGTACAAAGATTTTCTAGAGCCTCATGTTCATGAGTGCTTTTGCATTTTTCTTTAAGGACCTCTTCACACTTGTTTTTTTTATGATCTTTTTTAAGCCAGAACGCCAGCAAAGCAGTCGCATCCCTCACACGCTGCCCCCCGATAACAACGCCGTCCTCCTCCGCCTCCCTGTAAAGCCCTTCCAGTCCTATGTCCTCTGCCAGCGACGCCGCCGGCCTCGTCGGATCAAAAGGCGGTCCTGGCGGTATATACACGATGTTTTCCTTTCTACATTTTTTTTCCAATTCGTCGCATTTAGCCATATATTCATCCTCACAGTTTCCAACATAAAAGTAGCATTGTTCAAGCAATGACAAACATTTCTCTTTTTTAAAATTTTTAAGTGTAGCAGCAACATCTTTTTCAAGAACTTTACACTTTTCCCCTTTTTCAGTCATAACTTTTCCGCATGTTGCTTCCTGATTCAGACACGACTGAGTCAACTCGTTGCTTTCTCGACCCAATTCCGGGCAAAGCTTTTTAAGTTTCTCCTGACATGTATCTGATCTATTAAGATCACTTCGGAGCGCCCTCAAAAGAACTTCGTTTGCTATTTTTTCACGCTTTTTTTGATAACATAGATTCCTTAGCTTGTTACACTTCTCTGTAAGATCTGGACATGCTCCTTCCAAAAACAAACATTGTTGTTCATTCTCTTCACATTCTTTATCTGTTAAATCTGAATTTTTTTTTTTAACTGCATCCCCAAGTTTTGTTTTAAACGAAGTGCATTTTTCTTCAACCTTATTTTTTAGTTTTGTGCATTTTTCATTTTCTTTTCCATCTTCACATAAACTTTCCAGTTTTGCATGTATTTCTTTCATATTTAAATTCTTTAAATTTTTACAGTATTCTTCCAAGCCAGTTTTGCAATTTCCATCTTTATAATCTTTTTTCAAAACCAAAGCAAAAATATGCTCCTCATCAATCCCATCATTCTGTGCTACTTGCGCCCGCCTCTTAACCGCCCGTGCCGCCGCCTGAGTCAAATTTCCTAGAGTGAAAGAACAGATATAAGTGAGTTTCCATGGTATACTATTCTGTTTTATTGATTCTTTATTAAAAATTTTAATGACATGTAAAAGTAATTGAAACTTTTTTATACTAAAATCATATATTAAATTATTTTTTCTTAGTTTTATAAAGCTTTAAGTAAATTTTGATATAAAAATTGTAATAGACAAGAATAGATTTATAATTATATTAATTAATTCTTTTAAATGTTTTCTTTAATATTAAAATAATTTAAGACTAAGATTTTATTATGTTCTGTAGTTTGTTAATTAAAATCTATGATTTAATTTAAAAGAATAAATTATTTTTTGATATGTAAAAGGTTTTTATAAATAATGTATTATATTTAAAAATATATTTAAATATTTTGTTGTGTTAAAAATGTTTTAAAAATGTTAAATAATAATTTGAATTAAATAAATAATAGATAGTAGAATAAATTTTATAATTCTTTTTGCAAATTCAATTTTAGATTAGGATTGTAAGTATTGGAATTCGTGTTGCATTAAGATTAAATATGTTGAATTTTGAGTTGCATTAGCATATTAATTTTTATATGTTTTTGAATCTTATAATAATATTATAATTATCAATATAATACCAGAATTAATGATTTAATGTTATATAAAAACTTAAAAATAAGTAAAAAAGATAAATAAATAAAAATTAGATGAACTACATAACGGACTATCTCTATTTTTATATAATTCAAGTTGATAATATAATGATTATTGATAAAATATGATTTATAAAATAAACAATAATAAATTCATAATTTAACTGAGTTTTTTGAGATATAAAAGTTTGCTTTAGTGATAAATTTGCATTGTGTCAATTAACTTTATATAGTTATTAGCGAAAGAAATATGGTATATTTTTTGACCTTAGTATTTATTAATGTTTTTCTAATAATATTTAAATTTACGTCAGTTATATATAAATTCTTTGTAATAATAGGGATAATTATTATTTTTGTTCATAATATTTATTTTAAATCTTGTTACTTATTGTTTTGGTTTTTATAAATGTTATTGAAATTTTTTGTATATTTCTTCAGGTCAGATTTTAAATTGTTGAGGATTTTTATGAGCTTTATTTGATCAAAGATATTTATAGATTATAAATAACTTTTTCTACACATGTAATTTATTTGGAAGTAGTGGTATTTTTCAATCTATTTTGTAATCCAATATAGTATTTTTTAAATTATTTAGTGAATTTATTGAATATTTCTTAACTAATTTTTGTTATTATTTTTAGATAAATTTTTGAATATTTTATTATTTTCTGTGCTCTGTCTATGATATTTGGTGCTTCGTTTTTTTATTTTTAAGATTATACTTATATATGAATTTCTTTAGAAACTTTTTGTAGAATATTTTTTAATATTTTTAAACTGTCCAAATTGTTTTTGTTGTTATTTTTTAATATGAATTCTTAGGTATTAATTGGTTATAATATTATATCTAATAGTTGTATATTATTTTAAAATTCTTTAGTTCTATTTTTAAATTAAGTTTTATATAAATTTTTATCATTTTTTTTAATATTATCGTTTCGTCTTATTGATTTTATCCAGATTGCATTATTTAATATAACATATTATCATAAAATATGTTATCTTTAATTTAATACATATAAGATAATATATATCATCTTTTTAAATCACAGAGTTTGTAAATATAATGTATAATTATTAGTATTTATTAATATAATAACTTTAATAAATTATGTTTTAGTGTTTTTGTAGTTTTTAAATAAGTATATAATTTTTTTAATACATAAAATAAATATTCAAGCTATGGGTTATTTTGTAGTCATATAGATTTAAAAATTAAAATATTTTTTAGTTGGTTATTTTTCAAAAATTTGATATTTCATAAAAGTAGGGTTTACATATAATATCAGTTTTGATAAATTTGCATATTTTAAATTTAAAGTACAATACAAATATGTATATGTTATAATGATGTAGTATTGTGTCTTAAATAATTTTTGTAATTTTTAATATTTTCTTTTGTATTATAAAACTTTGATTTTTAATATTCTATTTATTAATACATTAAACCCTTTTTATGATATTTAGTTTTTAGACTAATATATATATATATTCGAAATTTTTCTTATGGTATTTTCGTAAATAAAAGGAATATCATTTAAAATTAAATATATCTTTTGAATTGATAATAGTAATTCTGTTTAATTAGAAAAAAGAGGTACTTAAATCAGTTCTTTTATAATTAAACATAAATTATTTAGAGTGAACAATATTTTAAAAATATTTTATTTTATTTTATTTAAATTATTATATATATTTATTTTTAAAGAAATTTTGTTAATATTATATATATAATTTTTATTTTTCAATTGTTTATTATAAAAACGATTTTTAATAATATCTTAGTTTTCTATTAATTCTAGTTTTAGTATCATTTTTACTAGTATTAATACAGATAAATTAATAATGAGATTTATAAAGATATTTATTTTTAGAGTTTATAACAAGAATGCTTTATTATCTTATAAAAACTGTGCAAATTTGTTTTTTTATTATAAAGTTTTATATTCAATTGAGTGAAATTTGGGTGAATAATATATAATATTGTTATCTTTTTGAAAATTTTTAAACTTTATTTTTTTATAAGCGTGTAAAAATTATATTAAATGATTTATATAATTTATATAATATTTTATTAGTGAATTCTATGTTTTTAAATAAAGTTTTAATATTTTTCTTAAAAAAGTTATAACTTTATTTAGAATTATCTGTAAATTTAATCTTTATTTATGAAATAATAACTTTCATGGTTAATTAGTTATTCTTTTTAATGTTTAGAAACTTTTTTGACTCTTATTTTATAAAGAATGTTATATTTTTCCAAATGTTTTTAAAAGAATTTATCAACTTGTTATATTTTTAGTAATATTAATTTATTATTTTGTTAGAAATCCTAGTAAAAATAATAATAGATTTTTTTGGAGATCAAAAGATTGTTTTATTAATAATTTATATATTTTTAATTATTTAGTAACATTATTTATTGACTATTGTCTTCATATAAATTTTTAATATTTTTGAAATTAGTGCATTTCTAATAGTTTTTAAGAGAATTAATTTATTTCTTATTTTCTATAATATGTTTTTTGATTTAAAAATTATTAAAAAAAAAACTCATTAAAATATTTTTGTTGATACATTTTAGAGGTTTTTAAGTTAGCTCATTTAAAATAATAGCTAAATAATCGTTAGTATGTATAGAATTCATTAATATAGATGAATTTAGTTTATTTAGAAATTTTTGTTTTTAGTATTCATTTTTAGTTTTAATAAATTATCTTTTATTTGTAAATTTAAATTAAAATATTGTGTTTTATAAAAAAAAATTATATTAATATTAAATAATAGATAAAATATATATAATAAATGAATAAATATTTTTAATTTTTTTGTAAATTTTTTAATTTTTATAATAAAATTATTCTTAAAGTTTGAAGAGTTAATTTAGTTTTTATTTATTTATGTTTTTTATACTTAATTTATATTTATTTTTAAGAGTTGTTTCTAAATATTTTAAATTTATATTATAAATTAGAATTATGTTAATAAGTTGATTTTCTGAAAGTTTAAATATCGTTTTATTGAAAATATTGTTTAATTATATTTTTGTAGATCTGAAATATTTAAATAAGTTTGTTGTTTTTTATTTTTTTATCTAAGTTCATCATTTGTATTAACCATTGATTTTTTTAATAGTTTAAATGTACTTTTTTTATTTTTAGTATATTTATTTTTTATATTCTGTTTTTTTTGGATATTTTTATTTATTGATGTTCTACGATGTTTATTTTCTATAATGAAACATTTTTAAAATTAACCTTATTTTTTTTATATATTGAATTTTACCTAAATTTTTGGTTTTTAATAATTTTTCTAATGTCTTGTAAGGATATTAATATCTTATTTTTTTTTTATTATTTTAGATGATATTTATGGTATATATGTTAATATTATAGAGAAATGATTGTTATCATTTTTTTGGAAAAAGATGTTTTTAAAAATAATAGATTTTAGTTTTAAATCTTACGATAGTAAAAAATCGTAAATTTGCAATAAGTTTTTATGTCATGTAATTTTAAAGTTTTATAATTATTTTTAATGATATATAATTATTTCTAGACAATATTTATAGAATTAATATGAAAGTTAAAATAAGTTATTTTGAATAAAAATGTAGTAATAATGATTATTTTATAATATTTTTGTTCAAGATTAAAAGGTGTCTTAAAAAATACACACAAAATAAAAATTGTTTACGGATTTTTTAAATTATTTTTCGTTAATTGTTTTTAAGGTTATAATTTTTAGAGGTATTCTTATGCTTAAATATTCTAAATATTCCAATTTTATATTTTTAGTTTTTATTTAGAAATTAGTTTAATCGTTTTTATTTTTAAATTTTCATTTATATTCCTGAATGATATTAAAATATATGTTTATGATATGAAATCTGATTTCAATTTTTTGATTTACGATCTCTGATATTCATATTTTATAATTCAGTATTTTTTAAAAAAAATTTAGATAGCTTAATATTAAAATTAGTCGAAATGGATTTTAGGTTTCTAAAAGATTTAAATATATTCAAAGATCCTAAAATATACTTATTATCTAACATAATATTATATAAGAAATATTTATATCAAAAAATGTCTATATATTTTTTAAGAAAAATGTATTGTTTTAATAATAATTAGTTATTCTACGAATAATTTAGTCTAAAAATATCATTTAGTACATAAAAAGTATTTCCATCTGGAATAAGATGAAAAGTTTGTGAATAACGTTGAGGATTTTGTTCTTCATCAACCTAATAACATTAATTTGGTTTTATCTTTTAAGAATATAAAGCATATACTAAA
This sequence comes from Pneumocystis sp. 'macacae', assembly GCA_018127085.1. Classification (NCBI taxonomy): domain Eukaryota; kingdom Fungi; phylum Ascomycota; class Pneumocystomycetes; order Pneumocystales; family Pneumocystaceae; genus Pneumocystis; species Pneumocystis sp. 'macacae'. The sequence goes on from CM030734.1 coordinate 18,006, forward strand.
AGGTCACCTGTAACCATAACAATAACACTTCCTCCGGATAAAGAAGGTTGAACATCAAGAGTTGAGATTCTATGCTGTACTTTACTAAAAGGGAGTTCCTATAAAACTGTCAATTTGAAGAGAAATAGAAAAAAATTAAATATATATATAGTATTTCAACTACTATATATATATATAAATAAATAACAAACCATTAATTTTTGTATAATTTTATCAACTCCTTGAATTTGAGAACTCTCAAAAGTAAGCATTGAATGAGAACGCTATTTTTAGTAAGTTTAGTTAAATTATTTTATTATATTTCTTATTACATACATATAATGGTGCTAATTGAGATCTATCTGTGTCAAAATTCTTATAATAAAAGTCCTATAAAGATTTATTAATAAAACATTTGAAATATATAATTATTCAATACAGTAAATTGTGCTGCCAAAGTATTTATATCTACACGTTATTAGACTTTTATAAAAAAATGTTGTAGAAAAATAAATATATACCAGTCATTTTTTATTTTTTTATTTTATTCTTATAACTTATTTTACGAATGAAATTTTCGGAATATTTTTTTATAAAAGCATATTAACAAGTCCAATAGTTAAGTGATAATATATTTCTCTTTCATATTAAATATATATTTTAAAGGGTTTTCATATATAGTGCAATAGAATTTTATTTTAAATTATATTAGGTAATTATCCTTGATTTTTGAATTTATAAAAATTTGATAAATTTATTCGATTTTGAAAAGAAAAAGTAATTTAATTTTAGAAAAATTAGTTTTGTTTTAGTCATTTGAACACTTTTTGAATTATTTTTGTAAATTTTAGAAAATGTTTTTTTAATAATTGTTGAAGTTATTCTTTAGGAAAAATTATCAAATTATGGGTTTTGTAGATGAAATTAAAGCCCGAAATTTCAGTATATATGCTCAATGGTATTATTATTATTACTAGATTTTTTTTGTGAATTAGTGTTTTAATTTAATATTTAGGTTTGGGATTATTTCTATCATTCGTAATTTATTTTTCATTATTATGGAGTAAAAATCAATAAGTATATAGTTGATTTTGTTTTGGGGTTTGTGAATTTATTTCGCATCGGCTCTATTGTTGTTTTCAGTGTATTGAGCTTGTATTTACTTTTTTTTTTTATCATTTTCTAATATTCCAGGGTAATGGGCTTTATACTTATGTTTATTGAAATTCCATTTTTAATGAGGATATGTCCCACTAGTCGGAAATTGTATGTATTTCGAACTTTTTTGAATACTAATATTATAGTGACTCTTTTATTCAATATTTTAATCAAAATTGGCCACGTGCAGTGTGTTTTGAATATATTTTTAACATATTCGTAATTTATTTGTATAGGGAGTATATATTATTTTTTCTACTATTTTGTTTCTTTCTGGGATTATTAAATGGACATCCTTAATTGTTGCTGCATTTTTTATGATTATTACTTGTTTATGTTATGGTATATAGACTTTATTTTCATTTTTATATAAATTGCTGAATATTGGTAGTGATTGCAGCTCTTAAAGGACAAACGTTTGCAAATAGTTCTCTTCTCGGAGGCTCAGGTATTACTCAGATGGCAGTCTAGTAGATTAATTAGAGTCTTTAATGGGTCTATTTAATAGACAAATAAGTTTTAAAAATATATTATAATTTTTTTATTACAGTGATTTATAAAAATTTGTACTAAATACTTTAATTTCTGAAATTTTATATAGTATTTGATTTGTTTTATAGTTTTTAGTAGTTTTTAGTTTATACTAATATTTTATTTTAATAAATTTGTTTCTATTGTAATTTTGATATATGAAATGTTTTAAAATAAAATTTTTATAGTTTTAAAGTTTTTTTTGATTTTTATGGATATTTTGAATATATTTATATAAAATTAAATTGATTTTGAATTTTTTTTAATTACTGGGATTTTATATGTTTTATAGATAGTATTGATGAATAGATGTTTTAGAAAAATATAATTATATTAATTAAAATTAACATTAAAATGATTTTTATATCAGTATTATAAATATTTAAATATTTAATAAATTTTATAAAAGGTGTATAAAAATTAAAATTATGTTTTTTGTATATTTATAATTATAACATATTGTTTTTGTTTGGCGTTTTTCTTAATATTTGAATTTATTATTTTATTGTAGGAATTATTTTAAGATTTAAAATTTTCAAAAATAATTATAGATATTGAAAAAATTAAATTTCAATATTATTTTATAATTTTGAAAAATAGATTTAAAAATATTTAAAATATTCAATTTACTATAAATAATATATTTTTGGAGAAAATTTGTTGTTTTTATAAGAGATTTATGAAATTGGATTTATGGTATTTGTTAAAATATAAGAGAAATTAAAATAACTATTTTGTTTTTATGATATTATGTTTTATAATTAATATATTATTTGATAGTGTATTAATAGAAAATTTATGTTTAAATAAATTATAATATAATTTAAAAGAAATTGGAGAAATTTGTTAATATCTTTTATAAAGTTAATTTTAAATACTTAATCCAGTAATATGTGATCTTCTAATTAGAATAGATTATTAATTTTATATTATATTATTGTTAAATATGCTTTAATAAAAATAATAAGACTTTGGAATTTTTAAGAAATTAATACAATTTTTTTTATTTTTGTATTTTATTATTTTATATTTATCTTATAAAATAATTTAAGTTTAGAAGATATTATAATTGTTAAATTCTATCAATTTAATTTAATTCTTATAAATTTTAAAATTGAATAATATTTAGTATAATTTTTCTTATATAAATTCATTAATAAAAATTTTTTTTATCTAAAGTTCTTTAATTTTTTATAGAAAAGTAATAGGTTAAATTACTTGTATAAGAGATTAAAAAATATTTAATTTTATGTTTAAAAGAGTTATGAAAAATAATGAATTCTTTAAGAGAATTGTCAAATTCTTGTAAGCTAGTGCTTTTGGAAGTTACTAAAAATCAAATTCAATTTCATCGATTAAAGTTACATTCTGAAGTTTTCAGTGAAAAAGAAAGATCTGTACTATTACTTCTTGAAAAATTAGAAGAATTAAATAATGAAAAGAAAATGATTATTTTAGATGAAAAAGTTGGTTTGTTTTATAGTTATACTATTTTTTTCTACTTAACGTTAATTTAGTTGTAGATAATACTACTTTAGAAAAAGATTTATCAGAAAAAATTAAAGAAGCTCAATTCGAGTTACTTATTGCGAATGCAATAAATACAACAAAAAATCTTATAATTGAAAAGTATTATGTTTATCTATTAATTAATGATTTTAATTGGATATTTAGTTTTATTGAAACAAATCCTATTTTGCAGGCTGTTTATTTTAATGGAAGTCTAACTGAACAAGACCGGTAACTTGGTTTGACTATTTTATTATTATCTTATGTTATAGAGCTATAAATTCTTCCCTCGAGAAATGTGATAATATTATTTCTAAACTTTTAAAGTTTCATAATTTTTTATTAAAAAATGAAAAAAAAATTCTATATCTTCAGAAAAAGATATTGAGTATACAGATATAATTGATTTTATTTTTTTTTAATTTTTTTATAGAATCGTTTTCTGAAAATGAAGAAAAGGTTAAAAAAATTTTAGAAATTACTGCTAATATTAGAGATCGTGAAGAAAAAATGCTTTCTGTTTTCGAGAAGCAGCAGAAAGAGAAGTTCTGTCAATCTTTTTTTTTTTTTTTAACATTATTTAGGTTGGTTAAAGAAATGAATGATATAAAACATCGTGTTGCTATTGTAAAAAATTGTTTACAAGTATTACTTTTTAGTTTTGTTTTTACGATATTTATTTTTTTAGGGCATAATTTTAGAAAGTGGGATTAATTGGTTTGAGAATGAACATTGGAGGAATATAATGCTTAAAACAGGTGAACATGATAATTATATTATAAAATAAATTATATTTTTAAAAATGTATAAATCTGTTTTAACTATTTTATACTTCATGATTATGAAGTTAAATATTTAGAATTCTTAATAATACTCTTATAATTGGTAATAATACATAAATAGTTATATATTTTATCATTATTAAGAATATTTTAAACGTTATCTGGAACAAGATAATCATCATATATATAACTTTTTAATGTTTTTTGTCTCTTTTATCATTTTTTTCTGGATTTTTATCTGCGTGAATTTGTTTTTGCCACATAGAATAATATAGACAATTTTCACTCATTTTTTTTGTTTGATCTAAGAGTTCTTCGTGTGTACCACTTTCTACTATAGATCCATCTTTCATACAAAGAATAAGATCACATGATATGATAGTAGAAAGTCTATGAGCGATACAAATAGTAGTACGACCTTCCGCTAATTTTTTTAGTGCAATTTGAACTTGTCTTTCAGTATGTGTATCAAGAGCAGATGTTGCTTCATCTAATAGAATTATCTAATATTGTTAGTAATCAATGTATTGAAGATAATATATACTTTAGGATTCTTTAAAATTGTTCGCGCTATCGCAATTCTTTGTTTTTCTCCTCCGCTTAAACGTAATCCTCTTTCGCCTACTCTTGTATCGTATTTATTCGGCCAAGTCATAATCTTGTTATGGATTTGTGCCATACGCGCCGCTTCGAAAACTTCTTCGTCTGATGCATCTGGTTTTGCATAACGAATATTAAACATAATAGTATCATTGAAAAGAACAGTATCTAAATACGTTAAAAAACTATTTTAAAAATATAATACCTTGTGGAACAATTCCTATGTTTTTTCTAAGGGAACTAAGTTTCACATCATGAATATTTTGTCCATCAATTTTAATTGCACCAGAGTCGATATTAAAGAATTTAAATAAACACCGAAGTACTGTTGTTTTTCCTGATCCGCTTTCTCCTTTATTTAAAATTACTTTTTATGTAATAAACTTTTTACTTGCCCACTAAAGCTATTGATGTGCCAGCTTTTGCATGAAAACTTAGTGCTTTTAAAGCTGTTTTTTTGTTATCATAGGAAAAATGAACATTATCTGGATTTTCATTAGTATGTAATGTTTAAATTTCAAAATTATACCAAATATAACTTCTCCATGTGTTATTTTTAAATCAATCGCATCAGGTTTATCAAAAACTGAAGGTTTTTCATTAAACTTGTAAATTAGTATTTAATATAAGCTTGAGAATATTTTCTTACTAATTCCAACATTCTTTCTGCATCCACGAGGCTTGATTGTAAAGATCTATAAAGACTTAATTGTTTTATTAGCCTACTTTTTTCTTAATTAATATTGTTTTACCTTCCAAAATAATTTAACGGTCCTAATAAAGATAATTATAATCTATTTTTAATAAATATTAAATACCTTGTAATTGAGTCATGTAGGTCAATAAAGATACAAAATTTCCTACTGATGTCTGATTTTTAACGACTTTATATGCAGAAAGAAACGCTATAGAAAGAAGACCAATAGTATATATTGCATTTTGTACTGTATTTAGAAAATTTAAAGAACCTATGATCATTATATATTATTCTTTGAGAAACTAATTGGCTCTACTTAATACATTATATTCAGCTTTTTGATATGTTTTAACTGCATCTTCATGACGATTAAATTCGAAATACTCTGCATTAAAATACTAACACGTTGATAAACTTCAAAATCATTATATAACAAACCTTTACAGTCTCATAGTTAGTTATGGAGTCGCATTTTATTGAATATTCTTCTCTATGTTTGCTAACCATATCTCGTCTATTTATATATATATACCTTTAAGATCAATTTCAATATTAAGAAACTAACCGATATTCTGTTCTCCATTCCGTAATTTTTATCGTTATATAAATATAAGAAATTGTCATAATCATTATAATAAGAGCAAAATATGCATCAAAATTAATGAAAAAGTATATAATTGCAACAAAAATATCGATAATTACTGGCAAAACTTGAAATATAATGAGGTCGAAAAAAGTATTTATAGAAGAACCATGATCTAAGGCACTCATAATTTCTCCTGTTTTTTTTGATAAATGAAAATCCAGAGAAAGAGTATGAATATGCTCAAAAGCCTTAAAATTAATACAATATATACCTATAGATAAAAGCAGTACCTTCACAGAAAGATTTCTATAAGCATGTTGATTAATTGGTATCCAAAGATGAGATCTAATGGATGATATTAAACCCATATTTCCTTGCAAAAACTTATAGAGCATAAAAATAAGAACATATACCCAAATATTTCCTATATTGTTTATATTTTTTATTTATAATAATTATTTATTACCTTTGTTATCTGTATTAGTAATAAGTTTATCAGTAATGATTCCTAGTTGTTGTGGTGTCAAAATGTTTATGTATCTTGAAATAAGTAAAAGAGCTAGGAAAATTAAAAAAAAAAATTGATTTATAATATAGATATACTAAAACAGAAAAAAATTGTAATTTTTAATGATAAAATGTTTTTAGGCCAAATATATGGGAAAAATAATGTAAACTTTTTAGTATATTCCCACCATTTGTTCCATGATTTTTCACTGTTTAATGTCTGTTTTCTCTTTAAAAACTATTAATTATATTTAATGCAAAAATTTCTACCTTAGTAACTGATAATTCATCATCATCATAGATTTGATCTTCTTCAAATAAAGGTGAACTTTCCCCTATACCTAGTGTTGGTTTCTTTGATATTGTTAATAAATAAAAAGTAAAGAAAAATAATGAAATTAAAATTCTTAGTAAAGTTATAGAATAATAAGCTATTTCCCAACCAGATAGAGATAAATTTGATAATATAAAAAAGAAGAGTGTTGTATCAGCTATTATCTGGAAAACATAAATAAACAAAGTGTTTGATTTTATAATATTTTGATGTTTTATCTTAATAGTATCTACAAATATTATACACCATGTAAAAATACTGCTTAATGTATAAAACTAAGAGTTATTTAGTATGGCTTTTATGAAGTTGTTCTTATGAAATATTGAAATACATACTACTATAGATTGTGCAATCCACCAGTTCTGTTTAATTAATATATAAATTAAAAACAATATTGAATCTCCAACCTAAACAATGTTAGTTTATATTACGGTTTTTATACGACTTAAATAATACAAAGGTTAGTAAAATTAAAAAAGATGAAATAGTTTGAAGTAATAATGAAATATTTTGTTTTTCTTTAATGTGTTTTTTTGAAGTTACTGAAGCTGTAATATATAGTGTTAAAAGAAGCCATGGAAGGGCATAATGAATAAAATTAATTACAATATTATTATTTATATCCATTATAAACGTTTTGAATTTTTAATAATTCAATGGGTAAAAAATATAAAAACCTACAAATGAATATCGTAAAAAATAAAATTATATACTTTTTATTCAACATTAACTGAATAAAACAGTAAATACTGATAAATAATGGATTACGATGAATTATTTAGTACTATATGGTTAATTAAAAAAAAAATTTAAAACTAGATAAAATTTTGAATTTTATTTAATGTATGTTTTATACAAAGTTGATCTTAATTAAGAGTTATTGCTGAAAAAGTATTTAATAAATTGTTAGAGGATGTGACCATTACAGGTTTATCATCTTCTATAAAATCTTTTATACTAGAGGCATTAGGATTATTTTTTATTATTGGTTTTATAATATTATTTTCTGCATAATGTTCTGATGTTTCGTCTTTTATAATATCAAATAACTTAACGATACTAGAAAGCTTTAGTTTCTCTGAAAATTCTGTTATTATAGCAGTAGGTTTGCGTCTAGAAGGGCCTTTAGATCTTGTTTTTCGCAAATCCTCTAGCATAGATGATTTAAGTAATGGTTTATTGGTTTCGACTAAAGAGTTAAAAGTGTCGTTTTTATTTGTATTGGTTTGTAAATGTGTAAGATTTGATATTCTTGGCGACCCAAATTTTAATTTTTCTTCTAAATCTCGAGAAAATTGTGCTCGTGTATTAATTGAATTTTTAATATTAGAGAATGATGCATGCGATGAATAAAGCATATTCGATGTGAATTCTTTTTTTATAGGTCTTAATGGAAGAGTTGGTTTATTTTTTATTTCTGAATTTGCTGATTGATTGTTTTCATTTTCCGATTCTTTAATTTGATTAGATGAATCGATTTTTTGCATAAATTTTGAACATTTTTCAATTTTGGAAGCATTATTGTTAATAAAATTTGATAAAGTTGAGTTTTTTTCCGTAATGTCTTCGAAAGATATATTATTATCTTGTTCATAAGTCTTGTTATTGAAAAAATGTTCTCTACAGTTTAAATTTGTATCATTTAGTGCGAGAGTATTTTTTAGATGTGCTTCTGAGGTTTTGAAGTTCCGAAATTCTAAACTTTCCCTTGTTTTTTGATATTTTTGAAACATATCTGAATTATTTTTACTGGAATGTGATTCGTTTTTTGCATTGTCATAAATAATTGTTTTAGATAACTCTGTTTCCCGAATATAATTAGAATCTTTGATATCTTTGGATTGATATGTAATAGTAGAATTTTTGCTAAAAAAATTTGGAGAATATATATCTTTAGGTATAGAAAAGGAGTCAGAAAAGTACGATAATTTTTCTCCGTTGTGTTCTTTTGTTTCTTTATTTGTAATAATGGTATTTTTTTCTAAAGAATTTAATTGATAATTATTATTACTGTTTGAAAAAGATATGCATGTTTTGTTTTCAGGCTTAGAATAAAGTTTGCCGTAATGCTTTTCGTGATTTTTATTACAAATGTATGTATATTGTTTTTCTGTGTTAGAATCCGTTGGAACCAAAATAGAGTTAGATTTTTGAAATATAAGTTCTTTTTGAGAGTTTGATTCAGATATGTTGCTAGGAAAATGAATGTTGATATTTTCATGTGTATTGTATGAGGAAGCATTAATAACACTATCTTTTTTGAGATGGTTCATTTGTTCTGCTAAAATATGTTTGTTATAATCATTAGATAATTCATCTGAGAATTGTTTTTGAGAAAAATATTGTAGTTCTGTATCTTTTAAATTATCATATGATGTATCTTTTGCCTTTTTTAGAGTGTGTTCCGACTGTAATATGCATGTTACAAGTTTTTGTGGGCTGTTGGGACGAGGAGGAACAGGTGGTAAAGACATAAAATATAATGAAAAAAAATGTCGAAATGGCGAATATGTATATATTTGTATTATTCAAATTTCTTTAATGCGAGAGTGATGAAGATCTGTTTTAAATTAAACTTTAATGCCTTTATCGATGGAAATGTATTGTTTAAACAGAGTATAAATAATATTGATAACTTAAATACTATTCTCTAATGTGTGTGATGAGTTTATATTCATTTTATAGTTCCAAAAAGCTAATTATAAACTAAAAAAATATAATATATTCTTCTCCTGGAAGTATTAGATACATGAATAAAATGTTTTTATGAGCAATGCAAATAAGTAAATCCGAAATGATAATTGAGTTTTTAAAAAAGCATCTCATCTATATTCCTAAAAACCATTTTCAAAAAAAAATAACACATTTAGTGCATAAAAGTTATGCATATATATAACGATCAAACAATATAGATAAACCACTTAATTTTCAAAGGCATTTGAATTTGTTGTGTCCATAATCATATAATTAATTTCATCATTGGTGTCAGGGTCTCCTACAAATAAATTGCGACCACCGCGTCTGAAATGAGTACGTAGATGAGCTCGCAGATTATCACTACGTGAAAACCACCGTCCACATTCTCTTATACTACATTGAAATGGCTTTTCACTAGTATGTGAACGTTCATGACGTTTAAGATGTTCGTAACGTTTAAAGCGTTTATTACAAATATCACAAATATGTGTCTTATCGAGAGAAGAAACGATTAAAGGGGGGGAATGACTATTTTTATATGAGACAGATGACTTCCGATGACTATAGTGATGCTGAAAATAATTAAGTACATTGCTAGCGGCCATGATTTGCGCTGATGATTTATCGTAGAAAGAATCTGTAAAAGATTGAGAGGACGATGGATTATAAGTGAAATATGATGTAGATGCATCATAGATATCATCAGTATATCTAGGATATGTATCGCAATGCATTATTTTAATACCTTCAAGAGATGATCGACTTCTTTTAGGAATAGGTTGCTCATATGAAAGATCATCCAGTAATATAGAAGTAGGTGTATGTTGTATTTTAGGTACAGTAGGATAAAAATTTTTGTGAACGTTATTTTCAAGTGGTGTAAGAGGAAACATTTGAGAAGATGGTGTTTCGATGGCACTTATAGTTGAGATAGTAGAGGTCGAACCGCTACGATAAATACTACAAGGTAAAGAAAAGACTTGCTCGGATATGGGCATTGAATGGTGCCGCTTGAGGGGTGGAAGCATCACAGGATATTGGTAAGATAATGGAGGAAGATGAGACTTCATAATACAATTATTGACAAATGTGCAAATAAATTAATTTACTCCTCCAATTATACAATGATATTGCTAAAATAAAGAATCTGTTTGAAATTAGTATGAAGATATAAAAAATTGTAAACATGCTCCCATAAATATCCTGAAGCTGGTAATACGTCTATTAATGTATCAAGTAGTAAAATGGATAATACTAAATCCAACAATATATACGCTGGTAATAAAATATTTATATCCGAGGTAATGTTAAACCAAAACTTTCTTCGTTGTCGATTATTTCATTACTAATACTATAGGAGTATGTAGTTTTATATACCTTATCAAAAATTGATTCTGAAAAGGTATCTATAAAAAGCCTAAATTTAAAAAATAAAAGCTTGTTTAAACCAGTAGAGAGAATTGAAATAAGTTGAAAGGATTTGGAAGTGTTGAGGTCTGACTGTAAAGATGACTGGATGTTTAAAAGAGTTTGAAAAAAATAGCCGCAATAGAGCAATATAAATGCTAAGCTGATCGTTTGTGCATAAAAAAGTGACTAGGTTAAGATGTGAATATAAAGTTTCAAAGCCGTTCTTCATGCGCCTAGAATATCTACCTCAGTCTTCATAAGCTTAATATGTTAGTCTGCCTGCATGATGACAAAAACTCTTCTGAAGCTAGACTTGTTTTGTAGAAATCTTACAAAAATACTAGAAAGGTGTGTTACTTTATATAGTCTGATTATAACGCCTCTGTGGCTGACTGTTGATGAATGCTCTGAGCTTGTCTTTATATAGCTTTAGTCATGTTTCTATAAGAGCTGAGTTTTGATGATATAAGGGTTAGGGTTTGATGTTTGTATCTGTTTATCCCATATTTAGTTTAGGAATATTATCTGTTTGTTGATAATTTCCCAAATAAGATTTGGCTCCATATTAAACACAACGGAATTTCGCTTTTAAAAATTTGGATAGAGTAATGCAAGGGCTGAAAGTATGCACTAGTGTGCATAGAACGCATTGGTAAAACGGATCTTATTATGTATGATGATTTAAATTTACTTTGATTTTTTTACCTGAAGAATTAATATTAAGTATTGAAGAATTTTATGATATTTTTTGTTTGGATGGTGTTTTGCTTAGTTTTTTAGGAAAGGTTCTCTCAAGTGATAGTTTATGAATGAGGATTATTATAATTGTTTTTCATGGAGTTAATTGTTAAGAATACGTTATTACAGATTTATTAAATTAATTCATTATGCAAACAAGATATATATTTATATAATTTTAATTGTTTTAGTTAAGATTATAATTGATTTTAAGTTATGTCTATATATGAATTTATTTTATTAAAAAAATAAATTATAGTAAACTGGATTTTAATTAAAGAATATAAGCTGTATGCAACTAAGTAGTTGGAATATAGTTGTTGAATTGTTATAAATAGTACTTTTTATTGTATATTATTTATAAAAGATAACTATTAGTTACTTATAGGTGTAAAATTGTTATATGCTAATAGGATTATTGATATATATAATAAAGAGATGTATATCTAAAAAAGGTTAAATGTATTATGGACGTATTTGTACTCAGGTAGTTAGAGAAGAATTAAGTGAATAAATTGTATAGTATTTTGTTTCTTTAATAGTTAAATCTCGTTTAAAATTGAAGAATTAAGGAATGTGAAAAAATTATGGGAATGGATGTTGGTTGAATATTCGTGTATAAAATGTTTTTTGGTTTGGTTTTACTTTTTTTTTAGTCTTTTTATTTTAAATAATTTGTTAATAAAAATAATGAAAGAGAATGGTAATTTTTAATGAATTAATTTATAAATTTTATATTATAATTAAAACATAGTAATTTGATTCTTAATAGAATACATGTTTTAAAAAGTTTTAATACTTGTTTGTATTGAAAAAATATTATATTATTGTTAATAATAAGTTATAGTTTTTAGCTAGGTTTATGTTTTCTTATTGTTTCATATAGTTTTTACATTAGAATATATAGACTTTAAGATATTGGATAGTGTAGATAGTTAGCAATGGAGTTTGTAATGCTTATGTTCATTTTTATGTTAAAAATTTATTAGGACTTGAAAATATATTAGAATGTTTTATTGTATTTTATTTAGGGTTGTAGAAAGTTTTAGTTATAGATTTTTTTGTTATTAGTATTTATGTAGAATTGACTGTTAATTAAGTAGTTTAAGTTGTATAATAAGATTATTTTATAATTGTATATATGTTTGTTAATTTAATTATTGGTTTTAGGGTTGTTTTAATAATATATTGATTTTTGTTTAATATAAGTTATATAATTTTTTATTGAACGATGTATAGTAAAATTTGTTGTTTCTAATGAGTTGATTATAATTTTTTTATAATTAGTGAGGTTACTTATTAAAATAATCATGATTTATATAAGTTATAATGTGACTAGTATATTGATATTTTTTAATTATTTTTTAAATTTTGTTTATAATGGTAAATGAATTATGTTTTAAATAATTTAATGATGTAACACTAAAATTTTTGGTACTTTAGTATAGATATTCTTTATTTTATATATATTTAGAAAGTATTAGTATAAAAGAATTTATTATATTTTATAGATTAAATTTTTATTGCAAAACTGAGTAAATGTTTCACTTTATTTAATTCCTATAATTAAAATTAATTATTGCATATGGAGCCTTTTTCCAAAACAATTTTAAGGAAAATCATATTTTTTTGTTTTTACTACAGTCATTATTTTCGGAGCTGTCATTTTATTTTGATTAAGATAAAAAGGTTAAGGATTATGGATTTGGGTTATAATTATTGATAAAGTTTATGAAATTAGAATTTTGTTTATAGTAGATTCTAAAAAAAAAAGAATGATATTTATTTATCTTTGTAATTAGTGTTTACACAGAGTTAATGTTGAAAAACGATAGTTGTGTATATAAATGAATTTGTATTCTTATATATTTTTAATTAAAGGAAATTTTCAATTTTAAAAGATTCAAAACATATAAAACCTTATAGTTAAGTTGGCCATGTCTGGTATAATGGTAGTTCTGAGTAAGTCTTAGGTATTGGTAGTATCCTAATAAAGCGTTAGTATACGCTAGATCGTTAAAAGAATATACACCATTCTATTATATTTACAGTTAAAAGTATAATACATACTACAAAACAAATGTTCTTTATATAATATAGAATATGTTTTTTAGTTTCCATCCCCTTATTTTTATATAAAAGTTGGAGTTCTAATATATCTTTTTTTGAAATGGAGGACCTGTCTTTAAATTCTTCTTCAAATTTTTGTATTTTAAGTTCTAATTCTTCTACGTTAATAATTGTACTTTTTAATTCTTCTTGTAAAAGTAATAACATTTTTGTAAGTTTATGGTTTTCATTTTGAGTCTGCAAAATACCAGAATATTTATTTTGTTTTTCAGAAATATGTGAATTTGACAAAGTTTTAATATATGGTCGAGCTACAAAGGATAAAAAAATGACTATGTATGATTATATACTTACATTGTGGCGTAGTTTTCCATGCACCTGGTCCAAAAAGTTTTATAGTTTTATCTATAGTAAGATCATCGATATTAGATAGTTTTTTATGTTCTGAAAAACATGGAATATTTTCATCAATATTGTTATTTTTGTAAAGGCTGTTTATTCTTGTATTGTCTGATTTTTCGCAGAAAATGTTTTTAGATACTACATCTAATTCTGTGTCTGAAATTTCATGCTTAGAATTTTCATTATATTGTATTATTTCTTCCAAAACATCATATGATGAGTCTTTTTTTTTTTTGATAACATGCCCTGGTTGTTCAGTTGCAATTTTACATAATGGAGTTGAATGAATAAGTTTTATTTCGCTTTCTTCAGAGCTAGAGGTAGATGCTCTTGAATCTGACATAAGATCAGGCAGTGGTATATAATTTTCTATATGATCAGAGGGTGGATAAATAGGTGAAATATTATTTGAAAGTTTGACAAAATATTCAGATGAGCTCGGTGACTTTATAGATACATTTTCTTTAAAATTTTTTAAATTCCTGCAGGTTTCTGTATCAGGAGAAATAGTTTTAGCATTTTCATTTTTAGAGAATTCGGATTTATTATATAGTGTATAAGATAATGGTAAAAATGAATTTGATTCTTGCTGCTTTTGTGATGACATAGAAGATTTACAGGCATTTTTGAGTCTTTTAATATCATTAGATGGAGTATGTGCCAAAAATGAAGGGGATGATGATGTAGAAGAATGCAATGATTTCGGCAAAGTAGTTAAACGGATAATAAGCTGTAATTTTATTGGAAAATAAAAGCAAATTTATAAAAAAATATACCTCTTCTTCTGGAATTTTTTCTCTATTTGAAAATTCTTGGGTGATAATTTTGTTATGATTTTTCGAAAAATGATTATTTATTTTTTTTTCGGTTGTTTGGAATTTATGAAATCTAGATGTGTTTGATTCTTGGTCGAAAAAAGTAGAATAGTCATTGTTTTGAGACAAAAATCTAGATTTAAACGTGTTTGTGTTTTTAAAAGGTGTCATAATTTTTTTTATTTGTAAATTTGAATTTTGTCAAAATCATAAAAGGCTGTTGTCGAATATTATAATTCGTGATATTTAAAAATTAGAGTTTAAAAAAATATTAAGATATATCATGTGAATGGAAAAATGATCGAGATAGATCTTTAAGTTTTTTATTTTTTTCCTAAATAAATAATAATTTGACGTATATATCTAATTATATATTTAAATATTATGAATATTTTTTTATTATTAACATTCTGTTACGTTTTGCCGGAAAATATTCGGATTATCTTGATAGAAACTTAGTTTTTATTTATATTGTTTTTTTAAAGTTTTTGATGCTTTTATTTTTTATTTCGATGTTATATTTTCTTATAGGTACAACATTTATATTAGTCTTTTAGTAATAAATTCTTGTTTTTTTCTATGAAATATGTACCTTTTCTTGTGGAATAGATATTGATCTCGATTTGTTATTTAAGTATAAGAAATCATATTTCAATAATTATTTCTAGTAAATGTTTTTTGTTTTGATAATAATTGGAATTTTTTTAAAAATATAATCATAATTTTTTTAGGGTTTTAATGTTTATTATAATGATTTATTTAATTCTAAGTTTATAAGTAATTTAGACTTCAAATTGTTTTATTTATATTGTTTTTGATTTAAAAGAAATCTAATAAAATACAAGTATGAATATTGGGATTTTAAAAGGTTTAGATATAGTTTTACTAGAAAGTGATTATTGTAAGTTGTTATAAACTTATGATTAGATGTGTTTTAGTCCAGTTATTAAATTTTTATTATTTCCGGAATAATTTATAGTTGATAATTCTAAAAGTGTGACTTGATGTTAATTCAGTAGATTTTAGTAATTTTAATTTCAAAAAAATTTTAAGTGGAAATTTTTGAGCAGTAGTTATTATAGTTTATGTGATTTTTATTTATTTATTGTTATATTTATATAAATAAAATTTATAAATAAATTGTGTGTTATTATTATATTTCATTTTTAATTAGAAGTTCTGAGAAGTTTTGTTGAAGTTGTATGAAGATTTTAAAATATTTTAATTAGAAATTGAGTATGTATTTTAAAGTATATAAATGTAAGTTAAAATTATATTTTTTTATTAAATGTATTTAAAGAAATATTTTACTTTTTAAAAAAGAAAATTAAATATCTAATTGTATAAGTTTTAGTACATTAAAATTGTTTTTTATTTATAAAAAGTTATAAGAATTTAAGAAATGATTTGAAGTAATTTTAATTTGAAATTACAAGATTGGTTATAAAAAAAATTTTTTAAAAATTTATTAAATCTTTAGAAATATGTTAAATATATTTTTTTTATAAATTATTATATTAATGTATAAATATCTCTATATTTAGATAAAAAATGAAATATTGTTATTTTAGAAAGGACTTTTTTTTAAATTTATAGAATTTGAAGATATTAAATATTTCCTTGGATTAGTAAGAATCTAAAAAATTTATTATGGGGTTTATATATAATTGTTTTTAGAAAAAAACATTGAATATTTTTTATAATTTAAAATAAAGATTTTCTAAACAGTGATAATTTTACAAATTTAAACGAATGTAAATTAGTTTATTTGTAGAAATCTTATATCTATTAATATAAGAAATTTTAATTTTATTATATATGGAAATGTTTTATGAATACTGAAGTATATATTTTGGATTTTAAGTTGTAAAAATATTAGTTTTAGTTTTTCTTAGTATTTTTTTTTAAAATTCTAATTTTTAATATCTTGAATATTTATAACTTGGTTCAATGTATTATGTAGATTTTATGTTTATATATATTTATTTTTAATAGATTTTGTAAAGATTAACTTATTGTTTTTATTTTTTAATAAAAATTTAGATTTTTAAAATTACTTTTATTATATATAAATATTGAAATTAGATTTTCATTTATATATTTAGTTTTTAACGATAGATGTATCGGATTAATTATGTTTCTTGGAAGAATATAATTATAAAGAATCTAGTCACTAAAATAATGGTTCAGAGTCCAATGGTATGGGTGGATTGTGGTATTTAATTATAATGTTTTTAATATTTATTAATTCTTTTAAAAAAATGTCTGGCTTGAATCCAGAAAAGCATGAATTACTTGAGATTGCTGTTTTAATAACAGATGGAAATTTAAATATCTTAGAAGAGGTGTTTTTATTTTTGAAATGTTTATTTTATGTTTTATTAATTATTTTTAGAAAGGATTTGAAAGAGTTATTCATCATCCAGAATATATTTTGAATTCTATGGATATTTGGTGTAAAGAGCATCATCAAAAGGTGGAATTTATTGAAGATATTTAAATTTATAAACTTTAATGTAATAGAGTGGTCTTATCCAGAGAGTTTTATCGTCTTCACATACTTTAGCTTCTACCGAATTAGAGCTTTTGGAATATCTACAAAAATATGTTCCGAAACCTAAAGTAGCTATGTTGGCTGGGAATAGCGTCTATGTTGACAGAGCATTTTTATTTCGCTATATTCCAAGAATTATAGAATATTTACATTATAGAATTATTGATGTTTCAACTATAAAAGAACTTGCTAGATGTTGGAATCATTACGTTTTTCAAAATGCACCGAAAAAAAAAGCTAATCATAGGGCTATGGATGATATTCGGGAGAGTATAGAAGAACTTAGATACTATAAGAAATCATGGCTTACGTGAAATATTTGTTTTGATTTTTTGTTTTTGATAGTTCTAAAATAATATTGTTAATTCAACGAGGATGGTTTTTTATGATTGAGTTTTTAATATTTTTTATAATTTTAAAAAATAATAATTATTGTAAGTATATGATATTTTACTGCTTATATCATAATGTATATATTGGTTTAGATAGTTTAAGTAGTTGTATTTTAAGATTATGTATTTTTTAATTTGAAATGTTATATAGTATGGTTTATGGATATATTTTCCTCGAAAATGTTTTATTACATTTTTGAATTAATTCTAGAAAGTTGTTTATAATATTTATTGTATTTAAACAGTTAATATAATTATAAAATTTAATAAAAAAATATTTTAGAAGTTATATTAAGGTTACAAAAATAATTTAAAATTACATCTAATATTTAAAGATATTTGGTATTTTATAATATTTTATAATATTTAATTTTATGTTTGATATCGAAGTTCATGAAAAATGTCAAAACCCCGTCAGTTGCCTTATGGTTTAACAACTTTTAAAGAGGGAAGTCTTCGAGTATTTTCATTAGAATTTTTTATATTTTTTAATTAAAGTTTTAAGTCTATTGACCAGGAAAAAATTGCTGCTTTTGAACGTGCAACACCAAGAAAAACGGCATATGATAAAGCAAAAGAGGAAGCAAATGCAAAGAAAAAAGTTTTATTACGGTTTATTATGGATATTATTTTTACAGTTGTTTTAGAGGGAAGAAGAAGAAACAAAAGTAATATATGAAGATTTTGTAAAAAGCTTTGATGATGGTTCTGAAGAATATAATACAAATTTTTGTAAGAAATTATAGATAGGGTTTTTCTGATTTTAAAAGCATTTCCTTCAAATATGCCTAGAGGAATTTCATGTGCTAAACGTCATTTTGCTGGATTATCTTCTGATATGGTATTATGTTTGAAAATTTTAACAAATTATTAATATGAAAAAGGAAAATGCATCAAATCGCAAAAGAAATTTAGATATTTTTCTTGAAGAAATTAAAAGGTATTATTTTTTTTAGTGATATTAATAATTTATTAATTTAGTAATCAACAAAAAGAATTTTTTAGAGTGACCCGTAATACTAATACTGGGGTTTTTTCTACAGGTTTATTTATTTGTAAACAGTTATTTGAGATTTGACTTTTTTCAGAAATATCTGAAGAATCATTTGGTTTTCGTCCTCGGAGTCTTCATTTAACTTCATTACCTCCTTCTACTACACAGCAATCTCTTTCAACTTTACTTTTACCATATGGGAAAATTACATCTATCAATATTCTTCCTTCAAGGTCTACAGATGACCAATTTAAAAAAGGAGTTTCTGCTTTTGTGACATTTGAGGATCCTAGAGATGCTGAAATGGCTAAAAGTAATCTTGATGGAACATACCTTGGACAAGGTTGGAGAGCAAAAGTTATATGGGGAAAAGAGTTAAAGTCTTCTACTTTTTGTAATTACAATTTTTTAATTTTATAAAATGCTTATATATAGATGTTGATACTCATATTAAACTTCCATTTAATGCTAAACAAGGAACAATGAGTTTTAATCGAGCACCGCCACCGGGAGGAATTGCTGTTGGAAGAGTTGTTCCATCGTCAATGTTGAATAGAATTGAAGTTATTGTTTTGAAGCCTAAAGATTTGAAATTGTTAAGAAGGATTCACAGGGTAATCGAAAAAGTTGTTGAATACGGTGTGGAATTTGAGGTATTTTACAATAATTTTTTACATGTTATTTAATAATTAGGCTTTTCTTATGAAAAAAGAATCTAATAACTCTGATTATGAATTTTTATTTGATTCAATGGTATGTTTTGTTTTTTTTTTTTTTTGTTAGAGTATTTAACGGGTTTTTAAGACTCCAGAGCATGTTTATTATAGATGGAAATTGTTTTCTTTGTTAAATGGTGATTTTCCTTATAGATGGTCAAAAGAGCCTTTTCAAATGTTTACAGATGGTGCTTGGTGGATACCACCGGAAAATATTGATGATGTTTGTTGAAAATAATTTCATTAATATAGTACTTATAAATACAATAGGATGATGATGACTTTTCTGATGATAATTTTGAGAAAAGAAGACAAATGTCGTATTTAGGTTCTGCTTCTAGACATCATTTTGATTGGTTATTACGTAGAATTTCCTATCGTCGTGGGAATATTGCAAGAGCTATGTCTTTTGCAATAGAACATGCAAATGCTGCTGATGAGGTTATTATCATATATTTTTTGGATGTTCTAAATAATTAAAGATTGTTGAAATATTGATATCTTCATTAATACAACCATATACTTCTATTTCTACTAAAATTGCAAGGTTATATTTAGTTAGTGATATACTGCATAATTCATCTATTGCAATTCCTAATGTTTGGAAATATAGGCAATTGTGAATTCAAAGTCTTAGTTAAATATTTTTAACTGTTGTTTTAGACTTGAGCAGAATTTATCAGTGGTTTTTTTGCATTTTTCTGAAATTTATAAATCATTTGATGGGCGTATTAAAGCTGATAATTTTCGCCGCCAGATTGTAAATATTACTAATGCATGGGAAAGTTGGATAGTTTTTGGTCAGGGTGTATTAGAGAATTTTTTGGAAATATTTCTTGATAAAAAAAAGTCTGATTTAAAAAAGAAAAATCTTTCAAATGTTTCTGAAATTAATAGATCTTCAGAAATTACAAAAGTCGTGTCAGGAAAGTCTGCATGGAAAAGAATTTCAGATAATCTAAATAATGATTCTTCGAATATTAACTATACTTTATCTAATGTGGATGTTAAAAATTTAGAAATGAATAGTTCATTTACTCAAGAAAAGACTATATTTAGAGTTTCTAATTCTAAATTTGTAAATAATCTGGATGGCGAGTCTATGCAGAATCTGGATGGTGAGCCTATGCAGAATTTGGACGGTGAGCCTATGCAGAATTTGGACGGTGAGCCTATGCAGAATTTGGACGGTGAGCCTATGCAGAATTTGGATGGCGAGCCTATGCAGAATCTGGATGGCGAGCCTATGCAGAATCTGGATGGTGAGCCTATGCAGAATTTGGATGGCGAGCCTATGCAGAATTTGGACGGTGAGCCTATGCAGAATCTGGATGGCGAGCCTATGCAGAATCTGGATGGCGAGCCTATGCAGAATCTGGATGGCGAGCCTATGCAGAATCTGGATGGTGAGCCTATGCAGAATTTGGATGGCGAGCCTATGCAGAATTTGGACGGTGAGCCTATGCAGAATCTGGACGGTGAGTTTATGAGGGATTTAAATGAAGAGTGTTTTTTGGAAAATGATGGTAATATTAATAAAGATATTTTAAAAAAAAAGAGTTTGCTTTCAGGGGATTTAAAGAGTCATTCAATAAAATTTGATCTTTCTTTTGGGAAAAATATGACTACATCTTTTAAATCATCTAATTCGTTTGATATTTCTTATGAAAATTCTGACAATTCTTCATTGTCTGAGACGCAGGATGTGGGATCTCAAAAACGGTTTCTTGGAAGAATGAAAGCATTAGATGGCTTTAGTAGTTATGATTGGATATAGTATTTTTGAATTGTATTCTATTTTGTATTTGAAGTATTAATATTTTGAGTTTTTATACATATTTTTGCAATGGTTTTATAATATTGTTGATTGTTTTTATATAGAATTTTTATATATAGTTAGGATTATCAAGTAAATACTCTACCTCAAGATTCATGTTATGGTTTAAAGATTAAATGATATGTTTTTTTATTAATATTTTATTTTTATAATACCGCGATTTTATAAATATGTAGCAATTTAATAGAAGTTGTTCAGGATTAGTTTTTTTAGAATTATTATTTTTTTTTAAATATGTAAAAAAAATATTAGATTATATTATTGTAATTTTAAATTTATATTTTAAATTTAAGTATTTATAGAAAGCGTAAAATAAAAAGTTAATATTGAATAATTTTATTTTTTAAGAAATGTTGAAGATATTTAAAATATACTTGATAATACGTTTGTTTACAGTTGTTATTTATTTAAGGTTATGAAAAATATTTGTATTCTCTTTTTAGGGTTTTGAATATTCTCAATCGTTTGAAACGCTAAAGCTTATAATAAAAAGTTCTTTTAAATATTTTAAAAAAAAAAGTTTTAGAAATAGGACAAATTTCTAAATGAGAATATTGGATGCTCCGAAAAATGTTGGTATTAAGGGTAACTTTATATGTTTTATTAAAAAAAATAAATAATTTTATATTTAGGTATAGAAATTTATTTTCCTTCCCAGGTATAGTTTATTTAATTATCTTTGTTTGCAAGTGAATGGAATATAATAATATATAGTGTGTATTGCAAGAAGAGTTAGAAAAATATGATGGTGTTTCTACTGGAAAGTATACAATTGGTATGTTTAATTTTAATAAGTCATTAAAACTAACATTTTAAGGTCTTGGTTTGACAAAGATGGGTTTTTGTGATGATAGAGAGGATATTTATTCAATTTGTTTAACAACAGTCTGGCGATTAATTACAAACTACAAAATTGATGTTAACAATATTGGAAGACTAGAAGTAGGCACAGAAACCTTAATTGACAAGTCTAAATCGATCAAAACTGTGCTTATGCAGCTTTTTTCCCCCAATTCTAATATTGAGGGTGTAGATAATATAAATGCCTGTTATGGTGGCACTAATGCTCTTTTTAATGCTGTTAATTGGATTCAATCTGAAAATTGGGATGGTCGTGATGCTATTGTTGTTGCTGGTGATATTGCTCTTTATTCAAAGGGAGCTGCACGACCTACGGGTGGTGCAGGATGTGTTGCTATGATTATTGGAAAAGATGCACCTATTGTTGTAGATTCTGGTAGATTGTATTATATGTGTTGTTTAATTAACTTATTTTGGTTTTATTTTAGGTTTAAGGGGATCTTATATGGATCATGTTTATGATTTTTATAAGCCTGATTTTGCTTCCGAATATCCTGTTGTAAATGGTCATTATTCTATTGTATGTTATACTCGAGCTCTTGATCATAGTTATAAAGCATACAATAAGAGATATTTACTTAGAAAGAGCCTTGATGATGCATATTCTAATTCAGCTCATTCATTACCTATAGACCGTTTTGATTATTGTATTTTTCATTCTCCTACTTGCAAGTCTGTTCAAAAAGCATATGCTAGAATGTTATATAATGATTTTATGGATAACCAGGATCATCCTGAATTTGAGAATGTAAAGGGCTTTTTTAATGTTGAATATGAATCTAGTTTGGTAGATAAAAACCTTGAAAAGCAATTTATGGATCTTAATAAAAAGCGATTTCAGTCACGTGTTAGTGTTACTCTTGATGTATCAACTAATGTTGGAAATATGTATACTGCTAGCTTGTACGGTTGTTTGGTTAGTCTTTTGAGCAATGTTTCATCTTCTGATCTTGTAAGACTTTTATTTATTAATTAATTTATTAATTTTATTTAGATTGGAAAACGTATAGGAGCTTACTCATATGGTTCTGGACTGGCTTCTACTTTCTTTAGTTTTACTATTCATGATGATATATCTTATATTGTTAGGATTCTTAATTTAAAGGAAAAATTGGAAAATAGAAGGGTATTATCTCCCGAAGAGTTTGAGCGTGTATGTTTTTTTGTAATTTATGAAATTTCTAGTTAATGTTTTAGATGATACTTCTTCGAGAAAAAGCATATCTTTCAAAAGCATATATTCCTCAAGGTGATGTTTCTAATATTGCTTCAAATACATATTATCTTGTTAAAATTGATGATAAATATCGTAGAGAATATGTTTTTCGATCTGATTCAGCTAAAAATGTGTTATAATATATTAAATTTTTATTTTTAATATTTATTCGTATATGAAAAAAAAACTAATTTGTTTTACTGCAATTATTGATAATTATTTTTAGAGTTTATTTTAAAATGTAGTTTTAATGATTTTTTTACATTTATTTCTATTGCTTATTGTCATTGAGTTTAAATGTTATTTAATATGATAATTTGAATATGTGTAAATAAAAAACAATAATATTCGGAATTTCTGTAATTATTGGAATAGTTATGGTTTGTAAAATATTTAAGAAACCCTTGTTATCCTAAAGATGTAGCATTTATAATAGAAGAAACAGTAGTTTACTAATGAAAGAAATTATTAAAAATAAGAGAATAATAAGTATTTTATTTGTTTTAAAAAAAAAATATGAATTAATTTAGTTATATACAAAAAAGATGGGAATATTTATTACATTATTGATTTTCATTGAACCAATTTTTTGGATAATTTTGCATGTGTAATTTAAGTTAGATTGTTTTAATGTTTTAGAATATTTTGAGATCTATTTTTAAAATTACTTTATGTATTGCTGTTTATTGTGTTATTTAACCATTGTTCTCCTATATTTTTATATCTTTTTTTTTCTATTTTTTTTTTTCTTTCATCTAGTTTCCTTTTTCTTTTATCATAAGCTTGTTCCAAATTTTGTTTCATTAGTTCAGTAAGCCTGTGTTCTTCTTCAAGAGCTTCTCTCTGCTTTTTTCGTTTTTGTACATCTTCTGAAAATTGATAAAACCCAACGCCCTTTGTTCTAATTTCTTTTTTTGAATCATAGAATGCTTCTAGTGCTGTTCAATATTAAAAATATATAAATATGTATGCAATTTCTTACATTCTTCTGGTTCCTCAAGGATCTTCTGAATTCGTTCTTGATCTAGATTAAATGTTTGGATAAAATCCCCATAAATAATATTTTCTGGAATTGTTTCTTGTTCAGGAGTAATATCTCTAGGCAAATCTACTTTACGTACTGTTCTTGTTCTTCCAAATTCATCAATGTATTCTACCCATGGATTGTTTTCTTCATCTGTTTCATTACTTTCTGGGGATGAATCTATGGCAAATTCTTGTTCCACCCATTTTCTATCAAAATCAACTAGCAGATTTTCTGCTATTGTTCCTTTTATATTTATATCATAACCTCCTCTTCTCATCATTTCATATTGAATGGCTTTTCGTTTTAATGCTGTTTTTGAGGCTTCGATTTTTAGTTCTAAAACATTTGTTTGCTGATCGAGTTTATCTTTTGCCGAACGAAACTCTACACCAATATTCGATTTTGTTTGTGCTTTTTTCTAGTTATTTAAGACTTAATTATTTTTCTGTATTTCTTATACTTTATCTTCATAAGAACTTCCGGGTTTATTTAGTTTGCTTGATTTTTTTTGTTCAAATTTATCACGAACTCGTGAAAGTTCTGCAAGAAGATCTATTGATGATGCCGAAGATACTGCTATTGTTTCATTGTTTTTCTTAGAAAGTGCCATGGAAATTTGCTAAAATTCAATTTGGATAATTTTATAGCATTTTGAATTAGATTTAAATTTTTTATGAAATTTATAAAATAAAATATAATTGTATTTGAGAATAGTTTTCGATTAATAATAGATTAGTGTTATTTTTAATATTATAAAAAAATATTGAATGAATAATTAATTTTAATATTTATGGTTTTTGGAAAAAAAAATTTTTAAAACGTAAATTTGCGGCTTTAAATAATTTGATATTCTAATGCTTTAAAATAACGAATTGATTTTATTATTAATTTTATTATTAAATACTATGAAAAAATCAGTCAATTATTTGATAAATAAGATAAAATTAATAATGTTGAAAAAAAAAATATGATAGTTTAGTAATTTAATAAAAAATTGGCAATAATGTTATAATTTAGAAAATACATAATTTTTTTTAATAATGTATTTTTTATTTATAATTGTTTGTTAAAATTAATTATATGATTGTTAATCTGGAGTAATAGTAATTGGATTGTTATATTATTTTAATGCTTACAAAAATCTAACATGTATATTGTATTTTTAAATTTTATGGATATTTTTGTAAAATTGGAAATAACACATCTGTAAAATAAAAGAATAAAGTTGTAATGTTAATAAGAATATGTATTAAGTAATAATAATGATGTGGATCTAAGTTTTTAATTTGCATTTTTAGTATAATTATAAATAAAACTTCTTTGAAATTTTTAATTAAATGGATCTAAATAATATAGATAATTTATTTTATATTTCTTTTTATAAATAATAAGGGAATTGTTTTATTAAAAAAATATTTTAATTTTTATTTTGTGTTTCAGTTTTGAAGAAAGAATAGATTTTATTCATTTTTTTTGCATTTATTTTTTTATATATTTCATTGTTGTTATTTTCTAGCTTCTTTTTTTTGTTTTTTAGTTTAGGAATTGTATTAGGTCTTTTTTTAAAATAATCTGTTGTAAAATTATTGGCGTTTTGCATAAAGATAGAAGTAGTTCTATAGATCTGTAGTTTATACAAATATTGTGATAATGGTGTAAAACTATGAATTTTAGTAAATAGATTAAAATATAAATGAATAACTTATACTCTTCTGACTGAAGAAGAAGATTTTCATATTTTATAGGTAAGTAACTATTAATAAATTGTATTGCTGTCTTTAAACGTGCTAATTGGATAATGTTTTTAAAATCTTGAGTTTTATTCTCTAATTCTTTTTTTTCGACAGTTCCTATAAAATGTTTAGTGATAGCTTCAAATTCAATACTTTTGGGTAAATGAGAGGCTATTTTTTTAGCTTTGGATATTAAAACTTTCAGTAATAGTTCTTCATCGAAACGAAAAAATGGGCGAGTAGAGTCTAATTTTTGGCAAATGGACTGAATTGCTTGCTTTATTTGAGGTTCTAAATATGAAATAAGGATGGGAAAATGGTATTCTGAAAAAAGTTCTAAAATATCTTCCATAAGAAGATATTTACCTAAAGATTCCTGCGTCTGAATAAAATTACTAATTATAATGAAGATTGCTATTTCTTTAATAATTACCTTATTGCATGCTTTTTCAAGGATAGGAATTGTAAGAAATATAAGATCGAAGGGTGTTGCAAGATAAATAGAACCATCTAGTATTAAGTAAATACATATAAACTATCAAAAATATAAAATATTACCTTTTACAATGCTATTATTAATAAACCAACTTCTTTTTTTGTAAGAATCGTTGATTTTGATTATTTGTAGAAGTTGTGGTTTTTGAATAAGATAGCGAACTGGTACTTGTGTTTTTGGATGTGGAAGAGTAATTATTTGCTCAAGAATTGCTTCTTTTTCAGAAGAATACTTTGGTTTGACAATAATTTTTCTCATATCTTGAAAATTTAGATAATTTGTGAAAGCACTATGAGTATATATGTTGTGAAAAGTGTAATATTTATTAAGAATAATTTAAAAGATTGATTTAAAATATTTTTGCATAGTTTTAGATGTAATTTTTGTTTTATTTATGATTTTAATCTTTTTTAAATGAATATCGATTTTATAATTGAAACATAAAATGAAATAAAGTTTTAATTTCAATTAGAATATGTTAAACATTTTTCTTTTGAAGAAATGAAAAATAAACGAAAACGATTGAGTGATGTAGATATTCAAGTTTTAAGAAGTCCAAGTCCAGGCAATTGTATTTTATAAATTAATCTTTGATTAATGTAAACAGTAAAATCTAATATTTTATCTACTGAAGTGTTTCTGGACTTCGAAAAAAGTATATTTTTATATTTTTATGTTTTTTACTTAATTGTTTAGGAAAATTAAAAAAAGATGCACCTTTGAAAATACCTATTTTGCCTATTAAGCCTTTTAAAACATTTTCAGAAAAGTTAAGTGATCTTAGAAGTAAAGAAAGAACAAAGAAAATCAAAACGACTGTACAAGAAACCACTCTTTCTAAAGGGTTTGTAAAGTCAAATGAAAAAAATAAATTAGTAAATCAGGGAATTTTTCAAGTTATTCAAAATAAAAAAGTACTGTCCTCTCAAGAAAGTTTTTATGATCCATATTCAATGCTTTATTTATCAAAAAGAAATATTCCTCATGATGAGTTAAGTTCTTATTTTAAAGGAAAGAAGATTTTTTCTTTATCTATGTTGTTGAAAACAGTAACGGCACCTGCTTATGATTTTCCTAATGATGGTTATGATTGGGTCGTAGTCGGAATTATTGCATATAAGTCAATTCCAAAATATGTTCAAAGCAGAAAAAAGGATATAGACATAAAGTCAAGATATTGTGTATTGACATTAACTGATTTAAAATGGGAAATAAGTCTTTTTTTGTTTAGTGATGCATTCGAACGTTATTGGAAAGTTCAAGTAGGATATATAGTAGCAATTTTGAATCCGGGCATTATGAAGCCAAAAAAGGTATGTGTTTTAAGATGAACTATATTAAATAACCTGTTATAGATAGATTCTGGGTATTTTAGTTTAGTTTTGTCTCATGAATACGATTCGTTGTTGGAACTTGGTTTATCTCGAGATCTGGGATTTTGTAATGTTTTGAAGCGAGATGGAAAACAATGTGCAGCGTGGATTGATATACGTCATTCTGAGATTTGTGCATTTCATCTTGATCAAGGAGTGCGAAGGACTAAAAATGCACGAATGGAAATTGCTGTTGGTACACAGTTATATTCACCTAAAAAAAATAAACATATGTCGACAAAAGTAGGCTATAGTGATGGTTTTAAATCTGCTGAAGGGCTTTTGGCTGAATATACTGGTTGGGTACATGATCCATGGAATGGTAATGTGTTTGTTATGCCAGGTTCATCTTCCAATTATAAACATGATGCTTTGGATAACAAGAAAGTTGAAAAGGTGCGACATAGACTTCAAAAACAAGCACGGGAGTCTAATATACTGCGTCGATTTTCTGCTCAAAATATTTCACAAAATATTGTGTTTGGTACCTTAAAAAGTGAAGCAGAGTCAATATGTCCTACGTCTTCTGCTCCTTTAGAGAGTTCTATTCGTTTGCATTCAAGACCTTTTTCTGCTCAATCCGTAAAACGAATTGGTTTTGATCCATATATTTCATATAATCAGTTATCTCAAACACCTTGTTTATCTACTCCCTCTTCTGTTTGTCCGTTATCTTTGAGTACACGTTATAGTTCTGATTCAGAGCTTGAGATTATTTAATTTATATAAGTTTTTTTTATGTAATTTTTTATGGGTATTGATTTTTATAGTGGATGATTAAGTTGATATTGTTAAATTTGTATAATTTGTGAATAAGAATATTGGGATTCTGTTTTGTATTTAGTGAATCATATATTTTTGAAGTATTTATATGCATATTTTGTTATATATTAGTTTATTGTTCAATAAACTTAAAAGTCTTTTTGTTTTAAAATGGTTATATTTGTACTAAGTTTAAGTTTTTTATATTTTTATAGTTAGATGTTTGAAAGTTACTATTTAAGATTTTTTAAATAGGTATTTTAAAAATTATTTATATTAAGATGAAAAGTTGGTTAATGATAAATTGGAGAAAATTATTTAGGGATATTGATATATTTATTTTTTATAGACAACTAATAGTAATACATCAATAAGTATTTTTTGTTTTTTAATTTTATAAAAATTAATAATAAATGAATAAAAGCTTAGTTTTAACGTTTTTTTATTACTCTAACGTTATATGTGAGTGTGTCCCGTAGTTCCTTTGTTTTCTTAGTTTCCGGGAAACCCACTTCCATCCAAGCAAGAACGTGTCTCGATTGTTGTAACGTTGGTAAGGCTTTTTTAGGTCGATCATGAGAAACTGCCTTAGATGTTTAAAGAATGGTTTTATTGGAAAAAAAATATTTTATACTAGAAAGGCTGTGAATGATCGCATATAATTGTAGAGATAATTAGGATCTGTATACTGATTTTATTAGAAGGAAATTTTGAAACATTTTAATAAAGGTAAATATGCGTGTATATTGCGTAGAATTGCGTAGAAATTTGTGTAAAATTTTTTTTATTTGCATTGGACACGCATATATTATAGGAAATGAAAAGGAAATTATTTAATATTAAGTAGATGTCAAAAGATGTGAAATCAAGAGTTAAGAAGTCTACGGGAAAACGAATGAAAAAAGGTTTTGCATGTATTGAGAATGTTGTTATTTATGTTAGTTAGATCCTAGTGCACCTAAGCGAGGATTATCTGCTTATATGTTTTTTGCACAGGAAAATAGAGAATCAGTAAAAACTGAGAATCCTCATGCAACATTTGGTAAGAGTATGTTCATTTTTTTAGAATAATTAATATGAATATAGGTCAAATAGGTAAAATTCTTGGTGAACGATGGAAGAATATGTCTCTCAAAGATAGGCAGGTAATGTTAACTACAAGTTGTTAATTTGTGTTTATTAATATATGTAGCCATATGAAAATAGAGCAAAGAAGGATAAACAGCGGTTTGAGATGGAGAAGTCTCAATGGCGTAATGGACATATAACAGATACTGCACAGGATGATGAAGAATAATTGCGTTTTATATGGTGGTGCGGATTTTTATTTAATGAGTGGCTTGTTTGTAAGATATGAATATAAATTTTAATACCATATTGGATAGTCTTCTGGGTTCAATTTACTGCTGATCTTGTTATTTTTATTTTATATTGCTTTAATTGAATTGTTTGTTTTTAATGAGTTGTTTTTTATATGGAATGTTTCTGGGTTTTGTAATTATGAAGAGTTAATGGTATATAATTCATCCCGGGATATGAGAAAAAGGGTCGTGGCAAGTGTAAATATGGCCAATCTATGCCTATTATTAAATATAAGAGACATATAGCAGTTTAGTGTATAATATCGTAGCTTAAAATAATTGATGCATTGATTTTATTTTCTGACTTCTTGATTAAAAAGCTCTCATATTTGTTGACGTTTATGATATTAAACGTTTGTTTATTATGACAATAGGTTGTCAAGTTAATTGGAACATAATATATACGTATTGGTATGTAAAAAATATATAAATATTTTGTATAATTTTAGAATTGATAGTATATATGAATGTTGCTTTTGATCTTTATATTTTGATTTTATAAAAAAAGTATTAGTTTAATTTTGGAAAAATAAATATTCTTAAAATTGCAATTGTTAAATTTTTTATGAATATTTGATATTTATGTTATATGAATATTATTTTTAATAAATCTAAAAAAAGTATAATATCTTAATTATTGATGTTTATTAAATGGTTTTATAGATGAATATAAAATTTAATTAGTAATAGTTTTTTATATATGCACTTATATAAAATAAAAATATAAGTTTTTTGTTTTATAATTTTTAAATGAAACGTTTAAGATAAATATTATTATATTTTGATGTTAATTTAAATTTGTTTAGGAAAATATATACTTAAGTATTAATATTCTATTAAAAATTGGTATTTTAAAATAAACTAATTTATATGTTTTTTTAATATTTAAAATATAAAATACATTTAATAAATATATTCAAACTATTTTAATGAATATACTTTTTCTGGGGAATAAACACATATTATCTTTAAAATATTTTTTTAAAGATATGAATATTTAAGATTAATTTATAGATTTAATAATTGTTATATATATATTTATATAAATTATAAATCTATAATTTATGTAAACATATGGTAGAATTTTTTATACTTTAAAATATTTTTGAAGTAATTTTTGTTTAATTGTAATTTATAAATCTAATTTGATTTTTTTAATATAAAATTAAATTATATAATATTGAGGCTTTTTAAATATTAAAAGTTTATACAGACTATTTGGGCATATTATAAATTTTATGTTAATGGATTCTGAAATTAATATTAAGTCTTTTTCTTCAAGAAATATAGATCATCCATTAAAACTTTTTTCTATGGCAAAATGCGAAAAAAGGCCTCTTTATATAAGTGGACCTATGGTTAGATACTCAAAATTGCCTTTTCGTTCTCTTGTTCGTAATTATGGTGTTGATTTGACATATACACCAATGATGGTTGCAAAAGAGTTTGTTTTTCATTCTAATGCACGCTATTATGATTTTTCTACAAATTTAAATGATAGGCCTCTTGTATCTCAATTTGCTTCTAATGATCCTATTATTCTTGGACGAGCTGTAGAAATGATTTCAAATTATGTTGATGGTATTTCCTTAAATTGTGGTTGTCCTCAGTCGTGGGCTTGTCAGGAAGGCTTAGGTGCTCATTTGATGCATGATGCGCAAAATGTATGTGAAATGATAAGGGCAGTAAAAGAACGTTGTGGTAGACAAATGTGCATTGAAGTTAAAATAAGAATTCATAGTGATTTACGGTTTGCATTTTTTTGATTTTTTTAAGAATTATAATGTTAAGATAGTAAAACAGTGGATTGGGCTCAAAAAGTGCAAGCCGCTGGTGTAGATTATATGGTAGTTCATGGACGACGACGAAATCAAAGATCATCAGAACCTGTAAATTTGGATGCAATTAAATTAATTAAAGAATCTCTTAGTATTCCTGTTGTAGCGAATGGTGATGTTTTTACTCTTTCAGATGCTAATAGTATAGCTAAATATACTAATGCTAATGGTATATATTTTGGATTATTTTTGTTTTTTTTTTTTTTTTATAATTGATAATCTAAATAGGAATAATGTCTTCAAGAGGAATATTATCTAATCCTGCTTTGTTTTCTGGATTTGATACGTGTCCATGGTCAGCAATTGAAAGATTTATTGAATATTCACTATCATATGGTTTAAATTTTCATTTGTTTCAACAACATATATTAAAAATGATGAGAAAAATCTTAAATAAAAAAGGTTTTTGTTTATTTATTACTTGTATATATTGCATTAATTACACTTTTAGAGATCTTTGATTTGTCAAAACAAATAGGTATTGTTGGAATACTTGATTGGATTGATGAAAGATTTATTCTTAGAAGACCTGGTGAACCTGGGTTTGGAAATGTTCATATTTATGAGAAAAAATATATTATGTAAGTTTATTATTTATTATATATATAATTTTTATATTTTTATTACTTTATATAATTTTATATCACTTTTGAGTAAAATTTGTTATGAAAAAAAAAATTAAGTTTGTATTGGATTTTTATATTAGTATAAACATATATATGTTTTTAGTGGAATATGCAATTATTCTTATATGTTAATTTTTTTTATTATAATGAGTATTTTTTGATGAAATAATGATAGAGCTAAATTTATTTTTTAATAAATCTTATTTTTAAATTTAATAATATTAAAAATTAGATTAGTTTGTACGTTTTGAGTATTAGTTTTATAATTAGTAAAATATGATTAATTTTTAACATATTGCAAGTTTATATTCATATTTTTGTTAAAAATTATATTTTTTTATTGTTATGAAATTATTTTATTATTTTAGAATATTAAAAATAAATAGGATATATATATATTATTAATTTATAATTTTTTTAATAATACAATTTTTTAAATTAGAATTTGGTCATTTATTTAAATAGTAAAATTTCAAAAGTTTAAGGCATGTAAAATGTATTAACAGTACAATTTTGAATATATAATATGTCTATTTTAAACATTAGATATATTTTATTATTTTTGATTTATTTTAATTAAAAGATGTTTATTTAAAATAATTTATAACTATTAACATTTTCATATAAGCATTAGTTAAAATATTATATTAAATTATTTAAGTATCAAACTTGAAAAATAAATGTATTTGATTAGATATTCTATATTTAAAACTACTTAATCTGATTTCTAAACATATTTTTTAAAAAATCTCGAAACATTTAATTTTATTTTTTAGGAATATACTTTCATTTTAAAGTTATAGATTTTTATTGTAAATTTTATAAATATTTTAAAAAAAAAACGCTATATTTATTTCAAAGATAATATTATATATATAATTTTAATATTTTGAAAAGCTAATTTTTTGTAATTTATATTTTCAGAAAAAAAAGATATATGCATATTTATTTTTTTAGTTACTTAAATAAAACAAAAATTAAAGCTTATATTATTAAAGAAATTCATTTATATGGAAAATTATACCTGAGGAATAAATATTTCTGCCCAAGAACTTTGGAAAAATATTATTGCACTCTAAAAGCTGTCAAATTTGATTATTTTGACTTTAAAAATTTTACCGCAAATACTGTAATAGATAATAAAATAGATTGGTTTTCTTTTATTTTAAGTTTATTTATTGTATTTTGAAAAAAAAAAAAATTCGTTTCAATCTTTTCATAATTTTTATCTGATATTTTCATTTTTTGGATTTTTAAAATTAGTTAAAAATTTGTTATAAATTATATAAAACTGTGTAGTGTTATTTTTTTAAATAAATTATAATTTTTTTATATATAAATAACTTATATAAATATATTTATTTGTTAGTAAATCCTGTAATGTTTTTTGTAAAATAATTATTTTAAATTGAACTTCTAGAAAAATATTACGAAATTTAATATTATAATAAAAAAATTAAAATATATGAAAAAGTACTTGTATTTTAAATATAATATTATATTATTTTAGTCTTTATAATGTGTAAGATAAATATTAAAGTATTTTTGTATTTTTTTTAAATTCGTATTTTTATGGTAATATTTTAATAAAAGTTAATATATTTTAAATAAATTTAGAATTTTAATAATTTTATAATTATATAAAATTATTAAATAAAAATAATGTTTTTATTTATATAAATATTGAAGTTTCATATATTTTCAAATTTTTATTGGTAAATATTTGAAATTTTGATAAGTTTTAATAAATTTTTAGAATATTTAAATTTTGCAAAAATGGTGTGAAAATATTATATATTTTAGTTATATTTAATTATTATATTTTTCAATTGTAGAAAAGATATAATTTATTTTTTAATTATTTAAATTTAAAAAAAAAAGGATATCGGTAATTATTTTGTATTTATGTTTAATTTTTTTTATAAAGGTTATTATAACTGAATTTTAAATTTATTTTGATCTAATATTTTTAATTTATGATATATTAAAAAAAAAAAAGAGTAACAGAAATAATTGTATAAATAGTTTTTAAATTTTTTAAAACCTCTTATTTAAAAAAATTTTATATTTTTAATTTACTTGATTTATTTAGTTTAATAGGAATTTAGTAATTATGTCTATGGTCCCTATATTATATTATTTAAATTGACTCTGACTCATATTAAATTTTATTGTTTTGAAATTTAATGAAATTTACTTAATTGATTATCATACAATTATATATATGTTAATTAGTTATTGTTTAGTGTTAAATTTTCTTTTTTAGTGATTATTGTTTTTGTTTTTTAATATTTTGTTCATTTTTAAAATTGTTATAAATTTCTTTATTATTTTCGGTTTTTTTAGATTCTAAAGTAGAGTTTTCACTTTTCCGTTTAACTCCTTTATTTTGATTATAGTATAATTCTTTTTCCTGGTTCGTCAGTTGATTACAAGTGTTTTGTGCTGATATTTTTGCAATATTTGGTTGAAATGTTGGATTTGATCCTCTTATTGGTATAGACTCATAAAGACTGGTCATAATTTTACAAACATCTTTAGATTTTAGTAAAAATTATATAATTTCCTTATGTTTACCTTCTATTTCATTAATATCTATATTTATAATTTCCCACCATGATTTATTTCCTACAGAATTAATTACTGCCGATGTATGTTTAGCCCCAAAATAAAATGCTGCTGCTGCAATAATGTGAGGTTGATAAATTACAGGGATAGCAGTTCTAATACTAAAATTATATAGTATTCTAGTTATATTTCTTTATAAATATTAGTTTACCTATCATTTACAAATGCCCATGCAGATTTGGCAGTATTTTGTTCTCCTCCAAAATGTTTTATATATCTTAAGAGATCTTTATATGGATGATCAATTGTTAAATCAAAACATAATGCTTCTAATAATATTTCTTCATTATATATAATTACATCTCTCCATCTCCAATATTCTTTAGATTGTTCATCAATTATAAGATTTGGATTTTTCTGCCCTACTTTTGCACACGCAATAATTATATTTCTTAGCTTTCTGCATGATTCTTCTACTTTTGTGGCTAAAAGAATGCATGTTGCTGCAATCTCCTATTTTTGTTAATTTTAAGAAAAAAAAAATTACAATAACATAGTAATGATATTTAGCTAATGAGAAACGCATATAAAAGCGATGGAGAAAAACAGCTGCTGTAGAAAGCGTAAGTTGAGGCCTATTTGATTAGCATTATTTTTTTTTTGAGAATTATGTTTACAGTTTCAATCTAGCTCCTACTTGTATAATGAAATTAACACCTTTGCCTCTGTCTATTTGTTCTTTTTCTAAACTCCACCCATCGCTGACTGATGGTGTATGTTTAAAATCTTCCTTATCAAAATACCATTTCCCTTTATGAGAAGAATATACCATATTGAAAAAACACTGAATTTTCTGTTAAAATATTTCAGTCTTTTACAAACATTTTATGATAAGAGTTTTAATATTGTAAATCTAAAATTTTAAATAATATTAAAAGTGATTAAATATATTGTTTTTAAAAAAAAAATTATGAAAAGTTAAATTTAAAAAATATAAAAATTAAAAAAAAAGTCAAGAAATTTACACATTTTTTAATATTTCATAGTTAGAAATTGTTTAAAAAATTACAATGTATTTTCTGCTCTAAAATTAGTAAGAGCAATTTTTACTCTTTTAGACATAGATTTTTCTCCTTCGCGAACCCATACACGAGGATCAAAAAACTTTTTATTTGGCTATAATATAATTAAAATAGCATTTAGGATGAGTTATAATACTTTATGTTTTCCTTCTGGATTCCCTACTTGAGACATTAAATAGTCTTTTTTTGATAAAATATAGTCACGAATCCCTTCTAAAAAACTGTACTGTGTATCAGTATCAATATTTATCTAAACGAATTATTAATTTTTTAAATACATATATTATTATACTTTGATGACTCCGTATTTAATAGCAGTTTGGTATTCTTCAACTGATGATCCAGATCCCCCATGAAATACTAAAAATAGAGGTTTATTATCACTACAATTGAGTTTTTGTTGAATATATTTTTGATGTAATCCTAAAAGTTCTGGACGAAGGTGTACACCTATTTTTTATTAATAAATATATATTTATTATGAAATAATAACCTCCGGGTGCATATACACCATGAACATTTCCAAAAGCAGCTGCAATAGAAAAATAAGGAGAAATAGGTGATAATGAACTATAAACATCTAAAATATCTTCAGGTTGAGTATATAATCTAATGAATTTAAAATATAATTAATTGTTATTTGTTTACAACTTATCATTGCTAATTTCTTCATGATTAATACCGTCCTCTTCACCTCCAGTAATTCCCTTAAGTAAATAATTAGTATAAACATATAAATAATGTAAAATTTACAATTTCCATTTCAAGCCACTGTTTCATAGGGGCAGTACGTTGAAGATATTGTTTTGTTAATTCAATATTGGATTCTTTAGGTTCTTCTGATAAATCGATCATGTGCGAACTATATATATTAATATTTAGCTACTTGAACACTTTTAGAATAACCTAAAAAGAGGTTCGCCGTGAATTTTGAAATATTGCTCATCAGCATCAAGCATACCATCTAGCCATGGAAGATGCTTTTTAGAGCAATGATCAGTATGCAAAATTACTGGGATGTTATAAAGAGGAGCAATAGATCTTATGAAAAGAGCTGCTGAAATAGCACCTGCAACTGAAGCTTGTTGTTTATCATTATTAAGGCCTTTGCCAGCCTAGGAATGTTAAAACGTATTAAAGTTTAAACGTGTTTTACAAAATAAGCAGCACCTCCTTGGGATATTTGAATAATAATTGGAGAGTTACTATCTCTAGCTGCTTCTAAAACTGCAACAACAGTACACGATGATGTGCAATTCTTTAATTTTTTAATTTATATTTTTAAATTATTCTTAAAAATTACCACTGCTGGAATAGCAAATTCATTTTCCTATAATTTTTTTATTAGTTTTACATATTTCTTATAATTATAGATACTTTAGCATATTTAAAAAGGTTAAATACATCAGTTCCAGTAATAACCCCTTTTGGGACAGTATCAAGTATCCCCATAATTAATTGTTAAATTTTTTGTGTATTTTTTATGTAAATTTTTGAATTAATTGCATTTGAGGTCGTATTTTTTAATTTGAAATCGTATAATAATTTAATATATTAATATTTATTATATTTGATAATTATGATGACTTTACAAGATTTGGATACAGTTTGTTATTGATTTAGACTTTAAATATTTGTCATATTTTTTATATTTAAAAATATTAGTTTTTATGATTAAAATTTTTTTATTTATATTATTAAAATAAATATTTATATTATATTAAGTGGTATGTTTATAGTTATAAGTGTTAATATATTTGATATTATTTGTATTTTTTGTTTTTAAATGTTTTTTATTTCTAAATTGATTTTATTATATGTATGTATATTGTATTAAAAATTTAAATAATGTTTAAAAAATATTATGTTAAATATTATTTTATTATTTTTGATTAAATTTTTATTATTTTTAGTAGAAATTGTTAAATGACGCTAAACTAATTGAAAGTATATTGTATTATTAATTTTAATTGTAACGTAATTATTGAATTAAAATATTTAAAATAATGTACTATATAGTAGAAAAAGAAATTTTAGAAACAAGAATATCTAGAATTGAAAATATTGTTTATGGTGTAAATAATATGACATCTGCAGAAGATATTTCATTGGATATATTTTCTTTGATAAATTTTATCGAAGTTGAAATAAATAAGTTAGTAAAAGAATCAGAAATCTTGAAAAAGATGCTCTATTTATGTATGTTTTATATTTTTATTTGTATTTTTATTCTTATTTTTATAGTTGATACTTATTCTTTTCTTTTAGACGAAAAATTTTCTTCATTTAAAGTATATGATGCTCTTCAAAGTGAAAAAAATCAGATGGTTTTTTCAAACATGTCTTTATATAATACTGTAGCGTCTCAGATGCTTTCTATAAAAGAGTTACCTATACCTAATTCAGATGTATATTTACAGGTCGCGGCAAATATTTATCAGCTTCATATAATGTTTATGTCTATTGAATCTGTTGAAACACAATTAAATTTTTTATCAAGAAGAATAGCAAAAATTTTAGAACTTTGGTATGAAATAGGTATTGATATTGTTAATGACTGTTTTTTGGAATGGGATGGAAGAATTAATAATCTTAATTCGAAAATACAAAAGTTTTACACTCTTAATATATAGTTTTATAAATAATAAATAGTTATTGTTAAAATCTTGTTGAATTATCGAATGAAATATGTTTTAAATTGTTATTCGAAATGATATTACGAATCTATAGAATTTAGAATTTGCAAATTTATAAACTATATATGTTGTGGATTAAAATATTTAGAATTTAAGTAATAGTTTTATTGTTTTTCTACAATATATATCTCGAAATGTTATTTATGGAGAATGATATGTTAAGTATTCGGTTTTTAAATTATAAATATTGAGATTTTATCTGATGTTTTTAATTTTTATTTTTAATATAACTTTTATTATAATGTCGTTTATAAAAAGTGTATGAAAATTACATATTATAAAATAGCAACCTTACTATGTTTATTTCTTTAATGTTCCAATTTTAGAGTATAGCTAATTTTAATTATTTGGGTTCATTTTTTAATATTAGGTTTTTATATTTATTAAAAGATTTTTGACTATTTAATGATAATTTAAATATATAAATAAAAGGTTTTGATTTCAAAAAGTAATAATTTTTCGATAAAATGACTAATATAATTATTTCAGATAAGAGTTAGGAAAATTATAACTTTTTTTGAGAATAAAATAAATGTCAGTATGTGAATTAATGTTACAGTTTTAAAATTTATTTAATGAGGCTGTTTCTAAAGATGATCTAGGTATTTGATTTTCAGGGGGATATTTACACGCATTATGATAAGAGCTAACTGTATTGGATATATATCCTTCACGAAATTCAGTAAGTTCGTTTCTTTCTGCAACTGTTAATCCATATGAAAAATTTTCTTTTGTTAAAGGAATAAATTGCGATATAAGTGGAGAAAAGTCATTAGAGTCTTCACTATCGGATCCTTCTTTCTTATGAGAAATGGTATATGGAGTACTATTTAAGGACGTTTCTCTTTTTTGTGTATCAAATCCTTCAGAGTGGTAAAGATCTTGTGAATCCTTTTTCCAATAAGGAAAATATGGATGCAATATATCTTGAGGAGGAAGTATGAGATTTTCCTTGATTACAGGATAATATCTTATTAATCCACCAGGATTAACACTTGAAATATAATAAAGAAATGAATTGTTTTTTGAATCATAGTATACAGATTTATCTGGTTGATTAGAAAAGTAAGGTAAATCAAAACCATAATTATTCAACGCAAAATGGTTCATATAGTCTGAATATTGTTGATATCGAAACTTCCAAGCATTGTGGCTATTTTTATAATAAGAATCATTTTTCATATATAATGAGGTATTTGAACGATTATGTTGTGAAATTTGACAATATAAAGGGCGTAAATGTTTATTAATTTTATAGATGTTCTCATCACAAGTAAAAATATAGTCAGAGCAGGCTTCTTTAAGATCATAATGATTTGCTATAAGATGAAATGCTCTACGAAATTCAATTTGAAGACCTTTTACTGTTATATCGTCTGCTGTGTTTCCAAGGTTCCTTTTTGTATTGAAGGGTTCTTCTACACATAAACGATTATTCTGAGTTAAATGCCATCCTTTTGCTAATTTTGAAAGATAGTGACCGTGTCTAACAGATATAACACAATGATCATAATCGAATTCATATGCAAATCTTCGAAAAAATGCAAACAATAGACCTCCTAAGCTTTCAGTATTTTTTTCTCCAAAGCTTTTAAGTGCATCTATATCATCAAAAAAACTAACATCGATACCTCCAATTATACTATCTTCGTTTTGTTCGTGAGGAAGTTGATGAAGAGATGGTAAAATAGGGGGTTTCCTCATTTGTAAAAAATTAATTATCATACATATCCAAGTATATGAAGATAATGTCCCTCCGCCAGCTATTTATGTGAACAAAAATTAGGCTTATATATTGGTTTTATACCGGCATCATTCAAAATTCTTTTTTTTGCCCAGTATTTAATAATCATAGCTAATGGTCTCACACGAGGGTCTATTTCAACATATGTTTTAATCATTCGAGTATTTTCAAGGGCTAAAGTGTTGTTAATATTCATGTCACATGCAACAGAACTTATATTTTTAGCACATAAATAATAATATATACAAACTTACAGCTCAGGATCCCATATTTTTACAATCGGTACTTTAGCACGTGGAACGCATACAACTCTTTCCATACCATCTAATAAAATAAGTATAATTAAGAAAGTGGTAAAATAATTATACAACTAGCAAGAACTTTCGCTAATCTACATGTATCTACAAGTCCTTTCTCTACTGTAGTTATACAAACATCCACTAGTAAAAGTAAGGATTTCTAAAATAATAAAAAAATAATTACCATCTGATTCACTAGTGCAAAGCTGATTTACAGTAGATCCGAATGCCTGCACTGTTATTTTTTTATTAGGCCATTCTTTTTTAAGAATAATAGTTAATTTTTTAAGAAATTTTGTCCAACGATTATTATTTTCAGAAGAAGGCAAAAGAGTCTACTTAAGAATTAATGAGCATTATAGAGCAATATTTGTGACCATACTTCATAAAGTTGCAATATATCACCACATATTATATCCTCATTTTTTGTTGAAAGATTTAATTTAAATTGCCGCTCAAATACCTCTATTGGTTTACTTGTTCCAAGGGAATATGGAATCCGGCGCCTTGAGTTTACAAGTGCTGTTTCATATGGACATTGAACATACGAAATTAGTGATACTTTAGATGATACAGTAGTTAGAGATTCAGGTGATATAGAATATGATGAAAATGTTTTTAATGGTGAAATATTTAAAAAATCCTCTTTATTTTTCTGTTCAGATGTTGACGGAGGCAAATCCAATAAAGACTTGCAATAAGCTTTGCTTGATTGAGATATAAGTTTCGATGATATATGTTTAGGACAGTTTTTTTTTAATGATTTTTTGTCGAGTTCTGCTAGATTCTCTGTATTATTCATGTTTTTTGGTTTTCTTTTTGAAAGTTTTTAATGAAAATATGCTATTTTGTCTTTTTATTTTTTTAGTATTATTTTATCAATTTTTTGATTTTTTTTTATAATTATATAATTTATTAATTAATGATAATGATTTACCAGCAAATATTGGTACTCTCACAGTTTAATAATGGAAAAATGTTTTATCTCTTCGAAAAATAATAGGTGTAGATTTTTTGTTTTTTCTATCTTTTTAATTTGTTATATTGTGCTTAAAACTTTTTAATGAGAATTATCGTATTTTCAAAAATTATAATAGTAGCTTATCCTTATGCATTTACCTATTTTTGCTTGATTTTTTCTGTATGTTTTAATGTAATATAAATAGTCTGATGATGCTTCTAAAAATGTTCCCGTATACGTTTTTACGATATAGGGCTATCTTCGGCTTAATAAAACAGTTATCAGAAGATAATAAATTGATATAGAAGAAATATACTATTTAAGAATAATTTGTAAATAAAGTTATATAATTATATAATTTTAAAATTAGTCTAACATATTTTCGTATTTATTTCATTTTTTAATATATGATTAAAGATTATGTATTAAAAAAAATAAAAATTCATAATATTTTAGATGATAAATAAAATTTAATGTATATTTGTTATAAATTAACATTTACTATTCGAATTTTATGTAATAGTGATTTTAAAAAATCTTTATAATTATTTTAGTGCTAATACTTTATCGAATAAGTGAATCGAAATTGTAATGGTAATATTTAATTATAAAATATACTCTTAGAAATAGATAAGTGGTATTATTTTTTTGAATATGATCATGCATACTACTTAAGTATGAGTTATACATATTATTTTATATTAATATACTTATCTGATGCTTCAATAATTTATATAATTATAATGTGATCTATAATTTTCTATAAAAAATTCTTAAAAATAATGAAACTTAAATAGTGGAAATTCTAATTTATATACAATAACATAAGCTTTATATTTCATATTTATATCATTAAGCATACTTTTAGATAATGATATACCTGTTTTGTTGTAATATCTTTTGTGTATGTAATTTATGCACAAATTGATAAATATATATTTAATATATTTTTGTATTCTTTCTAAAATTATACACATTAATTTAAAAAAAAAATAATAAGTTATATTGAATTATGAATTTATATAGCATGAAATATTATGTTGTTTTTGTAATAATTATTTTTCTTTGGAATTTTTGCTTGAAATCTATATTTTCGTCATTTTTTAGGGTACAATAAATGTAGATAATACTGTAGATACGTTGGATATTACTGTTGCAAAATTTTAAACTTTTTTTATAATAATTTTCATCGAAATTCTTTTCTTTTACTTAATTTACGGCTATAATTTTTATTTTTATATAACTTATATAGACAATTTTTGATAATCGTTATATTAAAGGATTCTTGTCGTATTTGAATTTAGTATTGTCTAAAAAAAAGATAAAAATATATTATTTAAAGAGTATATAGTAAAATTGTTTTAAATTAGAAATATGGAGAATATTGATGGTTTAATAGGTTTTTTTACTCTATGTCTTGTGTTGAAACTTTGTTGGGACATCCTAGATCATATTACGATGTAAAAAGTATTGCTTTTGTTTTTATAAATTTATAGAAGATTAATATTTGTAGTGTTATCGGGTTCTGGTGATGATATGCCTTTTAGTACTCAGTTTGATGGTAATATATTTTTTTTTATATAATGGCTTATGTTTTTAGATATTGAAAAGGCAATAGAAAATCTAGTTAAATCCGGAAAACCGTTTTTTTGGAGAAGTCCTTTGTTATCGGTGACACGTCCTTACTCTGAATATGGTAATTTGAATATATTTTTTCCAAGTCTATATTATTTAGATTATCGTTCTTCATATTCTTTGGTTGGCAGACACTCTAGTGCTTATGAATTAGACCATATGCGTTCCCGTTCTACTACAAGTACACATTATACGAATCAGAGTTATTATAATCAAAGGTTTATTGGTCATTCTGAACAATTTCCGCTGTCTCGTCGGAAAAATAAGTCCAATAGTGAATGCAATGTGTATAGTAGCTTGGAAAAACGATTAAGTAGAATAATATATATAAGGAAATATTTTATAATAACAGATTTTAGACATTGAACAGCCATTTTTTTTTCATGGTGAAACAGTTAAAACTTCAGTAAAAGATAATAACCTTGGTACAAATGATGATAATATAATATTTTCGGGTTTTTCCATTCCACCAAAAGTTTTGTCTGGTTATACATATGATGAGTCAGGTTTAAAAAATTGGTCAGGATCTACTTTACAGCAAGGCTTGTCTTATCAATCACCTTTTACATGTTTTCAAGGAAATTCTGCAAATTTGAATTTTGTTACTGATAGAGTTGTGAATAATGTTGTTACTGTTGATGATACCTTAAATAAGAACCCGTCGTTTTTTTATAGAAGAAAGTCTAATGTTGTTGAAAATAATGAGAACTCATCTTTAGTATCAAGTAATAGGATAAAAAATATTATAGCGCCTATTGGTA
The DNA here is from genome assembly GCA_018127085.1 of Pneumocystis sp. 'macacae'. NCBI lineage: Eukaryota > Fungi > Ascomycota > Pneumocystomycetes > Pneumocystales > Pneumocystaceae > Pneumocystis > Pneumocystis sp. 'macacae'. Next base: position 62,353 of record CM030734.1, read on the forward strand.
CAAAGTCTTCTAATATATCGTTATCTGTTGATTCTTTAAATCAGCAGACTTTGGATGTAGTTACTTCTGCAAAACCATTGCAACATTGTTTTTCTGGTAATGGGAATTTAATAAAAAGTGATTTAGATGATTTGAAATGTGCTGATTCTAGCGTTTCAATGTCTTGGGATAATAGAATATGGGGTGATGATGCTAAAAATATTGGTATAACATCTAACAGTAATGGTCTTGGACTAGACGTTTTGTGTTGATGTTTTTTGAATAAGTAAATGTGGATGCATGTAGAATTGTTGAGGTTTTTTGGAGTATTGTATAGTATTATTTTTACATAATATAGTTGCTTATTTTGGTTTGGATAATGTTTTAAATGTAAATATTAATAAAAAATAAAAAAAAAATGTAAAATTTAAACTAATTTGTAAATATTGATTTGATATATAGATATATTTGTGATGAATTATTGAGTAATTTAGTGCATTAAGTTCTATAAATAGTTAAAATGACTATGTTTAATATCTATAGAAGTTTAAATACTTAGAATGATTTATCTTTTGGATATATATATTTGGAAATTGTTATTCATTCTGCTAAATTATGAATGAAAAAATGTTAGTATGATGAATGTTATTTTTATAAAAAAAAATAATTATTTCTATGTTATTTAATATATTAATTAAAAAGTAAACAATATTATTTTTTATGCTTAGTTAGTGAAAATTTATTATGCGTATTTGGCTTGGAATATAATAATAGTTTTCTAATACGTTTATTTTTTGAGGTTTAAGTTAAATTATTGTTTACAATTTTATTTAATATGTTTAATGTATACGATTGTAAATTGATATTTCCTTGGTTTACGTGTTAAATTAATGTATGTAATGTATTCAAATTATTTACTGTTAGTATTTACATTAATATCAAAATAATAGAATGATTAATTATTCTATGAGTTGTTGGTTTCAATGATTTAGAGTTTAATATATTTTGCAATGTATAATGTGAAATTATTTAAATTTTAAATGTAATATGTAAATTTTGGCATAACATTTAGTTTTTATTTATTTTATATATTTAAATATATGTATGTAATTATTCGAATTTATATATAACTAAATAAATAACAGATAAAAAAATATAATGATCATATAAGTAAAATAATTAATATAAAATTTTTTGTATATTTTATAATATTTAAAAAAATAATATACTTATATATATGATTATTGTATTTTTCATTAAAAAATATAATATATTGAATAATTATATTGAATAATTTAAGTGAATAGCAACACATTTTATAATTATAAACAATCTTATAGAATATTCATTAAGTATTTTAAATAATTTGTTTTTTATGTATAACAATGTTAAATAGTAATTTCAATGAATAAAATTACATTTATATTCGTATTATTTATGATATATATTAATATATTGTTTTATACATTTATTTAAATGATCTACTAATGTACTATGAATTTATAATTTATAAACTAGATATTACGTTATGTGATTAAATAAATATATAATTTAACATATATACATATTATTCATAAATATATTATTCGTAAATAAAAAAATAAGTTTAATATAATTAATATTAAATTATCGTAAGTAATAAAAAAATATTAATATATAAAGAAAAATTAATTATTTTATCATACTTTTAATGTTTTCAAATTTTTTTTTTCAAAAAATTGTATGTCCTTATAATCGAAAAAATACCGAATGCAATATACTATTTTGCCCATTTAGTCATACATATCAATTAGAGAAAGAACAAAAATATAATTTAAAAAAACGCAAATATTCATATAATTCTAATATTTCCAATGTGTTAACACATGGTAATTTTTACAAAATAATATGATATTTCTAAAATATTTTATAGAAAATCATGTTAAGATTCTAGAAAATACGTATAATAAATTTTATAGTAGAGTCATTCTAATAAAAAAAAAAAGGGATTTTCAATCTAATACACATATCTATAATTCAAATGATTCGGAGAAAATTGATATATTTAAAAAATATGATAATTTAGAAAATCATTTAGAAACACATGATATAGGTCCAAAATTTATACCTACTCTTATTCATATACCACATAAAATTCGTGTTCATTTTTTTAAATTAATAGAACAGGAATTTCTAAGAATATATTCGAAAACCAATAAAAGTACTATTTTAGCAAGAAATATTTCATTAGAGAAAGAACTTGAAATTCTAAATTCAACACACAAAAATAAATCAATTTATATTAATTCATGTAAAAATTATATAATTTCTTTAAAAAAAAATGATGTTTTACATGAAAACACTACAGATATTAAAGAAACAGAAAATATAGTAGACACTATAATATCAAATTATAAACATATAAAAATATCGCTTTTGGATCTTGAAAAATATTTATTAAATGACAATCAACTTCAAGCGGCTGGTTATATTTTAAATATGCCTATACCTGAAATACAAACGAGTAATCTATATTTTCATTGCGATAGATGTAATATTCCATTTACTATTAAAAAAATTCAACATTATACAAAATGTTGCTATCACTGGGGAAAATTGATTAAAGCTAATAATGGTATCAATCTAAAAAACAATCATTTTGAATTATACTAACGTTTAAGAACAAACGAAAATATATTCATGTTGTCATGAAAATAATACAGATTCAACAGGATGCATAACATTTCCTCATCATGTGTTTAAAATCACATCACCATCAAAATTAGCAGCTGAAATAAATTTTGTTATGTCCCAAGAACCTATACAATCATCATTTCTAAATGCAGCCGTTCTTGATTGCGAAATGATATATACTACAGGTGGAATGGAATTAGCTAGAATAACTATTTATGATATTTATGAAAATCTATTGATTGATAAATTAATTAAACCAAAAAACAAAATCATAGACTTTAATACTCGTTGGAGTGGTATAAAATCATTAGATGATGCAAAATTATCATTATCTGATCTACATGATATTTTATTTAGAGATCTAAAATTATGCAGCTCAACTATATTAATCGGACATGGTCTCGAAAATGACTTAATAGCTATAAGACTTATCCACAAACGTATAATTGATACTGCATTATTATTTCAAGATGAGAAAGGATTACAACATAAACATTCACTTAAATACCTTGCAAAAAAGTACCTTAAACGTGAAATACAAACAAACATCATAGATGGTCATGATAGTAAAGAAGATGCTATAGCAACTCTAGATCTTGTTCGTTATAAAATTTATCACGATAACTTAAAAAAAAATTTATAAATTATATTATTATAACATTTATTTTAAATGTTTATTATAATTAATTATTAGGCAAATTATTTAGGAAAATCAACATTTTTTTTCTAATATACTTTTATTATATCAAACTATATAAATCGTTTATATTTTTTGATATACATACTGCATATTATAGAATACATAATGATATTTTTAAAATTCATAATATTTATCGTAATATGTCTTTTATAAATTAAATAAAATAGAAAAAAACACTCAAGCTCATTTAAAAAAATATATTTTATATATATAAAGGATTTATATAACCGTAGCATTTAATTGTTTTATATTATAAAGTATAAAGTCCAAAGTCAATATTTTAATGAATATTAAAATAACGATTTTTCTTTAATAAATTTTTATTAAATTAAAACATCTATAATAATTATATTATTAACTTAAAACTATTTTTAAACAATACGAAACATATGAAGGCTAAAAAATGTATTTAATATGATAATATGTATTTTAGATTTAAAATTTAACGTTAAATTTAAAGTTTTTGATAAGGTGAAAGATATAAAATATAAAAAATATTTATTAAAAATCAAGAATAATATATTCAAAACTTCCATTTAAATTCTCATTTTACAATTCAAAGTACAACATTTTTTAGCTAATAATTTTAACAATAAAAGATTTATGCTAAAAAACAATAATACATAAATTTAAAATGTATATAATTAAATACAATTTATAACACTTTAATCCAAAACAAATTTTTTAGATTTTGATTCTACTACTTTATAAAACATAATTCTCAACAAATAATGATATTTTTTAAACTTTTGACAATTTTTAGCCAAAAAAATGTATAACATTCATATCCTAATATTTAACCATTTTTTTCCGTAATATATAATGCAAATCTTACATTCATATTATAACAAAATAAATAACACGTATATTAAAATTGTAAACTATTTTTTAATCATCTATTGAAAAATGTAAGTTAACAACATATATATAAAACACGGCAGTGCTCATTACAAATTATTAAATATAAATTGTTGTATTAGAACAAACATAAAGTATAAATACCTATCAATAAATAATATCAAGTTCTTTAAAACCCATAAATCATTATAAATCATTAGTTTTCCATCCCATTGATTTCTGGACAGCTTTATCCCACAAAGAAATCATTTTTTTTCGTTTATTATCATCAATTTTAGGAGAAAAAACAGTTGTTTTACCCGAGCCAATATTTTCTAATTCTTTTATACTTCCCCAAACACCAACAGCAAAACCAGCAGCAATAGCTGCACCTAACGCAGTAACCTCACGCATTTCAGGCCTATTTACATCGATACCAATAAGATCAGATTGAATCTAAAAAATAAAACAAAACTGAAAATATGTGAGCTTTAATATACTTGCATGCATATATTAGAATTAGTTATTCCACCATCAACTTTAAGGATATTTAAAGAGCTTCCTGAATCTTTTTCCATTGCATCCAAAATTGCTTTAGTCTGAAAACAAATAGCTTCTAGTATTGAACGTGCAATATGCTCCTTAGTAGTATAATTAGTAATACCAACTTTAAAAAAATATAAATATCAGATTCCGAAAAAACATAATACATACATATAGTACCACGAGCATCATGACACCAATATGGAGCAAAAAGACCAGAAAAAGCAGTAACAAAAACAACACCTGCGCTATCTAATACAAAATAAACACAATTAACCAATACAATAACTCTTACCTTCTACTGACGCTGCCATTTCATCAATGTCAGATGCTTTAACAATAATTCCCATTTGATCACGATACCATTTTATAGCACTCCCAGCTACAGCCATTGAACCTATTAAAAAAAGGTAAAAAACTACTACTATAAAAAAATATGTACCTTCCAAAGCATAAATAGGATCCATTCCTTTGAAAACATAACCAACAGTTGTTAACAAACCATTTTCTGAAATAATTGGCTTCCGACCAGTATTATAAAGCAAAAAACAACTAAAAATCAGAAATACATACATATATATTTATAATACCCAGTCCCATATGTATTTTTAGCAGAGCCTGGAGTAAATGCTAAATGGCCTACCAAAGAAGCAGACTGATCACCTAAACATCCCGCAAGCGGTATTCCTAAAAGCGGACCAGAAGAAATTAGTCCATAAATTTCAGAAGAAGACCTAATCTCAGGAAGCTGAAGTTTTTCCAAACCAAAAAACGTAATAAGGAAATCATCATATTTTAAGTCTTTTATATTCAATAACATTGTACGAGAACTATTAGTAGCATCAGTGATATGAATACCACCATTTATACCGCCAGTAAGATTATAAATCAACCAAGAATCAACAGTGCCTAATTAAAAATTACAATTAAACAAAAATTATAAAAAAAACAACCAAAAGCAAGGTTGCCTTGATTGTAAACATCTCGAACTTTTTTAACATTATCAAGTAACCAACGGAGTTTAACAGCAGAAAAGTAGGTAGAAATAGGAAGACCACATTTTTCACGAATTTCAGATGTATACTCTTTCTGCTTTAACTGATAAACAGTTTCTGTAGTACGTATATCGGACCATACAATTGCATTATATAAAGGTATTCCAGTAGTCTTATCCCAAACAACACTAGTCATTTCTTAATTCAAAATACCAACTAAAATACATCTGTATAACATACGTTGTCTCTCGCTGATTTGCAATACCAACAGCCTTAATTAATTGAACACTTTTACCTTTCCTCACAAATTCTTCTATCGCATTTTCAACACATATTTTAACAGAGTTTAAAATTTCCATAGAATCATGCTCAATCCAACCAGGATAAGGACATTTTTGTGAAAATTCATGTTGATAAAAAGATACAATAGAACCATTTTTGTCAAATATAAAAAATCGAGTACTTGTAGTTCCCTATTGAAAACTATAAAAAAAATTCTTATAGGAAATAGTAAAAAAGCATACTTGATCAATTGCTCCTATATATTCTAAAGACATTTATAAATTAAAATCCAGAGTCCTCTGATTTGCTCTTAATTAGCTAAAAATAAAAAATTCAAATCATATAAACTTTTTTTTCTACATTTTTGTCGTTTAATAGAGAACCGGTTTCCATTAGAAAAACATTACTATAATTTTCTAACTAGATAAATTAAAACATATATAAATATCACATGACTTTAAAAATGAAGAAAAATATACCTTATCTTTTTCATATTCTAAAATAATAAAAAACCAAACTCAACAATAACAAAGTTAAAAACAATTATAATATTAAATTATCAATATTATTAAAGAAAAATACATCATACATAAAATAATTATACAAAATCATAAAACAGATATATATACTAAAATTTACAGTGACTGTTTTTATATTAAAACAGTCACAGATATTTTCTACAAAAGGCTCGAAAGATTTATATGAGAAATTAATTTAATAAAGTTTAAAAAATATATCTTAAAAATGGTAAGTTAAGCTCCATATTCTTATTAAACCCCTTTTCAGGGATTAAGTCTTAAGCATTTTTAATTTTCTATTATATTGAATTTATGAAATTATAAATTAAGAAATTTAAATAAAACATTAATTTCCAATGAAGCTAGCTATAGGAAATACACCAAAATACATTTTTAATTAAACAATAATAAACTAACTTTCAATACTTAGCCCTCTAAAGCAGATTCCACAAAGGTTACGGCAAAATCTTTTCCAATATCTAAAGTAAGTGGAAAATTAAAACATAAAAATCCTCTTTTCGAGAAAAGACCTAAAAATTTTGGTATTGGTGAGTAGTTAGTGTAATTTTTCCAGAACTATATTTCTTAGCTTTTTATAGGTCAAGATATTCAACCTAAACGTGATTTGACACGTTTTGTTAAATGGCCTCGTTATATACGACTTCAGAGACAAAGAAGGATTCTTTACATGCGCTTAAAAGTCCCTCCTTCTATTTCTCAGTTTCAGATTACTTTGGACAAAAACATAGCAATTCAACTTTTTAAACTTCTTAATAAATATAGACCTGAAACTAAAATTGAAAAAAAACAGCGGCTTCTTAAAAGAGCAGAAGAAAATTTAGAAGAGACTTCAGTTAAAAACTTTTCAAAAAAACCGTTTTTTGTTAAGTAAAGTATTTCTATATTTTAAATAGTTCTAATTTTTTATTAGAAGTGGATTAAACCACATAGTATCTCTTATCGAAAATAAAAAAGCATCTCTTGTAGTAATAGCAAATGACGTTGATCCTATTGAACTAGTTGTATACTTACCAGCACTTTGTCGAAAAATGGGTATCCCTTATTGTGTATTATTTATTTATTTATTTAATTTATATTATTATTCATTCTTTGTAGATTGTAAAAGGCAAAGCACGTCTTGGTGCAGTTATTCATAAGAAAAATTCAACAGCACTTGCTTTTACTGAAGTTAGGTCTGAAGACAAAAATACTTTAGCTACTCTAATTACTGCTGTTAAAGTAAATTTTAATTTTCTTAAAACAATGATTTAATTATTCTAGGTTAATTATAATGATAAATATGATGAGTCTAGACGTATATGGGGAGGTGGTATAATGGGTAAAAAATTAAATATTTTAAATTTTTTCATAATTTATATTTTTAGGTCAAAAAAGTATTGATGCTGTTATTAAAAAACAAAAAACTAGTAATCGATCTACTAAAATCTAATTGATTATGTATGTTTAATCAATTTATATAATTGTTATTAAATATAAATTGTCATTATATATGCAATCTTTATTATTTCCTATTCAGTTATAAATTTTAAAATAAAAATTAAAAATATATTTCTAAACATTTGTTATTATCTTAAAAACATAAATTAGCAAATAATATGTGTTATAATCACTGAAAAGATTGAAAATAAATATATTTTCAACGTGTTTCTTATCTGATAAGTTTATTAATTATTTATAATATTTTCTAGGAATTTTCTTAAGTAATATATTAAAATATATTCAAAAAAATTATTTCGACAAATATTTAAATATAATCATCAATAAAGTCATTAAAGTAATTTTAAATTCACAATTATATTAAATTATTATCAATATAAACATAAATTCCTATATTAAAAATCTCAAAATTTAATAATACAGTATAGATACAATTTTCCATATAATACATTATATTCCACATTTAATCATATATTTTAGCATCTATACATATTATACTGCATTTATAAAAACATTTAAAACAGTTTTCATATTTCTTAACAATATTATAAATAAAATTCTAAATTATATATTATTCATAAAAATTATTTAAATATAAATAATTTAAAATTATAAATTTTAAATAAAATTTTTATCAAATCTTAAAATCATAATTTTAAAAAAATATTCATTAAATCACCCTTTTTAGAAAATATAAAACTACAAAAAATATATGCAAATATAGTTTCAAATAAATATTAAAACGATATAAATATATTTTAAATATTGTATTATAATAAATAATGTAAATAAAAAATAATTCATAAATATATACTTAAATTAGCATACATAAATTTTTATAATCTTAAACCATTATTTTAATACTCATAATACAATAATAAATAAGAAAATCCCTATTGTTAATATATAAACTTAAATATCATTAAGAATAGTAAGAATATCATTTTCAATCAAATCAAAATACTATATTTAATATTTTACACGTTAATAAAAATATACAAAATATAACCATAAAGTTAAAAAAAAATATTCATATTAAATTAAAAACATTCATAAAGATAAATTACCATAAATACAGAAATATTAATAAAACTCTATAATCGGATAAAATAACATTTCCTAAAAAGTAAAAATACAAAGTTAAAAATTATAATTTCATATACATTATTAAAATATTATTTTAAAACACTTTAATTACAAAAAAGTTAATAATTTTACAATTATATTTATATAATTTTATATAATCTATAATATATATATACTTTTCAATACATATTATAATATAAATATAATTTAGATTTTTCTAATATTAAAAATAAAAATTATTTAATATTTCATTATAAAGAAAAAGACATTTAAAAATTAAAATAATAAAGACTTAAATATAACAAAAATCAAAAATGAATTATAATATTTTTTTTCTTCAAAGATTTAATTATATACTAAAAAAACAACAAATAAATCAATAGAACCACATTTAGATTACATAAAATCAAATAATAAAACAAAAATATAAAAATTTATAAAATTATTTTTTCCTGCTTAATAATTTATTATTTAACAGTTCTAAAATTTATAACATTTTAAAACATCGAAACCAATGGCATAAGACCACATCTTATTTTCTAGGATTATGAAAAAATTCCAAGAATGCTCGAATCACTTATAGCGGGTATATTAAAGTACAAAATACGGCGTATAATTCTATTAATCTATTATTTAAGGGCTTTTAAAGAAATTTCTTGGATCCTATGTAGAAAATTTCGATGTAATAAATCTCTTAATTACAACTATCTCTAATAACAGTAGCCTAAACAACTAAATATTGGTATATGGAAAGGAGATGTTAAGCTTAAAGATCTTAAACTCAAAAAAGAGGCATTTTAAACTTTTTTAATATTATTTTATAATAATTCAAATTTAGGCTCTAGACATGTTTAAACTTCCTATAAATATTTTTGAAGGCTTTCTTGGAGAATTAATCCTGCAAATACCTTGGTCCAATTTAAAGAATAAACCTGTAAAAGTTATCATTGAAAACGTATTTTTACTTGCATTTCCTAAAGATAACCAAGAAGTAAAATAATTTATTATTTAAATCTAAACTAACAGTTGCAACAGTATAACCAAGAAGAAGAAGATCAAAGAGTTCAAAATCTTAAAAAAGAAAAACTAGAAAGGTACGAATACATTCTTAAATATATGCAATATTATTTTCGAATTTTAATTATTTTTATTTATAGGGCAGAACTTCTTGACCAACGTATATCGCGTAATGATACCCAGAAAAATCAATCATTTATAAACAGCCTTATTACAAAGGTAATATATAAATAGTTTGCATATAATATTAAATAATTAGATTGTTGATAATCTCCAAATTACTGTTAAAAATATACATATCCGTTATGAAGACACTGCGAGCGACCCTGAAGTACATTTATACTTATTTTTTCCTATTATCTCATAAATATAGCATCCTTTTTCTATAGGAATTACACTTTCCGAATTTTCCGCTGTATCTACAAATGATAAATGGGAACCTATTTTTGTACAAAATAACGTAGATTTTATACATAAATTGGTTACACTTGATTTTTTAACAATATACTGGAATGTAGATTCTTATTCCTTTTCTAAAAAATCACATAGTGAATTATTAAAATGTTTTAAAGATTTAATTGTTAGAAACTGTCATATTCCAAATCATCAATTAATATTAAAGCCTATTAGTGGAACTGGTCATATTACTCTAAACAAAAACAATCTTGGTGGCTTTTCTAAAACAGATATAAATCTTATCTTTGAAGAATTAAGCTTTGTATTTAATAATTATCAATATAGGAGCGCTCTTATGATGGTTGATCTTTTTCATTTTTTTATTCGCCAACAAAAGTACCATCGTTTTCGTCCAACTGGAGATGCTTCTAAATCTGTAAAAAATAATCCAAGGCTTTGGTTACAATTTGCAGCGAATTCTATTTTATATGAAATACATGAAAAAAATTCTAAATGTACATGGACTTATTTAAAAAAAAGAAGAGACCAACGTTTAAAATACGTTGATCTTTTTAAAAAAAAACTACTCGAAAAAATTGATATAATAGAAAATGAAGAACTTCAACAGCTGGAATACCTACTTTCATATGAAGATATTCGTTTCTATAGATCTTTAGCAAAAAGTAAACTAAGAAAAGAAAAAGCTCTGTCACCAAAAAATAATTCTCAACAGTCACAAAGTTGGTTATCATGGTTATGGAATGGTTCACAAAATATAGATGACCAAAATAAAAACGATTTAATTATAACAGATGAGCAGCGAAAAGAATTATATGATGCAATAGATTGGGATGAAAAGAAAGATATTTCTAAAGAATTAGATGATTCTATCGAATCCATCAACTTGAAATTCTCTTTAAGTCTTAAAGCAGGGAGTTTTACACTTACAGAAAAAACAGATATAAAACAAAAAGATATAATATCATTCTTTTTTAATAATTTTAACTCAAACATTATCCAGCGTTCAACTTCATTTGCATTTGAATTTGACCTCGGTGAATTAAGTGTTTATGATGGAACTACAGAAAACAGCGTATATCCTCAGATAGTTAAAGTTAATGTTAATAAGGAAAAAACGTATAAATTTTCAGATCTAGATTTTATACAAAAAAGCCAAGATTTAGAAAAAAAAACGCTAGTTTATGATAATTTGTCACCATTTTTTTGCTTCAAATTCGAAAAAAACCCCCTTAACAGTGATGCCGATACATCTGTAATGGCAAAACTAAAATCCATGGAAGTTATTTATAATCCTCATTGTCTAACAGCTGTTTCAAAATTTTTTGAGCCACCTAAAAGTCAAATGGTAAGTATAGACGTTTTAATGGAAGCTGCAAGTGCTACAGTTGAAGGAATCAGAAATCAAACAAGAGCCGGTCTAGAATTTGCATTAGAAGAACATAAAACTATTTCAGCTAAACTTGATCTTCAAACTCCTTTAATTATAATTCCTCAGAGGTTTAAAACATATATAAAAAATTATATTTAACTCTAATAGTTATATAAAAACCGATTGTAGTTGTATAATATTAGATGCAGGTCATATTAGTCTTGAAAGTAACTTAGTAGAAAAAGAAAAAATTCGGGAAATACAATCAAAGCACAATAAAACATATAGCGAAGAAGACTATTCAAATCTGAAATCTCTAATGTATGATAAATTTTCTCTTAAGTTTGAATCTATTCAGGTAATTAATCAACATTTATATAAAAATACATTAAGTATCTAAGTTACTGATCGGACAATCTGCTAATGATGCTCTGAATGAACTTAAAAAAAAAAATAATGGCAAAAATTTCAAAATTATCGATAAAACAAATATGTTTTTCTTACTTGAAATTTCCATATTACCTAAAGCTTCTAATTTAACTAAATTTAAAATATCAGGCCATCTTCCTCTTTTGCATGCATCTATATCAGATGAAAAGTATAAAATCTTAATGGAAATCATTAATAATGCAATTCCATCTTCTGAAAAAGAAGCCGATCATAATGAAATAAAAAAAAAATCTCAAAAAAAACTCTCTAATTTATCCAAATCTAATATTCATAAATCTATTTCTTTTAATTTTTCTCACCAAGAAGATCTAATTATTAAAGATGAATCTGATTTTTCTGATGACAAAGAAACAGAAAAGTATGAAGATGCTATCTCTGACCAGGTTTATTTATATCACTATATTTATATATTTATATATTTATTATTATTTACAGGAATTTTCTGCTTTTCAACAAAAAATATTTGAATTAAATTTCATGGTAAATAAACTACAAGTATCATTATACAAAGCGGATGTTCAAAAAAAAATTCAAGATCAATTACTTGTAGATATCGTTTTAGAACATTTTTCCTTACTTTTTTCGGCTACATCATGTAATATTACTACGGAAATGATTTTAAAAAGATTTTTTATTGAAGATAAAATAGAAACCAATTCACCTGTTGAATTCAAACATATAATATCTTCAGATGATATTATAAAAGAAAATAACAAAACAGCCGATCTCATTCATATAAAATATACTAAAACAAAAACTCAATCATCAAAATTTACATCTATCTATCATGATATCGAACAGAATATAGATGTGTCTTTATCTACTATTACATTTGTTATAACAAGAAAAACAATTCTTACACTCTTCGATTTTATTGTTGCAACTTTTACCACATCAAATAATCAAAATTTTCATAAAAATTCGTTCGAAAAAAATACAATAATCAAAAATGACCAAGAACATACAATTTTATCTAATAAAATATGCATGGAAATTGGGCTCACAAAAATAATATTTATTTTCAATGATGATGGAATACGTCTACCGACTCTTATATTAAGTAAAACAAACATCAACATTTTTTTAACACAAAAAACTATGCGTCTCGACACAAAGCTTGGAAATTTATCATTATTAAATGATTTTAATGTTAATTCAGAATCAAATATTAAAGAACTTATTAGTATTGAAGGAGAAGAACTAGCAGACTTTTGCTATGAATTATACGATTCTTCGGACGAAACGATATACCCTGGTTACGACACTTTAATTTATTTAAGTTTAGGATCAGTAAAAGTTAATTTTTTGAAAAAACCTTTCAAAAAAATTTTAGAATTTGGAGCTAAATTTGCTAAAATGAAAACACTTTATGATTCTGCACGAGAAGTAGCTATAAGTCAAGCTTCACAAATTCAAGAATCTGTCAATAAAACACATTTTAATATTTTGATCAAAACGCCTATTGTAATTTTTCCTGAAATAAAAAATTTAAAAAATGAAGAAAATAATATTATTATAGCCAATCTTGGCGAAATATACGCATCAAATACCTTTGAAACATTAAAAGAAAATTCGACTATTTTTTCCTTAAATAAAATCTCAGCAGGAATTAGAGATATTAGTTTGCATTCATGTTTTCAATATGGATACAACAAAATAGAGGAACTGGAGATGCTTGATGGAATAGATATTAATTTTTCTATAGAATATGTCGAACATGTTCCCAATTCTAAAAGACCAGATATCAGAATGATTGGCTCTATGACTGACCTAAATTTCAAATTAACAGATAGACAATACTGTTCTTTAATCAAATTGAGTCAAGAAATCACTGAAGTATTTTCAAGTTATAATGAAAAAGATCCAGTTATCTTAAACGAATCAATAAAAATTGATAATAGAAATCAAGAAACATATAAATCTAAAGTTACTGAACCATGTTTTTCAAAGGAAATTGAATATGAAAAAAATTTGCACCAAGAGCCATGGATCAAACTTGACTTAAAATTCAATATTAGAATAATATGTTTAGAAATATTTTCAAATAACTTATTACCCATAGAAAATCTTTCTAATCATTCTTTAGCAAAATTTTCCTTAAATACAACAATTATTAAAACTCGCATATCCTCAAACTCTTCTTTAGAATCTGAATTGCAGATAAAATCATTTGTTCTCGAAAATACTAAATATAATAAATCTAATAAATTCAGGGAAGCAGTATCTGCTATAAAGCATAATGGATATCAATTTATGGCTAGTCTTAGTGTACCAGGAGGAACAAATAAAAATATTATTGTAATGCTTACTATTGATAGCCCTAAATTTATCTTTACATTAGATCATATTTTTGAATTAAAAAAATTTGCTACAATAGAATTGGAACCTAAAACATCTATAAAGCAAAATATTAATGATAAATGCAAAGATAAAAAATTAAAAGACACTTCGAAATCTATCAAAAATAAAGAATTACAAAATTCAGAAAAAATATCAACTAAAATAAAAGAACCGTCGATTAATATATTTTATCAAATAAATATTGTCGATGCAAATATAATTTTGCTTGAAAACTTAGAACTATATTCATCAGAAGCTATTATATTAACTACTAAACAAATTCTAGTGTCACAACAAAATACTATGACTTTATCCATTAATCAAATAGGAATGTTTCTTTGTAGAATGGATAACTTTAAGGAAAACAAAATAAGAATACTAGATGACTTCACAGTAACTTTTACTATGGAATCCGAAATTTTAAATAGAACACAGAATCTAATAAATATAATTATTGAAGTAGATCCTCTGATTTTTAGATTATCTCTCAGAGATATTATGCTAATACTAAATATTATGACTAAAGCATTTGAATCTCCTGAGTCGGAAAAAAATATAGTAAAAGATAACGAATTCAGTAAAATACAAAACAGTGCATCTATAAAAAAACCTGATTTCAATAAAAGCACGAACTTTTTTGAATCAAAAAAACTATTAGATAAAACATTTTCTGATTCAGAAAACAACATTAATAAAGAATTTATTATTATAACCAAAGAAGAGCTCAAAGCTAATATACAAGGTTTAAGGCTTATATTAATCGGATGCCATCATGATCTGCCTACTATTGATATTTCAGTAAATAAATTCACAATATATTTAAATAATTGGTCATCAGAGGTATTTTAATATAATTATTCACTCATCTAACTTTTATTAAGTTAAATATTAACACTAATTTGAATTTATTCATAAATTCATACAATTTCTCAAATTCTCATTGGGAACCTCTAATTGAACCTTGGCAATTTGAAATACAAGTATTACTCTATTCTCTTACTATCATTTCATAATAAAAAATAGGCAATAAAATCTATATGCTCAGGAAAATTTTCAATTAGTTTATCTTCATATAAAAGATTAGAAATAATTGTGACTTCGAATATCATTACAACAATAATGGAAATGCTACAATTTCTAAATCAGACACAAGAAAATATCCTATCTAAATATCAAACATTCGAAGCTCCCTATAGAATACAAAATAAAACTGGATACTCTATAAACTTATGGTCAAATTCTTCTAAAGATTTAGACTCCAAAAAAAAAATATATAAACTAAAAGACGGAGATACAATTCCATGGAAATTCGAGAACTGGAGACAAATGAGAAGTGTATTATTGTTATTTAGAAAAAAATATTCTAATTTATGCAGAATATTTCAGATAAGAATCAAAAATATTTCATTGGGATTCATTTAGAAAATACAGAATGGGACCCAATAGAGAATATTTCTATTAATTATGAAGGCGAAACATTATATTCTCTTGAGCCAAAAAAAGATATTCTACATAGACTTCTAGTTAAAACTATTCTCGGCCCTGATAATATAAAATATATAACTTTAAAATCAACTCTCACCTTAGAAAATCAAACACAGATACCTATTGAAATTATAATCATTGATAATCAAGGACAGCATTCGCAAATATATAAAATCGGTTTTTATCATAAATGTTTTTTTAGTATTTTTCTAATATAAATAGCACCAGATAACGTGTTTGCAGTACCTATAGAATCTGCATATTATTATACATTAAAGATTCGACCGGATCGTATGTTTATATTATATACCAAAATTAAATCTCTAATTAAATAGCTTATCTAGAATATTCATGGTCATCGAATGTTATAGAATGGAGGAAATTATTAGAATATCCATCATCCATAATTTCATGTGAATCTCTTGAGAAAAAGAACAATTTATTTAATTTTCAAATCCATGCTCGATATGATAAATTAAATCCTTTAGTAAAGTTACTCTAAAAATAATATCTTTATTTTTATTAACAATAAAAGGGTATACCCATACATGACTATTAAAATAAGTCCTCTAATTATAATTCAAAATCTCCTTCCATATGACTTAAATTATAAAATCTTTGATAAAAATACCAAATCTACATGGGGAAATTTTCTAAAAAAAAAAGAATCTAGTTTTATTCACACAATAAATTTATCTCATGTTTTGCTTATGGGAATTCATATTCAAAACACAGGTAATCTATATAAATAAAAAGTATTTTTAATTTATTTATAGTGTATAAACCTAGCACCTTTTCTGTTATCAGTACTCCTGATCCGGACAAAATTCGAAAAGAAACAAAAATAGTTGTAACAGATAAAGACAATTTAAAACTTTACCTTTATTTGCATTATTAGTGAGTATATATGTGTTTTTTTTCTTAAAATATTTATAAGTTAACAGTGAAATTCCTGATAGTGGGAAAGTATTTCGTATTACAATTTATTGTCCTTACGTTATTCTTAATAAAACTGGTCTTGATATTCAGATAAAATCAAAATTATTTTTACAACAAGCAAAAATAGCAGCGGGACAATTTTCTATTGGTATATAATTAAACCGAAGGTATTGTAAATATTAATAAATAACAGAACCCACAAAAAAAGCAGTTCCATATATGTTCTCATATGGTAACCATGATAGAAAAAATAGAGCATTGATTAAAATTGGAAATTCAAATTGGAGCAAACCCCAAAGTTTTGAAGCCATTGGAAGTGTATCAGAAGTTGTTCTCAGCTCACCTGAACAAAAAGAAATACATATTGGTATTGTAGTTAAAGAAGGAGAGGGAAAGGTAATATTTATTATAATAGATTTTAGATATTAATATTGAATTAAGTATACATTAACAAAAATTATTAGTCTAACACCAAGGTTTATTATTAAAAGTGGTCTTAACGAAGATATCAATATAAAGCAACCTAAATCATCAAGCATAATGACATTGTATTCTTTGCAAAAAATGCCATTGTATTTTATGGAACATGCTTCCGAAAAACAATTAGTTCTATGTTTTCCAGGAATAAATAACGAATGGTATTCTATTTATTTATTTATTTATTCTCTAAGAAGATAGGTCATCACCATTTAATATTCAAAATTTAGGAAAAATTCATGTAAAACTATCAAAATATAAAGAGAATCAACAACTTATTAGAGTGGAAATAATGTTAGAAGAAGCAACAGTATTTATTCATTTATTTATAGAAAAAAATAATTGGCCATATTCTATTCGTAATGAAAGTGATATTGCTTTCACTTTTTATCAACCAGTATTTACCGCTTTTTATATGTTTATAATTTTTATTAAAAATAGAATCATTGCCTTTCACTAGATAACTCAGGGAAAAAATCAAAATCATCTCATTATAATATTAAAGCATATTTCATTCCAGCGAAAAGTGTAATGCCTTATGCATGGGATTATCCAGCTTCAAAAAATAAAGAACTAGTATTCGCAGCAAATGGAAAAGAAAGGACAGTAAAATTGTCGGAAATAGGAGAATCAATTCCTATGAAAATACCTGTAAGTATTTTATTAAAAACTATCTACTTTTTTTTTATTTTTTAAAGATAGATAAAGGATTATATAAAACTATTGACATTAGTGTTGTGGCTAATGGACCATCACAAATATTGATATTAAAAAATTATTGTGAGAATGAAAGTATTTATAAACTTAAAACAAACATTTTACAAAACAATTCAACACTAACAAATAATGTTTATTATAAAGAAGGATTTGAAGTGGTTAATTTTAATGATAATATTACGTACAAAATAGAAATTAAATTAGAAGGAATTGGTATTTCTATAATAAATAATCGTCCTCTTGAACTATGTTATATTACACTTAGAGATTTAAATGTAAGTTTTAGTGATTCTCCTTTATATCAAAACTTTGATATTATTGTAAAATGGATTCAGGTAAAATAATTGAAGTATTTAACTTTAAATGAAATATTTTAGATCGATAATCAATTATATGGGGGCATTTATCCAATAATACTCTATCCTACTGTAATTCA
The DNA here is from genome assembly GCA_018127085.1 of Pneumocystis sp. 'macacae'. NCBI lineage: Eukaryota > Fungi > Ascomycota > Pneumocystomycetes > Pneumocystales > Pneumocystaceae > Pneumocystis > Pneumocystis sp. 'macacae'. The sequence continues at coordinate 81,071 of CM030734.1, forward strand.
AAAAACAAGCAAAGAATTAGATACACACCCATCATTTCATTTATCAATAATCAAAGTAAAAGACGATTGTAAATATAGTATTATATTTTTTTAAAACATCTAACTTTCTTAGCTTATGGAGTTATATATGTAAAATATGCAACATTACTTATTCAAGAAATAACATTAGAAATTGATGAGGATTTTCTCTTTGCTTTACTAGAATTTACAAGACACATTGGACAATATGATTTAGAACAAGAAAAAGAAATACTTCGTGATGAAAATCTTGAAATTCCAGAACCTCAAAAAAATACTTCAGGAACCGAAATATATTTTGAAGTATTACATATCCAACCAGTTCAACTAAACCTTTCTTTTGTCAGAACTGAAAGAGTAAATGTAGAGGACAAGTAATATCTACAAACATAATGATTCAAAATAACAAATATTAGAACATCATCAAAAAATCCATTTTTGTTTTTCTTAAATATTTTAACAATGGCTATTGGAAATATAAATGACGCTCCTGTTCGTTTAAATTCTTTATTAATGGAAAACGTTCTAACATCATTACCATTATTATTACAACATATGCAAAGTCATTATGGTCATGATTTTTTCCATCAAATTCATAAAATTCTTGGCTCAGCAGATTTTCTTGGTAATCCTGTTGGCTTATTTAATACAGTAAGCTCTGGCGTTATCGACATATTTTATGAACCATACCATGGTTTTGTAATGAATGAAAGTCCACATGAACTTGGATTTGGACTCGTTAAAGGAACAGCAAGTTTTGTAAGAAAAACAGTTTTCGGTATTACAGACAGTGTATCAAAATTTACTGGAAGCATCTCAAAAGGTAAAAACTATTATTATTAAGTTAAAAAATTAAAAATAAGGTCTTTCAATGGCAACAATGGACAAAAAATTCCAGAATTACAGAAGGATAACGCAAGGGCGAAATAAACCGAAACATGCTCTATATGGTGTTACAACAGGAGCAAATTCTTTTGTTGCTAGCATAGCAAGCGGTGTAGAGGGCCTTGCTAGAAAGCCTTTAGAAGGAGTAGAAAAAGACGGAGCTGCAGGCTTTTTCAAAGGTATAGGAAAGGGAATAATTGGGTATATATCTTCAATTTGTTTCTTTTAGTAATTTTAATAACATAGACTTGCTACTAAGCCTATTGTTGGAATCTTTGATTTAGCAAGTAATGTTACAGAAGGTAGAATAGTTTTCTGTTTTAATATCTATTGTTCATTTTAATAATATAGGAATTCGTAATACTACGACAGTTTTTGATTCAGAAGGAATTGATAAAGTTCGTTTAACAAGATTTATAGGAAGAGATGGAGTCATAAAACCATATTCTCAAAGAGAAGGTAAGAAAAAGTTGCTATATTCAATAATTTAATATATTTAGCTCTTGGTTTATTTTTATTAAAACAAATAAATAATGGTCGTTATTTTGATGAAGAATATTTAGCACATTTAAATATTCTCGATGATACAATATTAATGATTACATATACAAGAATAATGATAGTGAAATCTCAAAAACTTTGTGTTGAATGGGAAACTCTTCTTAGTGATATACAAACTATATCTCTTAAAAAATCAGGAATAATTTTAGTTTTGAGAGGTAAAACTCTTTTATTTATAATTAATTAATTAAAATAAAATAGACAAAACTAATTGTCCCTTTATTCCTATTGATTCTACTACTAGCCAAAAATTTATATTTACTAAAATTGGTATTGCAGTACAAGAATATAATAAAAAAAACAAGCCTGTCGTCTAAAAACATACAATTTCTATTTTAAATTTAGTTTTCATTACTTATACAATTATATATTGATTTATTCAATAATTTAAATACATTTATATAATTCTATTTTTAATTTACTATTTTTATACTATTTATTTTTAGCGCGTCATTCGGTTATCAATCTTTAAATTATCAAGGAATGATAAAACATTTTGAAGCAATAAATAAATACTAGATTCATAATAATTAAAATAATTCATATGAACACATCTTCATATGACCAAGAAATCAAAAATAGATACGTAAATGTCGTTCCTTCAGCTAAATCTTTACTTGATACCACGGAATTTTATAGCCAAGAAAAAAATAGATTAAGCAATTATACAGATTCACAAATATCTCCTCTTATTAATGAACAAGACGAAATAGGAATGCAATATCTTAGTTCAAATGCAGTATTTGATTCAAAAGAATATGAGATATTATCATTGGAAGAAACAGAAAAATTAAAGAAAGTAAAATATAATTTTTTCAATAAATAAATCTAAAAACAACAAGGAAAAACATATACTACTCAATAGAATAGAAACAGTGCGAAAAACGCTAGCTTTAGAATCAAAACTCCGAGAAGCAGCTCAGTCTTTATCACGTCTTCATTCTAACAGAGGAAAACGAATATCACGTCAAGTTGAAGATCAACTACTCATTTCAAACAGCAAAATTGAAGAGGCAGCAGAAGAGCTATGGCGTCTTCAAAAAAATGAACACAAAGTTTCTATTCGACTACTACAACATACAGCTGGTGTATTAAGATATGCTTTAGAAAAGCATACAATGAGCGGACATGTTTCTAATTTTCTTCAAGAAAAAAAAACTATGGATATACATGATTTTAATGAACTTCATTTTTATAAATCTAGTAATAATACAGAGTTTCCAGAAAATACAGAATCTAGAAAAAATAAAATAAATGATAGCATATCATATACTTTAATCGAAATTCAAAAACGCCTAACAATATCAAATAATCAGCTAAAATCTTTTTTGGCTGGTGGAAAACATATTACCAAATATTCAGAAAATGAATTACATTCTAATTATAGCTCGATAGATGTTTTAGAAATCCTTTCAGAATTAGAGGATACTATATGTAACGTACATCAGCAATATTTAGAACTTAAAGAAGCATCTTTGCTTCAAATTGCTGAATTCCAAAAGAATTATAAATATCTATGGGATAAAACAGACATTGAAGAATGCCCAATAAAAAGCTATTCTATAGAGCATGGTCAATTCTCAATAGATACTTTAATATCTCGTGTAGATTTACTTACTTCTGAATTATCTAAAAGCAAAAAAATGTATAAAGGTTTACTTGAAAAAGAAAAAATTCAAGAAGAAAACAATCTATCAGCTATAAATTCGTTAAAATTAGAATATGAAAATAAAATCAATGATTTAGATATGGATCTTTCAAAAGCTAAAAAAACTATTGGAGAACTTGTTGTACGTGAATCGTCAATATCTTCTGAATTATATGATGCCAATGAAAAAATATCTGAATATCAACAAACAATAGATACATTAAATGAAGAAATAGAGCTATCTAAACATAAAAAAGAAGACGATTATAAAAAATGGGCAAATGATCAAAAAAATCTAAAAAATACAATAGAAGAGTATGCTAAGCAAATTAAGGATAATGAAACCAAATTACAAGAACTTAATGATACCTACTCAAGCCTTTTAAAATCCCATTCAGATTCTTTATTAGATTTTCAAAAAAAAATCAAACAAAAAGAATCAACATTAGAATTATTACAAAATGAGATTTCTAAACTACAAAATATTAATGCCATACTTGAAGAAAAAATTCAATTTCTTCAATGTCAGCATAAAAATGAAAAATTTGAATATGAGAATAAAGCAAATGAAATAATAAGAAACCTTGAAAATGATGTTGTTAAATTATCAACCGAAATAACTATATTAAAAGCAGAAATTGATACTATATATAGCTCGAAACAGCAGAAAGAAAAAATACCTACAGTTATAGAACAGACTAAAAACAATGAGATATTTATAAAAAATCTGGACAATGATGAAGAAACAGAAGCAAGAAGTAAATCTATAAACAAAGATATAAAACCATCAAAATCGTTAAAAGAAATACAAGAAAATAAATTAATAGAAATAATTGATAAAAATAAAACAATATCAGAAAAAGAAATTAACCTTGAGAAACGCTGTCAGCTTCTTCAATCAGAACTTAATGAGATGTTAAATGATTTTGAACAAATTACACGAAATATGTTAGACTTTGAATCAGAAAGAACCCGTCTTGAAAATACCATTGATACATTAAAAGAAAAGTGTGAGGAACTTGAAAGTCAATTATCCGATAAGAAAATACAATGGCTAGGGAAAGAAAATTTATCACCTGAAAAATTGAATATAAAAGAACATGATGAAGCAATGAGCATTGAATTACTAAGAAAAGAATTTCGAAAGATGGTACAAGAAATAAGGGAAGAACATTCTAAAAAAATGAAAGTAAGTATTACAGCAAAACGTATTAAAACAATTTTAAAACATACTTTAGGCAGAATTAGAAGAACGACGTAAAATTGAAAATACGCTTCGTCAACTAAAAAAAGATATGGCCCAAAACAATCCTACATAACATTTATAATATATTCAAATACCAGAAAACAGCATATATCCATAAATAAGCATAACTTATTTTTCTAATACAATCAATATACTTTTCAAATAACTCATAAATAATTCTTATTATATATATATGCTACAAAACTATTCTTTTAAATATGCTGTTCTTTTCTATTTTATCAATATATATATTATAAATAATTATCTTTTTTAATAAATCTAATTTTCCTTTTTATTTATTTAATCGGGTTAAAACCTATAAAACCAAAATCACGAATTTATAATAAATAAAAAAAGCAACATAATTTACTAAGGGAAATTAAGATTAAAAATAATTAAAAATTTTAAAAAAAAAAATAAAAATAACCTAAACTAATATTTTAGAAATACACTACTAAGGCTAGTAGTATTTAAGCAGAAATATTCTTTATAAATTTAAACGAAAGATAAATAATTTTATTAAACATTATTTTCGCGTAAAAATAAAATTTCTTTTCATATTACAAAAAATAGTACTATTTTGCACTAATAAAACTAAGGAGAGTAAGCTCTATGGGATTTTTTTAAGTACAAAATAGATTTATTAACAACATCATATTTGTATCAATGGCTCAAATTCTGTCAGCAAAATCTGATATATCAACTAATACATCTACTAGTTTTTCAAAATATAATGAGCTTCATCCTTCTGGGTCTTTAGATTCTGAAATATCTATAAATAATCAAAATATCTCGTCTCTTGAATCTATACCATTACCTACAAATTCTATAACTAATAAACCTGCTATTGCCTCTTCCTCTATTTATCAAATATGTCGAGAGATTCACGAGCGATTACTTGAGGTTCCAAACTTTGAAATTTACTTGAATAATGCCAGATCCCAAAATGATCTTTTTCCAACAGGAATAACAAATGATCCAGTTTCTTTACTTTGGCAGTGTTTCCGACAAGGTGCAAGTCTTTGTGCTCTCTACAATGCGCTTAAACCAGAAAAACCTTTAACTATTAACCCAAAAGCCCACTTAACAAGTATGAATGCATGCAAAGCAAATGTATATCATTTTCTTCTAGCTTGTCGTAATGAACTTGGATATAAAGATAATGATTTGTTTTCTATTTCTCAATTATATCAGGATGATACAAATGGATTTGTTAAAGTCTGAATTTCTTTATATTTCACAGAAAAGTATTTATTGTTAAATTAGGTTACAAAAACTGTATCTCTTATACTGGATAAACTAAAAGAACGGAATCTTTTAATTAAAAGGAAAAAAGTAATATGCCATGATCAAGATTTAAATAAACCAAAAGACAGTCGTGCAAAAGTTGTAGCAGAACTTTTAGATACAGAAAGAAAATATGTCCAAGACATGGAAACTTTGCAAGTAAGACAAAATAGTAACAAAAGATATGCCAATATAATTTTAGAATTATATGCATGCTCTTCAATCAAATGAAATTGTATCTGCAGATACAATTCATCTCTTGTTTGCAAATCTTAATATGCTTGTTGATTTTCAACGTAGATTTCTTATTGGGATAGAAGCTAATTCTGCTCTTCAACCTGAGCACCAAAGATTTGGAGCACTATTTATACAAATGGTTGGTCTATATAAAAAAAATAATAATATTTAAATCTAATTTTAAATTAGGAAGAATCATTTAGTATATATGAGCCATTTTGTTCAAATTATACATATGCTTCTGATCTTGCTATTGAAGAAACACCAAAATTAAGTAAACTTGCACATATTGTAGAACCTACTTATGAATTACCGTCACTGTTGATTAAACCTATTCAAAGAATTTGCAAATATCCACTTTTGCTTAAAGTATTCAAATATTTGTTGTTATTTTGTTTTAAAACAGTTAGGAATTATTGAAACACACGGATCCATCAGATCCTCATTATGAAGAATTAAAACAAGGGATGCATGCAATTAAGCGAGTTACAGATCGTGTAAATGAAACACGTCGTCGACAAGAAAATGAAGTTGTTGTAATGGAGCTTGAGAGAAGAATAGAAGACTGGAAAGGACATAATGTATCAAGTTTCGGAGCACTTTTACTTGAAGATATATTTATGGTACTCAAAGGAGATGTAGAGCGAGAATATCATGTATATCTTTTTGAAAGAATTTTGCTTTGCTGTAAAGAAATGTCTAGTTCAAAAAAGCAAACAAGAAGCATGTCTATTTCGAAAAAATCGCAAAAAAAACGCGGAAGTTTACAATTAAAAGGAAGAATTTTCATTAACAACGTCTCAGATATTAATTCTATTTCCAAAAATGGTATATATTAAACACATTTTTTTCATATTTTCTAAATAAACAAGGACAATATACTTTACAAATTCACTGGCATAATGATCATGAAAAAGAGTACTTTATACTCAGGTGTCGTAATGAAGAAAATTTAAAACAATGGTATACTGCGCTCAAAAAACTCATGGAGGAATTGAAATCCAAAGAAAGCATTCAAATTAATCAGAATACAATAAATCATAAACCCAATTTATTTAATAACCAATTTACTGCAGCTTTTACTACAACTAAGAATTTTGATGTGAAACCAAAAAGTTATGCAACCGATAGTGACGATGATAATTGCTACAAAGATTTCGAAGATATTATTGATAACAGTAGTGATATAGGAGCATCAACTATGAGTAGAAATCCATCTTCAATCAGCGTGAGATCAAGATCTACTACGAATGATAGCATTCTTAGTTTTGGAAATAATTACTATGGAACTTGGACTTGCCCTTCCCGAGAATCATCTCAGACTTCGAAAATACCGCAAACATATTTTCAATCTTATTCATCGAATCCTAAAAATATTCCAGAAAATATAAATTGCAAACCTTTTGAAAACAATTATACAATTTATCCTGAATCTAATATATCGACTGTTGAATTATCATCTAATTCTGCAAAAAGAAATGCAAACTTGTCTACTACAAATCCTTATTCGTTTACAAGACTTAATTCGCAAAATTTCAATCGTGATTTCGATCAACTTAGGTTCACTGCACCTCCTATGTCTCAAACGCATCGTGAAAACAATATTCCCTATTTGTCACACAATTATCGTATTCCAATGCATCCGGCCCCTTCAGTATCAGATATATCACAAAATAGATTGCGCTCTGCAAGCAATCCAATGATGAATGCATTTTCAGAAAATCAAATACCTCTCAACACTAATCTTTTGTCATCACTATCATCATCCCGTTTAACATTAAACCATAAAGTTGAACATAACGACAGTGCATCATCATCTATCTCTTCAAATACATCATTATCACGACCTACTACAGAGTCACCAAATACAACAGGTAATATTTCTCCATCTACTATTTCACATACCCGTCTAGAAACAAATAAAAATGAAAATCAAGTAAAAGTTAAAGTTAGTTATTTAGATGATATTTTTGTTATTATTGTTGCACCAAATATTGGATATGCTCAGTTGATGGAGAAAGTTGAACGTAAAATTCACCTTTGCGGGAATTATGCAACGAGAAATCTTAAACAACCATTACGAATAAGATATCAAGATGAGGATGGTGATCATATTACAATTAATTCAGATGAAGATGTACAGATGGCAATAGAGATGCGACACATGTATGGAACAGAAGGACTATCAAACACATCAGGCATCATTAATCTTTATGTTGGATAACGACATAACTTTCAACAAGTAAACATTTTATACATAACTTAATATTCATTTTTGTTTTATAATCCGTATAAAGGTAGAATTTTATTTAAAACTACATATTCTATACATAACAAAAAACGCTTTTTTATAAACTATACTGAACATTATATATTTCATATGGCATTTAAATCATTTTTAACTTATATTCTTACTTATGTGTATTTTCTCAATCAGATTTTAAATCTAAATATCATCCAGATTAAAAACATTAAACTTAAATATAAAAAGCACCAGATATTTGAATATTTGTATAAACAGTTACGAGGATTAATATGACTAGTTATTTCTAAACCATTATATTACACAATATGTTTTATCCTGAGCTCCAGAAAATTATTGGAATTTAATTTTTTTGAAATCATTAACTTCAAGCTATCAATATATATCATAATTCATAAGATAACAATCTGAAAAATTATTGTATTATTTTTTAATTTTTAGAAGTATAAAACAGTTAATTTCAATTAAAAACAATTTTTTTCTATATCAAAAAAGTATAAAAATATTTTTTTAGTAAATACAGTTTTAAAACTTCTCAAATGTTTATAATATTAATAGCTTTTAATTGTTTTGTAAGTTTCATACATGTTATATTTTATAATAAAAAATAAACATCGAAAATCTCATCCAAAGAAAGATATATTTATCAACAAGTCAATCAACAGAATATATTTTTAAATATTAGATATAATTCATAGGAATTTATCTATCAAACTATAACATAAAAATAGTTTTAATCTTATAGTTGATATCATATATTCTTTAGTAAAAATAATCTTTGATCTTAATAGTCTTTTTTAAAATTCTAAAACCAAAGAATAGATTTAAATATATATAATAAAAATTACTCTTAAAAATAAAAATAAATTATCAAATTAATTTGTACTAAAATACTTTATGTTAAAAAATTTTAAACCTTTAGTTCAAATACACACCATCTAAACTTAAATATACATATATTTTAAAAATATTTAAAAAACATATTTCTAACTCAATATATAAAAACAATCAAAAATATTAATTTTCTAAATAAAAATAAATACAATAATCTAAAATATATTTACTATTCGATAAAAAAAGATAACTAATGATTTCGCCAAAAATATTATCTTAAACATCCAAAAAGTATGTAATAAAAACAATAATTAAATAATAATATTCAACTAAATTCTATATTTTTTAAAAAATCTAAAGTTCTAAAAAACATTAATTTAACAAAATCAATTTCATAAAAAACATAAAAATTTTATATTTTAGAAACATTTATAATTTTAATTTACAATTAAATTTTAAAATATTGGTAGATCATATTATTTTTACCATAAAATCACTAAATATTCTCTTAATTAAAATATATAATAAATAAATTATGAAAATAATTTTAAAACATATTTATATAAAATAATATTTAAACAGTAGTATTTACCATTATAAAATCAATTTTATATCCAATTCATTAAAACATCTGAAAAATCCAATCTTTTTAAATAATTATTATAACTCAAAAACATTTAATTTTAGATATTTTCATTCAACAAATGATTCAGCCTAGTAGAAGTTTCAGAAAAGTCACTTGATTTAGACACTAATTTTTTAGGATTATACTTTAAAAGAACTTTTAAAGAAAAAGATTCTGATTCTGTTTGAAAACTATTATAAGACTCAGTTTTATGATCAAGGTGATTATCATTTTGTATTATATCTTTAGATAGTTCATTCATATTCTCAAACTTTCTATAACTACTATTTTGAGATAAATCAGTCTTTTCATAAATTCCATAATCTTCCCGTCTAGGCCTTTTTATCATCCTACCACTTGCAGTATATTGAACAGATTTATTTAAATGAAAAGAATTTTTACGTTTAAATACAGAAACCTGAACATCATCATTACTATCATCGTCATTCTCATCGTCAGAAAATGTATATTTTATCCGTTTTCCACGAGTTCGCATTCCTAATAAAGCTGGTTCTATGTTTAATGCCTAAATAAAAAATATAAAATCAACAAATTTAAAACAGAATTTTAAATACATACAGCTAAACGAGCACGATTTGCATCCAATTTGTCTCTTCTCTAATTTCAAAATTAACTAGATAACTTAAAGAATTTATAAATACAATTTGTGCTTTTTCTATACGAGGACATATTTGATTTAATATTTTCGGAACTAAAGCAATAACGTTCAGAGAAGAATTATTTGACAAACTTAGAGCATATTGACGAAGTTCATCGACAGTTCCTGCAATAGATTTCCATTTAACAGATCCAGATCGTGATTTCGACTCACGATATACACGAAATGGTGTATCTAAAATTCTATTAAAAACAAACAATAACAAAAAACAAATACCATTCCCCTCAATAAGCCATAGCTTTCTATTTTTAGCATCTTTCCCTAGTGGATGAACTAAAAGAGCATTTTTTGTATCATTAGAAGAACGATCTTTATAATTCTCATCAATAAAAGAACGAACAGCTTCAGATGACATAAGACACCAATCAACCAAACAACATAGTAATTTAAGCTAATATGAAACAACATTCAACAAAAATAGATAAAATTTAATTGGATTTACCTTATCAGATGCACTAAGAGAATAAAATCCTTTATCTCTATGAAGAGGATTATATCCAGACCAAGAAGGATCAAGATGTTTAATATGAGTATCTATGCTTTCATTTAAAGCACGAGAAAAGTGCTTTGATCTAATTATGTTTCAATATAATTAAACTTACACAAAAACATACTCTACTGGTTTTCTCCTATTTAAACATAACGTAACAAGTCTACATAATAACTCTACAATCTTATTTAGTGGATCTGGTTCACCAAGGATACCACTACACTTTATAAGCGACCCATAAAATATAAACCATGTTACCGCTCAATATCTTGTGGTCCTAAATCGGGAATTCCTTCAAATAATCGAGAAAATCGATTTCTAAAAGTTACAATATATGCTATATCAGAAGACGATATAAATGAATCACTTGCATCAGAATCACTCTGAGAGCTCACAGAAGAAACCAAATCAAGACTATCACTTTTAACAGAAGATACATCATCATCAGTAGCCTTTAAAATGTCTGAATCTAATGATAAAGGGGGACTACTAAGCTCTAAAGAATCCGACATTAAATTTAGTTGATTATTTGAATCTTTTAAGTATATATTTTAATCAAAAAACACTACCTTAAAATTAATTATAATATCTTACTAAAAACTAAAAAAATACGGATTCAATTTTTTTCTCCTTAAAAACTTATATAAAAACCAAGATCTAGAATACATCATTATTCCAAATAATATCTATTATTAATAGAATATATAAAAATATTAAAACTAATGTATAAAAAGCGCTGTTTTCATTATTTTCATTTTCCAAAACAAACTCTAAAAACATCTCAATACTACTAACATCATCTAAATGAACCTATAGAAAAATTAAAATCCATCAAATCTTAATAAATCTAATACGTATCATCTTGCAATACTACTTAGACAACACTATCCATTATAAAATTAAAAATTTAAATATCAAAACCATATAATTATAAAAAATATCATCAACACGAAGTGTCGCTTCCCACTACAGTTTTATTAATATAATACATTCATAATCCATAGTATTTTCATTAAATTGATCAATTATATAGTCAAAATCTTATAATAATAACTAATAGATCTTAATTTCCCTATTTTCTATTTTTATCAAATTTTGTTATTAGATAATTTAAAACTAAGAAAACCAAGATCTACTTTTGCTAAATCATTTAAAACCATAAAAAACATAGCTACCTATATGAATAATATCAAAAGAAGTACCAAAAACAATAGCTTTAAATATTAAATATAACAATAAACACTAATCTTCAGAAGGAAGCTTCGACTATATATATTAAAAATCTTATATAAAGAAAAACAAGGAATTACCAACGCATCCATAGCACTACGAATACCTGCAATCTTCTGATTAGGTCCCCACCCACGACCAACTTCTTGACCATCAATTCTACAGCTATACTCATACCCATCTTTATTCCCACCTTCCCCACCGATCCAAATATATTCAATTTTTTTTCGTGTTTGACCATCTGTATTAAATTCTCTGCCAATCCGATTATACAATGTCTGTTTTGCCATTTTATCTAATTCTATAGAACTCTTTTGTTTCTTTTGGAACAAATAAATATCAGGTGCCATCAATTCAGAAATCCACCGAAAAGCAATTTCTTCTCCATTAGAAGAATCTAACACTAAACCGCCAATATAGCTTTCAAATATATCAGCTACAATTTTTTTTAAAGATCTAACATTATCACTTTCTGCAGATTCACTTAAAAGCAATCTTTTATCAAAACCATAAAGTTTGCTAATTTTCTCCGCCTTAGTATTCCCCACAAGTTGAGAACGCATAACAGAAAGCTCTCCCTCACGAGCATCAGGGAATGCTTTAAAAAGTAACTTTGTCACTGCATGGTTCAAGTAGGAATCACCTAAAAATTCCAATCTTTCATTATGTAACTTCAAAACTTCTCTTTCAGAGACATTGTAAGACTGAGTAGCATATGCATATGATCTATGGGTAAAAACTTGTTTTAACAATACAGGATCTTTTATTTGAGGCAAAAAAGGTATCTCCGATTCTTTTACCAATCCCATTTCCAAAGGATGTTGAACTAGAGATAAAAATTCAGCTAAAAAAGGATCACCTTTTATTATATCAACGAGCCGAAGTACTACTCTATGTATTTTTTTCTCTTTTTCATCCATAGAATCCCCCATTTCCAAACATGATACGTATTCAATCAAATCTCGCAAAGATTCCATAAAATATTCAAATTTACAAACAATATTTCTATGATCGCCCCTTTTTTCCGAATCAATCTAACTATATGTATCAGTATCTTTCTAAAACCCAAATGCTTAAAAAAATAAGTACCTGAACATTCAAATCATTCTGCTTTAATTTCCGTTTTTTCCCCATAAAAAACTGAAAATTTATCATAAAGAAAACAAGCAATATTAAAAAAGACTAACAATCAAATATTTTCTTGAAAAAATTAAAATCAAATAAAAATGATCATCTTAAAGTTCCGAGAAACGCTTACTTTATAAGCCTAAGAAAAACCTTAAAAATAAATTCATTGAAAAAAGCTTATATATAATGAAGGAAGAGAAAATAAATACATAACTGATAATTAACATTAATTCATTACAGCTTATTTATATAATCCTACAATGTATACATCCATCGACTTATCAAAACTTAGATATAGAGATTATTTATAAGCATTAACTACATCATCCATACAAGAATATCCTGTACAACCATTTTCGAGTTCTGCTTTACTCAGGTCTTGCTCAAAAAATTTCCTAAAACAACTACTTTGTGATATTTGGCTATCAAAACTTGCATCAGGTGTATCTTCTATTGACCATGTTTCATTCCTATTATTGCATATCGCATCATCTAAATTAAAACCATCTTGTGAAAGAACATTTGGATATACAGGAAGAGTTAAATCCGAGAAATCCCATGTGTTCCAATCAGATCCTTCATCAATAATCTCTTTATTTTTTGGAAAATGTAAATTAATTAAAGGCGTTTTCATATTCAAAAACGATCGTGGTTTTTTGGGAAAACGTGGATATCCATTCGAACAAAAAGGTGCATACCAAGTCTTATATAAAGATGAAGAACGTTGACCAAGTTGTTTCCAGCTACGCACGGAGCGAAGTTTTCGAGAACAAGAAGGACCAACACTTGTTTGTACTGGCAAGCATCTAGTGAACTGAACAGTAGATCTAGTATCCAATCCATGCTTCAAAGATCTCTGACAAGATGTCGGTATCCATGTCTTATCATAAAATTGCCTCGAGTAAATAGGTGATATAGCAGTCATCACTGGATATATCATTTTATCATTTTCTGCAGACAATGTAGATGCACATGTAAGACTTGGAGTTCCATGGCTTGCATAAGACATTGAACTAAAGTCCAAAACATCATGTGGTTTCGACCCCTGCAAATTCCCACCTTTCCTTTTCAGTGGACGATTATATAAAAAATACGAATATAAAAGAATCTGCCCAATTGCACTAAGAGCCCATAACAATAACCCAACGAAAACAGCATGCCCCTGCGACCAGCGCGGCTCGCATATCTGTCCCGCAGAAAATGCACATGCTGCATCCACAGCTGCTGTTCCATTCCCCGAAAAAAACAACCATATCCAAAAAACAATCCCAATAATAAGTGAAAGTACCCCAAGAACTATAAAAGATACTTTAACTCCTCCATCAGGAAGAAGAACAGCATCTCCAATCATCAGCTGAACATATAAAACTGCAGCTGTTGCTGCAAATCCAATCACTTGAGGTGGCCCTCCACGAACTGCAATCAATAAGAAATACCCACCAAGAATAAGATGAATAATCTAAAAAACGCTCCTTAATTCTTATAATTCCTATTTATATATTTACTTACACAACATGTTACTACAGCGATTCCTTGTTTCATTGATGTTTGAATATCATCGGATGCCCATTTTTACAGTATCATATAAGGTGTCCCTAACATATCAACCCCTAACCCTATCATAGGAAACCCTAACGACAAATTAGAAACCGTCTGAACGGACATTTTTTTATAAAAATAGTACTTGAGGAGTTCAATTGCAAGTAATTTAATTGTTTATAGAAGAGTTGTGTATTTTAAAAAGAATATATTTCAGTATTAAGTAGCTAATAGTATATTTAGGAGTTTCTTTGAAAAAACAAGCAAAAAATAAACTTTTAAATCTTGATATTACCAAAAGACATTTTTTTAAAAATTGTACAAAAAAACAAAAGAAAGTACCTTAAAAAGGCACTGAAAATAGTTTTATGTTGATAAAAAGATTAAGAATCAGAAGAAAGCAAGAAAATAAGAATTTCTCTTTTTTAAAACTGTGATATCAATCCCAAAATGGGACCAAGAAGTGGACAAGGGCAACGGGAACAAAGCTCTCGGCGTGGACGAGGAATACAGCGGGGGCGAGAACCAGGGCGTGGAAACAAGCAACGTAGACATCCAGAACGAGGAATGCGTCCCAGTAGACCACGAGCAACAAAGGTGATAATTGAACCGCATCGCCATCCAGGAGTCTTTGTTGCTCGAGGTAAAGAGGACTACCTTGTAACAAAAAACCTAGTCCCAGGAGAATCAGTGTAAGCAAAATAACATGTATCTACAAATAATCAACAAATACATAGATATGGGGAAAAAAGAATATCAGTCGAAACAGAAGGAAAAACAGTAGAATATCGAGTTTGGAACCCCTTCAGATCAAAACTTGCAGCAGGTATTCTAGGGGGACTTGATGAAATTTACATATACCCTGGATCACGAGTATTATATCTTGGTGCAGCAAGCGGAACTTCAGTAAGCCATGTAGCAGATGTTGTAGGCCCAGAAGGATTAGTCTATGCGGTTGAATTCTCACATAGAAGTGGGAGAGATCTACTTCATATGGCACAAAAACGAACTAACGTTATTCCCATTATTGAAGATGCTCGACATCCTCAAAAATATCGAATGCTTGTTGGTATGGTTGATACAGGTAAAAAGACTATAGTATATGAATTTCTACAGAAGTTTATAAAAAATAGTATTTGCAGATGTTGCCCAGCCAGATCAGGCTCGAATTATTGCACTCAATGCACATACTTTCCTCAAAAAGTAAACTTTTGTTATTTTAAACTCAGCTAAACAATCACAGTTCAGGCGGGATCGTTATATCCATTAAAGCCAATTGTATTGATTCAACAGTTGATGCAGCAACGGTCTTTGCACGTGAAGTTAAGAAACTGCAAGAAGAAAAAATCAAACCCCAAGAACAACTTACACTAGAACCATACGAGGTAGCAACCTTGTTTTGTATTAAATATAACTTATATGCATCAAGAGGGATCACTGTATAATTGTAGGAAAATATATGAGATATAACTAAAAAACGTAAAATAGACTTTATTATTGACAATATATTTATAATCGGAAATCTTTTTTGAATATGAATTAGAAAATAGACTAGTCCTATTAATTCAAATTTAAATGCATCTTGAATACAAATACAATACCATACAATGCATTTAGCATAGTATACAATAATTCCACAACATGCTTATGAATATGTTTCAATTGTTGCATTCCTTATACCTGTAATTGCCGCAGTTGTTTGTGCATCCTTCTCTAGATAAACATTACTCTACAAAATATAAGGGTCTTACATGTAGCTTAAATATACTTTCAATTGCAGATAATTCTATAGCCGTTGTATCAAAACCTGCAAATGCAATCCAATCATTCACAATCTATTATATAATTACAATTTATTCATAAACTAAATATATCATCTTACAATGCCTGCGCCGACAACATCTGAGCCTCTGTTTACACTTCCCGCTATCAACGGTACTTGCAAAAGAGATGAAAGCTCATCTTGTTCAGCAATAGTCGTCTTAGGATGCACCTATAAAACATAAGAACTAAAACTCCTGAACTCACAAAAAATGCACCAATGCTCCTTGATTACTTAACACACAATAACTACCTACAAGAACATTCCCTGCAATCGTTTGCCGAAAAACCTCAACACCAAGAACATCTGTAATAATTTCTTCTGTTTCTCTTTCAATATCAGGATGTACCAGAGCAACATAATCATTGCATGCAATCACATTCCCAAGAGCAGAAAGACGCTCACCAATACTCTGAATTTTAACAGAATCGGGCAACGAATTTCGAAGATGCATAAGTTCTTGATCCTAATACCATTTAAAACAACTTTCTCAACCATCAAAGACACTACAGTCGTTGTAGATGGAACAAGAAGACCTCTGCAATTACCAGCTGTCATCCTACCAACAATACGAGACCCACAAATACTGCAGTGACATACAGGTACTTTACAACCATCAATAACCATAGGAAAAAACAAAAAGGCTTACTAATATCTCCCAACTCACTTTCTATAATACTATATAAGATTAACAAGAATCATAAAATACAAAAAACTCTTACCTATGAAAATTTTCAGAACCTCCAATAGCTGTTAAAGCATAGCTATTTGTTAATTTTCCAAAAACGCCAATTCTAAAATCTTCATTAATTATTGTTTTCATACGCAACAAAAACAAACTCGCTAGAACTCTCAAACTGCGCACGCAGTGCTGTAAATATTAGCAATTTTCTAAAATTTCAAAAACCTTTACCCATTTTTCAAACTTTCAAATTTTTGTCGTTATTTTCGGGACTTTAGATATTCAATTTAAAATTATAGAATTATACTAATCTTCAAAAAACTATGTATAAAACATCTTATTTTATTTTTTATAAACTTAATTATTAATGCTAATTCAAAAACATTAACTTAAATAGTTTTACAAATTTTAATAAAAAATCTTCCATATTCATAAATCTTATATACTAGTTAATAACTAATAGATATATCAAGATTTATTCCAGGAAAAAAATATTTTTTGAAAAAACTTAATCATATCATTATTTTATTTTTAGATATTTTTACCAGATATAAAACAAAAAAAACATGATAAAAAGCAATATTAAAAAATAATATATTTAGATTTGAACCAACGCATTATCCTTAAAATAAAATATATTACTATAGGATAACAAAATGCTATATTAGCGGACCACTTTATAATATATATTAATAATGAATATATCATCAGATATTTAGCTCTGCATTATCTAAAAATTTATAAAACATTAAACAACAGTAGCCTAAATTAAGCAGAATTCTACCTGAAAGCTTACATACAAGGGTCTTTACAACATAAAACATTCATCTTTAAGACATTTCTTCATCCGATTCATTACCATGTTCAAACAAATAATTTGCTGCCATCTTTTATAAGTCAGAATACAGAAAATACAAACACAGACAAAAGCTACTTCCTCATTTTTATCACAAGCAAAATAAGCCTGAACGACTACTCCATGAGAAAATCCTAAGGCCTCAAGCTATCAAAGTCAATATATATCTCAAATATTTTAAGAAAATCTTTTACTCTTTCAATAGCTTGTCGTTCTTCTTCTGTCAACTGAAGCTGAACTATATTAGACATTGGTGTTGCTCCATCACCGTCCATTCCCTCAGAAAGTAACTGAAGAAATGCATCAGAATTCTGATTTATAAGCTTTAAAAAGTAAACAAAAAAATATAACATAAAAAACGATTACCGTAGCTAATTGCAGATTTCCCTGTCCCAATTGCTGCAATACTGATTCAAGCATTTGCGGTTGAGTTTGAACAAGACGACGTAGCATCAGAAACTGAGGATTATTACGTAAAAATGCCAAACTTTCTGCATTATTAGAACCAGTTAACGAATTCCCAGAGCCAGCATTTAAACGTTCTCTTCCCTGCTGGGAAACCTGAGCAGCTAATTCAAACAAATTTTCCGATCGACTAGGAGCAGGTGTAGGTATAGACGTAAGTGTAGATTGAGCGGCTTGTTGGGTATGGGAAGCTTGCTGAGCTTGAGAGACTTGCTGAGAAGATGGCTGCTGCAACAATTCTCGAGATAGATGCTCAGGAATACCCTAAACATAGATTATTATTTAAAAATAAAACATTTATTCACATACTGTCAAAAGATATTCTACTGCTCTATCAGGATTATTAAATGCAGCACGCATGGCTCTCTCTACTTCTGGACGTTCATATCCCATTTCCATCATATTTTTTATAGCAGTATCACACATTAGCCCAACCACTGAAAACAATTACATCATCAAACGTCATATCCACAGATAAAAACACACCAAGAGAATTAGGATCATTAAAAGTCTCAGAGGAAGAAGCTGGAATATCAGAAGTAGATAAGGAAGCTGTTTCAGCAGCAGAAACTTTCGAATCGTTCTGATTCATAGAAGTAGTTGATTCAGGAGCAACATGAGTACTCGGTAGTTGCTTAGGCTTCAAAAATAATCAAAAACATACAAATAGAACATTTTTATAAGCAACCTTCTGAACCATACAAACAATAAAGTCTTTTTCTTTAATATCATAACTCTCAACCGTGTTAGTATCTAACAATATTTTTCCTATTAATTATTCATTTAAATAACTCAAAATAAATAAAAATACAAGAATACCTGAGTAAATAAGCTTTTGGTGCTTCAAATCATAACCCTGAACCTCTTGGATCATTTCCTTAACTTGTAATATCTAATAAAAATAATCTCAGCTTTTAAAACAATTTTCGTATTTAAAATTGACATACAGTAGATCTAGGATCAACATTGTCAATAGTAAACTTCTGTTGCTTTAAATCTTTAAATGTAAGCCTCATTTCCCTAAAAATATTTTTTTGAAGTTTAAACTATTTGTATCGTTGAGCAAAAGAAATGATTCAATAGTATTATAAATAAAAAAATCAAGAAACAAATCTATGTACAATTACATAAACTTTTCTACAATTTATGAATCATAATTCACTAAACTCATGTCATGATACATGATTTTTTTTGCAAAAGCAAATGCCTATAATAAATTATAAAAAATTAAAATAAAAAGAATAATAAATTAAAAAATATCCATAACGCCCCAATCATGTATATCTGCCTTTATATTTCTCGACCCCAACTTTTCCCTAATTTTCCAATATTCACCATTAAATAACCATTGTTCATCACCAGTTATTTCATTTATCGATTTTTGAAACCATCTTGGTAGATACTTTTCTCCCTTTAATTCACGTTCTTTTCTAGCAGCTCTTTGTTTGTTCTCCAATCTCTCTTTTTCTTTTGCAGCAAACTCATAATAACCATTTTCCATAGCTCGCTGATCAGGTCTTAGTCGAGTATCGGTAGGAGGCAACCATCGTTTCAAACTTTCTGGTAATGCATTTAACGTAATAGCAAAAGGAGTAAGATTAAAAGGCGCAGGGGGGCGTTCATGGATTTCCCATAATAATAAAGCGGTATCACTTATTGAGGAATTACCAGATATTCTTTTAGCATATAATTTGTCATTCCAATATCCCCCAATACTCCATCTTACTATCCCTTTAGCATCTCTTACAATACCTTCTATTTGATAAGCACCATCGCCTCTCCACCCTCTTCTTTTAAAATCAATAGAACACACATCTCCAACAGTATGGTTCTTTATTAACATTTCTCCAAAACTAAATGAATCAGAACAAATAACGTAAAAGAACAACAATTTACTTATCAACAGTAGGGAGACCTGTAATAATCCCAACGACAGAAGTTGTAACCTTCTTCCAAGTATATAATTCATCTAAACCAGAATTATTACGTAATTTCAAAAACCATGTTCCTAAAGGATTAATATCAAAACTTCTGCCACAAAACCTCGAACTAACACGAGATTCTCCCTAGAAAAATTAAACTTCACCAGTTAAACAAAAATAATCTAAAATAACCCAATATTCCCAATTAGAAGATTCTGCATGAGCAGCACTAATCGGGGGATGATGGCTAACCTGTTCGACTATAAAACGATAACGTTTATCTGGCCTACAATATTCATAGGTTTCACCAAGTAAAGGATTAAAAGGTTTAGCTATTCGATTAATAGTACTAGAGTACTAAAAAAATCAATACAAACTTCAAAACATTTATAACAAAAATACTTCACTGATAGCAAAAGCAGCTACATATAACATCCTATCACATGATTCAGGCAGAGTTACAGCAATATCTACTAAATCTATGTATTCCATATCTTCCGCAACCCTTTGAAGTAAACTAGTTGCTTCATTAAAACTAACAGGTAAAGTTATTTTAGTAACATCTTTTCCAATCATGCTTTTTAAAATAGCTAAAAATATTAAAAAACAAATGAAAATTATAAACAATACTTTCCCCATAAACTAAGTTTTGGTCTATCATCTATTAAATTCAAGTTTAATCGAAGAGGATCTTCATAGCCATGATATGAAACCTCAATTTCCATCTCCTTATCAGTCTTTTTTTGAAGCGTAGAACCATTGCTAACATTAAGTAGTAAAGACTTATCCATCTTAATATCTAAAGGAGTGGCAACATCAAAAAACTCATCCGCAGCTGAAGAAGAATCATCAGTATTTGAGAAATCACCTTCTAAATCAGCATTCGATAAATATAAAATAGATATACTTAAATCTAAAGAATAATCCCCTATTTTAGACTCATCCTCATTTTTATTTTCATCATAATCAGCCCTCATAATCTTAGGAGTAGAAACTAATCTACGATGTACTTCGCGTAAGGCCTTTTTGGTACGTTTTCTTTGGCTTTCAACACTCTGTAAATTTTTTTCTATTTCTTCTTGTTCACTAGCAAGTTTTTGCATATTTTCCTATTATTGTTTAAAATATGACAACTACTATACATAACAAACCTCCCATAATATCCTCATTCGTTTTTCCTTGTTTACCATTTTTTTCCAATATTTTTCTCCATCTAGAAATGTCTTATCCAAATTTCCCAGTGCTTCACGCAATGAGCTAATAGACTGTTGAAATGTCTCTATAAAGCTCTGCACTTTCGAATCAAAATTTTTTTCCATAGTAAAATCAAAACTAGATAGAATCTCTTCAAACATCTGTTCCAGAATATCTAATTGAATTTTAGAAGAATTAATAGTTATCAAAAAATTATCTCTATAAAATTCACTAGATTCTCCTGTTTCGGAAGATTCATAACCATCTAAATCATTACAATACAAGTGCTGAGAAGAAAACAATGGCTCTCGCTCTTTTAAAAAGGGAAGATCCGGTTCTTTTGAAAGAAATCTAGATGTCTCATCAATAATAGTTACATTCTCATCCTTTGCCCATTGAATAGAATTAGTGAGAGCCCAAACCCATTTTCGAGCTTCAGAAGGGTGCATTACTTTCACGCTATATTTCACAGAGTCATAACATAAAATTTCAAAGGCCCTTTTGTCTCCAGAACCATAATTTATCCTAGCTGTTCGCATATTTATTGAACCTCTGCATTCAGTGTCAGCATCATCTATAAAAGTAAGACAATACTAAAAAAACATAAAAGCATCCCTTCATTTTTATAATATGAAAGAACACCATTTTTTAAAACAAACCACCTTTTCTTATAACCAGATTTATAATTTGTCCATTTATCCATATAACCTGACATATAAATAGGTTCTCCAGGAAATGTAACGACGACATTGTCAGACGAATATGCCATCAATTTCCGCTTAACTATATCATCTTTTGCTAGATCAGCAGGTGTCTTCCCACTTTTATCCTTTTTTAAAGGATCCTATATTTTTCAGTAAACTTATAATCAAAAATAACATAATTTACAGCTCCATGATCAAGAAGGATTTGCAAAATCTCAAAATCATTCTGTTTAACTGCTTCATGTAAAAATGTAGACCCATTTTTGTCAATTTTATTCAAATCAAGTAAAGCACAAACACGTGAAAATTCCAACATTTTCCTAATATCATCATATTTCTTAGCATATAAAAGCTGAGAAAAGGTCTCCTCAGTTTCTTCAATAAAACGGGTTCTTTCAACTTAAAATATTCATTAATATATAGGACAAAAACAAAAAAAAACAATTACCAGTCATATAATGATATATCTCTGGACATGTACACAATTCATATGCTTGCTTCTTATTATTATTTAGAATTGTATCATTAACATTAAGATTTCCTAAAAGCATTTTAACAACATCAAAACGACCCATATGAGCAGCAAGGTGAAGTGCCTTTTTAAATAAGAACATGCCAAAAAATAAACAAACAAGATTACAGTATTCCCATAATCATCTTTATAATTTACATCAACAATACTTTTAGATAAAATATGCTCAACAATCGATATAGAAGCACATTGAACTGCAAGAATAAGAGGACTAAAAAGATCAAAAGCTTTAACAGAACTAGAAGGAGTTCTTGTGCAATCTTCTGTTAAATCTTTTTCATAAGTAGAAAAGCATTTATCCACCGCCTGTGTGTCACCCAAACGAAACGCTGATTTAAATGTTGAATTTAGTCCATTCAAAGATTGCAAACCTATACATACCTTCCAATAAACGAAATGTTTTTAAACTTTCTTCCGTACCAGCTACTTATTTTAAAAACAAAACAAATAAAAACTTAAATGGAACCTTTTCTTGAAAGATCTAATGCATTTATAAGCATTAAATCTTCTGTTTTATCACTACAATTATTCAATTTTTATCAATAAAAAAATAAAAAATTTACCAAAATTGCTCTTTATTAGTACTTTTCATAATCTACTTCACAACATATACATATATACAATCCATATACTTTTCTAAAAAAGAAATTTTCTTAATCAACATTTTAGCTATTGTATATCGAGGTTTTAAACGAAACAGTAATAAATTATCACAATTATAATAAATAAATTTATTAATACAATAAAAAGAAACATTAATAAATCAAGAAGATTTATCAATAAAAGTAACTATATTTGAATAATCATAAAATGCACAACATCCACGGTGAAGAGATTTGATAAGTTGTGTTTCATATTTTTCTTGAATAGTTTTTTGAAAAATATGAAATAAAAAACCAGAAATCTTTTCTACAGACCAATCATTTGATATTACTTTTAAAACATAAATTACATCCAAATAACTACCCCAACGTCGAAGAAGAAATGATATTCTAAAAAATCTTTCATTATAATCAGAAAGTTTCAAATATTGATCCAATAACATTTTAAAAAAACTTTTCCGTTGTAAAAAAAAATCCTGAGCTTCTTGATTATCATAACACAATTCAAGTGATAATCCTCTACGATAACAATAAATTTCAGATGTTTTATAATCTTTCAATGTTTGAACAAGAATAGCAAGCGCTTCTTCATGCTTGAGAGACTAATAAGAATATTAATTAAGTATATATAAATGCTCACAAGCCTTACCCTTCCATATAAAATTACCAACTCAATTAAAAGTAAATCTTTATGAGAATGCAGAGATTTTAAAAGAAGCTCTGAATCATAATCAAATGCAGATTGCAAAAGCTGAACAAACTTAGTTCTATTCAAAACAAACTCTTTATATCTTTTATCAGTTTCTATCATAAAAGTAGATAAATACTCAAAATAAGACAAATTATCATTCCTAAGCTCAGTATAATCTATAATAGATCGTTTTACAATATCTTTAATCAATGGAACTTCTAAAAAACTGATAATCTCATTCACATATATAAGTAAAAGCTCGTTTAAAAGAGATACATTCTAAAATCATCAAAACAAAATTTTCAATAAATAAAACTTACATAAACACTAAAATTTGAAACTACAAATTCTAAATAAATTCTAAAACATACTTTACTTTTAAAACGAAGTATATTAGCCATTTCATCTATAGAAAACGTAAACGTCTTTTTAGAACTAAAACTCATAAAAAACTAAAATTTTAATACTTAAACATAAAGAAATAAAAGTACCTCAATCCCAATATGCGGATATTTTTCTATTAACCATATGACATAATCGATAAACAAATTATCATTATCAACTTCAAGTAAATAATCTCTCATTTTTTTTTCACCATCTAAAAAATCATCATCATGTAGATTTCCCTCTAATATATTTTTCCAAATCTCTAAAACCTTATTTTGCATTTTAATATTTTGATATAATTTACTCAAAAGAAAATATTTTCCATTCTTCTCAAAAATTCTAACAGCATCATCAAAACACTCAATTCCGGAGTCAATTAATCCATATAAATTATCTAAATTTTCTTCAGGACTTAGATATACAAGCAACTTTAAAAGCACTAGATCAACAGTTTTGAATATTTGTTTATTTTTTTCACAAGTGCCTATACTTCCTAACCCTCTCCTTTGTCTATACTTTAAAAGATATTTCTTTAGCATAGTTAATGCATTTTCATATAAAGTTCTTCTATAATTCTCAGAAACCTGAATTTCATCTTCAGATATCAAAGCATCATGACGAAATTTCTCAGAAACATTAATAGAAACTAGTTTAATTAACAACATAACAACTACTTAAAGTTCCATACTTATATTATCAATATCTATCAACCTACAAATAAGTTCATTTATTCCCTTATATACCATGATACCATCAGAGTCTAGTTCAAAAACAGGAAAAAGACTAATAATAAGTCTAGGATCAATATTAGATTTTTCAAATTGAATAATAGCATCATCAAATAATATCTTTTCTAAATAAATAAATCCAATCTTTTGATAAATATACGAAATCTCATGATACTATATAATTCAACCAAAAAATCAAAATAATAAAAAACTTACAATTCTTTCACTATGAATGTTCTCAGGTGCCATTATTTCAGTCAATTTTTTTATAGAAAAAAGAGTATCATCTATCTCTTTTAAATCCAAAAACATATCCACATAAGTTAAAAATGAATTGAATACCAAACAATTTACCCCTGATACACCTACTAGAAAAATTTTTGAAGGAATAGTTGATAATCTAATAGCAATATCCATCTCTTCATCCAGTAATTTATTCTCAATATTAATAGTCTTATTTATTAAATATTTAGAAGACGTGGATTCTATCATGATGATTTTTTCAATTAAAGACTCAACTAAAATAGAACAATGACCAAATGTACGAAAAATTCCACTAATAGATCCCAAAAAAGGAGATTGAATAACTTGGATAAGTGTTTGATCAATAATACTATGTATTTCAATAAATGAGTTGTCTATTAAAGCCATCAAAAAAGGAAATTCAGAAGCTAAAGCAATTGGATATCCAGAAAACACAACATTTCCTCGTACACAACCATTTATATCAATAAATAACCCAACAAAATTCTCATCATTAGACGAAATAGTAGTCACAACAAATTCAGATTTAGAAATACTAGCAATTATAGGCATTAAATTCGATAAACTTGTTGACTGAGAACTATAATATAAAGAATAATCTCCTTGTAAAGGAAAAAGAGGAATTTTTATATTGTTTTCAAAGTCAATAAGCTCATAACACAAATTATTAGCGACACAACAAATAAATCCTCTCTGACAAGCAACAATAGGAGAAGGGTAGTCAATATCCTAAAATTTAATTAAATATTTTATAAAATTTATAAAACCACAAACCAAAATCAAACTAACAGAGTCTTTAATTTTAATTCGCTTTATTTTTCTTCTTGTCAAAACAGTCAAAATAACACTACCATCCATTTCTGTCTCTCCAAGTTTATCTAAATCCTGACAAATATCTACAACACCTTTAATAGGATGTAAACCAAATATAGGAGAAAGCTCTGGAAAATTAGAAAAAAAAAGAACACTCCCTATCGGAATTAAAACATAATATAAAGTCAAAATCATAGAAACCGCATAATATCAACACACAAGTAATTTGAGGCAAAAGAAGAATAGACTTTACTAATTTTCCTTCCAATAAAACATGCTTGGATGCAATAATGTACTCAGGCTTAGAAAAAGATTAAAAATTTTTATAAGAAAATAATTTAAAGGAAAATGATCAACCTTTTCTTTATTTTCTATAACAAAATGATAAACACAACCATTTGATGTTCCAACATATAAATTAATCCCTAGAAATAAAAATCAGCACACAATAAAAAAAAAAAAACAACCATCTGTTTCTATAACTGTTGCATTCAAATGTTTTTCTTGGTTTACTGAATCACTAAACCCTGTTTTGTCCAATAACAAAGACTGGATGCTATAATGCAGGAATTGCATTAAAAACAACACAAATTTAATAAATATCTTCTTAATATTCCATCTGATTCAAAATTATAGTTATCTTTAACATCCTATCCAATAATAGATGAAGGTCTATATGTAATTTTAATGTGTACCGAGATATTTTAACCATACCTTTTTCAATAAGAAATTAATAAACATTTAAAAAAATAAAATAGGGATTAAAAAGGATTAAAAAGATGTCTAAACAACAATTTCTTAAAGCATCTGAAATATGGAAAGGTAGCTTCTAAGAAATCCAGGAAAAAAACTAAATAGTAAGATATTAATTTAAGATCAGTACAAAAACAATTTGATGAACAAGGACTTCAAATTGTTGAAAAAGAAAAAGAATCAGTAATTGAAAGAAAAAAACTTTCGGAAAGAACGAAAAGTATTTCATTTAAATAATATTTTTAATCTTATATTTTTAATAAATCTCAAAGATTTTCATAAACTTCCAGATGAAGAAAAACTAAAAGAAATCAAACAGATACTAAGGCTTTACCAGCTAGGAATTGACAATCTAACAAATAGAGCAAAATATTCAGAAATAGCATTTTTTTCAATCTATAAACGTCTTGCAGAAGCACCAGACCCATTTCCATTATTAGGCAGATAGTTTAAAGCATTAATACCATAGCTAACTTATAATCAGAAGTTGCTATTGATCAAGCTTTAGAAAATGAAGATCTGGATAGGTTGAAAGTTGAAATAGCACAACTGAAAAGTAACACAAAAAATCATGAAGACTTTAAAGAACTTAAAACAAAACTAGAAAAACTAGAAAAACAATCAGAAACTATGCTTAATGAAAAAATTCATCAAAAGGAATTAGAATTCGAAAAATTGATTAACGAAAAAAATGAAGAATGGTCGAAAAAAGAATCAGAATTATTAAGACAAATAATAGAGTATAAAGAGTCAATAAATGATTTAAAGATATCAAACGATATAATTCTGGCAAAATTTAATACACAAAATGACAAAATCGGTATCAAAGTGTAGATAAATAAATAAATAACCTATATTTTAATAGATGAAAATATATTGGGACATTTAGACGAATTAAAAAACACACGTTCTAACTTAGAAAAAACAATTTCTAAAGTACATAAATTAGAAAAGATGAATGATGCCTTAAAATCGGAAATTGAACAACTAAAAAAAGGGAAAAATATTGCATCAGAAAAAAAAATCATAGAACTAGAAGAACAACTTTTATTTTTAGAAAAAGATAATAATAATTTACTCAGAAAAATCAGAAAATTATCAGAAAATTATAAAAAAAACGAAAATGATCTTTTAGATACCTTAAAAAAGACGAATGAGAAGTTTTTTGAAGCACAAAATGAAATAAGAAATTTAGAAACAAAATTAAAAGAATATGCTGATTATAAAGAAATTAAAAAAGAGCTTGGAATATTAAAGGTAAAAGTCATAAACTAGTGAAAACATTCATTTTAACTTTTAAAGTCTATAGAATTTAAAAATGAAAAAAATAAAGTTTCAAATACAAATTCATCACCAACAATAGACGAATTAGACAAAAATTTGATTCATACAAATAGTTTATCTCTTGAAAGCTTGCTTATAAATAAAAATAAAAAAATTGGGGATGAATTAACTCTTCTGAAGGTACAATCCAAAAATTAAAATCCAAAGTAATGAGAGCATTAGGTTGCATATAAAGAACTAGAAGAAAAAAATAATACATTAAAAATAGAAAATGAAACTATTAACAAAAGCTTAGAAAAACAAATGTTTCTAAATCGGGAACTAGAAGAAAATATTTCACAGCTCCATAATTATTGTAGTGAGTCTAATTACACATCTAGCGTAACAGATACATTCTTATATCCCTTAAAAGAACCACCTTTTAAAAACACAGGAACCATATCATATAAAAACTCCATTATTTTCTCAAAAGAAGAAAATATTGATTCCTTAAAAGTATACATTAAACATTTATTTCAATATATTGATTTTTCAGGGACAGTTATCTATAAATAACTCACTTCTTCCAATAATTGCACAGCAAAGAGATCGGTTTAAAGCCCAAAACTTTGAGTTGGAAAAAGAGATAAAAGAACAATCTAAAACTATTACGTCTTTAAGAGAAAATGTACAATTGCTTCAAAAAGATAACCTAAGGCTCTATGAAGAAACAAGATATTTATCTCAATATAATAAAAAACAAAAAACTATGGAAATAGATTTAGAAAACCCTCCGAATAAACCACATTTTATTTATACAAATTTCAAAAAAATGCTATTTAACCGTTATAATAATATGTATGAAAACACACTTTCTCCTTTCGAAAAATTTAAAGCAAAAGTAAATTATATTTTTATTTTAATAAAATTCATTAAGAAATATTAGGAATATTACCGTTCTATTCGTCGACTTAATTTACTTGAAAAATTCTTCTATACAATTAGTAAAGCTATATGCTCGAACAAAATTATTCGCAATCTTTTTATGATATATTTCATTTTTATACATATTTTAACGATCTTTAACTTATACAGCTGCAATTAAAATAAATACTCAAGCACGTTATTTTATAAAAAAACAGTACAAAACCCTGCTCTATATAAAGAAACTATAATTATTATAAAACCATCTTAATAAACAATATATAATTACAAACTTAAATATTAAAAATAAAATACACAAGCTTAAAATAAATATTTCTATAGTGAAAACAAAATATGTTTCCAAATATTAGATTAAATATATAGATATTCTTAAACAGTTCTACTTAATTCCTAAATGATCATTTTTTATTTCAAACATTTGCAAGAAAACTTATTTGTTACGCTGAACAATTCTAGAATCATCTGCTTTCTTGACTGTCTCATCTTCCTCAACAAGAACAACCTCAATGTGACAGGGACTATTCATGTAAGGATTAATTCGACCATGAGCACGATATGCTCTCCGACGCTGTTTCGGCGCTTTATTCACCTGAATATGCTTAATTACAAGGTTTTCCATATCAAGACCTTTCGAATCGGCATTGCTCTCAGCATTCTTAAGTAAAGCTATCAAAAACTCAGCAGACTTTTTCGGCCATCGGGCTTCAACCATAAGCATATGCAATATACAAACAAATTATTACCTAAAGTAACTCCAAAAGGTTTCCCTTGAGCAGTACGACCAACACCACCACAATATCTCCTATAAGGAACCGCTTGCTTGCGTTCAATTACATTATTCAAATATTCAAGTGCTTTTTCCAATTTAAGACCTTTTATTGCTTGAGCTGCCTCTCGCGTATTCTTAAAATGCACACGAAGCTTTCTGCCATCAGCACCATACACTAGAAAAAAAACATAAAACGTACATGATCACCTCGAGCTTTTGCTGATTTAGCCGGATTACTAGGCTCTGAAGCTATAAAACGTCAATTATTTTTTAGAAAAAAAAAAATAAAAAACTACAGAACATAATCTACATAAAATAGGTAAAATACAGATATTATCTATAAAACAACATCATCAAAAAAAACTTACCATATCTTGTCATCGTTAATGTTAAATCGAAAATTGTTGACTCAGCTATCAAAAAAGAACAAAAAACAGTCACAATAAAACTATGTTCAAATTACACAAATCGCAATCATTGAAGACAAAAATAAATGCAAAAAAACATAAAATCATAACAAATGTCTTTTTATATATATATAAAAGCAACTTTTTACATATCTTAATCTACTTATCGTATCATAATCCAAATACGACATCACACACAATTTTCAAAAAAACAGATATTTTGTAAAAAAATTCTATAATGAGAACAAAAAACATATTATTTTTTAAAAAAAGCGATATAAAAAGACATATGTATCTTTTTTTTAGCAAAAAAAAAGATATTTGGGAGTCTATAGAAGCAGCAAAGCGTCGAACTCAAACACTACATTCAACAGCAATACATAGGGACGCATCAGTAAGCGCTTTATGAAAGAAAATGAGAAGACACTAACGTATTTATAGATATGGGGTGATTCTTTTCTTCATGGAACATCTGCGAATTATATTGATGCTATGTATAATGCATGGAAAAAAAATCCAAATGATGTTCATATTTCATGGCAAATATACTTTAGAAATATGGAAGATAGAAATATTCCATCTACAAAAGCTTTTCAGCTGCCTCCAACGTTTATTTCAGGATCGATTGGTGATCTCCCACCATTTTTTAAAGAAACAGAAACAAATAGTACTACAAATATTATTGATCATCTTAAAGTGCAGTTACTAGTACGAGCGTATCAGGTCCGTGGTCATTTATGTGCAAATATTGACCCTCTTGGCATCAAAGCGAAAGACGATTCAACTAAAGAGATTCCAAAAGAACTAACTTTAGAATATTATGGATTTACAGAGAAAGACCTTAATACAGAATATAATCTTGGTCCAGGAATTTTGCCATATTTTTCTACAAAGGAACTATCCAAAATGTCACTTCGCTCAATCTTAGAAAATCTTAAACGATTATATAGTAAGCCTTACAATTATTTTAGTAAAACTAGCTCATGATATGCACAATAGGTGGATCCTATGGCATTGAATATATTCATATTCCTGATCGGCAACAATGTGATTGGCTTCGTGAACGCCTTGAAATTCCAGTCCCCTATAAATATAACAATGAAGAAAAACAACGTATTCTTGATCGGTTAATTCGAAGTGATTTGTTTGAAAAATTTCTTGCTACAAAATATCCTAACGATAAACGATTTGGTTTAGAAGGATGTGAATCTCTTATTCCAGGTATGAAAGCGTTAATTGATCATTCTGTGGAACTTGGTATCAAGTCCATTGTTATCGGCATGGCACATCGTGGAAGACTTAACGTACTATCTAATGTTGTTGGGAAACCAAATGAATCTATATTCTCAGAATTTTCCGGTTTTCTAGATGTTGATAGTGAAGGTTCAGGTGATGTGAAGTATCATCTTGGAATGAATTATGAGCGCCTAACACCATCTGGAAAACGTGTTAATCTTTCTCTTGTTGCAAATCCTTCACATTTAGAAGCAGAAGATCCAGTTGTTCTAGGTCAGACTCGTGCAATTCAATTTTATGAAAATGATGACAAAGATCATTCCAATTCTATGTCTATATTGTTACATGGGGATGCGGCATTTGCAGCACAAGGCATTGTTTATGAAACCATGGGATTTCATACACTTCCTAGATACTCAACAGGAGGAACGATTCATTTAATCATTAATAATCAGATAGGGTTTACAACAGATCCTAGATTTGCAAGATCTACGCCTTATTGCTCAGATATTGCTAAAAGCATTGATGCACCAATTTTCCATATCAACGGAGATGATGTAGAAGCCTTAGTATTTATATGCAAAATAGCTAGTGAATGGCGTGCTACATTTAAAAAAGATGTAGTAATTGACATTGTATGCTACAGAAAACATGGACATAACGAAACAGATCAACCAAGTTTTACACAACCTTTGATGTATCGAAAAATTATGGAACAAACACCAACGCTTGAAAAATATACAAAAAAACTTATAAGCGAAGGGTCATTTAGCGAAAAAGATATCCAAGAACATAAAAAATGGTAAAAGATCCTTTTTTTTATTTTTGTTTATACAATATAGTGTATGGGACACTCTTGAAAGCAGTTTTAAAAAAGCAAAGGATTATAAACCAACACCTCGTGAATGGTTAACAAGTGCATGGAATGGTATCCTTCTAGGTTTTTTAAAGGCCTGTTCTAAACTAAAAATAGGATTTGCATCACCCCGTGACTTAATAATAAAGGATTTTAATCATTTTCCAACTTCTGTAAATAAAGAAGCCCTTAAAGGAATAGGAAGAAAGATTTTTTCATATCCAAAAGATTTCCGTATTCATCCTAATTTAAAGCGTATTATGAAGAACAGACTGGTATCTATTGAAGAAGAAAAGAATATCGATTGGGCAACTGGTGAAGCTTTGGCATTTGCCACTCTTTTAACAGAAGGTTGTCATGTTCGTGTAAGTGGTCAAGATGTTGAGCGAGGTACCTTTTCACAACGACATGCGGTTCTTCATGATCAAGAAAATGAAGACACATATGTATCATTAAATTATATTGATCCAAATCAAGCAAAATTTGTAATAAGTAATTCTTCTTTAAGTGAATATGGTGTTTTAGGGTTCGAATATGGATATTCTCTTATTTCTCCCAATTCTTTAGTTGTATGGGAGGCACAATTTGGAGATTTCGCAAACAATGCACAATGCATTATTGATCAGTTTATAGCTTCAGCAGAAGTAAAATGGCATCAGCGAAGTGGAATTGTATTATCGCTTCCACACGGCTATGATGGACAAGGTCCAGAACATTCTTCAGGCAGAATAGAACGTTTCCTCCAACTGGCTAACGATGATTATCGTATATTTCCGTCAAAAGAAAAATTTCAGCGGCAATATCAAGAATGTAATATTCAAATAGCATATCCTACTACTCCTGCAAATCTCTTTCATATTCTTCGTCGACAAATACGTCGTGAATTTCGGAAACCTCTTATATTATTTTTTAGTAAAGCTCTTTTACGACATCCATTAGCACGTTCAGATTTATCAGAATTTTCAGGAGATTCGCATTTCCAGACTATTTTGAATGATCATGCTCATAAAAATGGAGTTCTTAAATCTCATGAATTATGCAATAAATTAATTCTATGTACTGGTCAAATATACGTTTCTCTTTACAAAGAACGCGAAGAACGCGAAATTAATGATACGGCTATTGTAAGATGTGAACAAATTCATCCATTTGACTTTCAAGGTTTAAAAGAATGTTTAGATAGCTATCCAAATCTGAAAGAAATAGTTTGGTGTCAAGAGGTAATTGCTCAAAATACAAAATTGTATCTAATATTTTAAGGAACCTTTAAACGCTGGCTCTTGGCAATATGTTCAGCCTCGCCTTGAAACAGTTCTTAATAAAACTCAAGCTCACAAAGGTAAAAAAGTAAGATATGCAGGAAGACCTCCATCCGCTTCAGTTGCAACAGGAAATAAGACACAACATAAGCAAGAACATGATGATCTTATAAAAGAGGCGTTTAAAAATATATAAATTGAAACATAATTTCATTCTTTTGCATAATAATTGATAATACTCGTATAAATCATTATCATTAAATGTAGTATTATCGTGATTTTTCAATATCGTTTAATGCAATGTAATATCATTTTCGTATGATTCATTTTAGAACCCGAGACAATTAAAATTAATCCAAACAATGAAGTAATGTGAAGGACATTTAATATAAATATATTCCATTTAATATATAAGTGTATAAATATATATATAATTTTTTAATTAAATACAACCAAAAATCATAGCAAAAATAAGTGCATAATCTCAGCCTAACTTCAAAAATATAACGTATTATCTTCCAATGTAAGTGTCCATAAAAAGTGATCACTATCTTTCTCATCCGACTTTTTAGTCATATCTTCAGCATATTCATTAACATTATGGTTTAATTTCTCAGAAATATCAAAGAAAGAAGTATTTAATTCATCATCAGAACTGCTATCATCATCAGCCCAGCTCTTGCCAAACAAGAGATGAGTTTTTGATCCTTTAACACTTGTAGGAAATATAATGTTAGCAGCGGTATCAACAACTTTTTTAGGTATATCCTGACTAGCCGTCATTTCAGCTTTTTTAATGGGTAAATACGATCCAATACTTGTACCCAATCCAGAATCTAAAGAACTAATCGAATCTATTTTATCTTTTTCCATATTACTTTCGTCAGCTTCATGAAACAAAAATGAAGAATCATTAACAAACAACCCGCTTTTACTAGTGTCACTGCAACTTTTACCTTGAGCCATAGGTGTTGATTGTAAAGCTTTTGTCCAAAAAGAGTTATAAAGTGTAGATGGTGTCATAATACTTGGCGTACGCAACGACTCCCTAGACTCAATAATAGAAATGTTTTCGCAATTAAATGCTTTTGTCTTTTTCTCAATCACACTTTCTTCAATATACTGAGAATCAGTTGTCCACTCAAGCACACTTTCAACCGCAAATCTCATTTCATCTAAAGAACGCTTTTCCGGATTAAGAACTAAAGAATACTGAAGACACTTAAACGTATCCTCACTCATATTTGGAAAAACATCAAAAAGTGAAATCGGATCTCGTATATAGTCCGAATAAATCAAGTCGTTAACAGAAGGTATTTTAAATGGATTTTTCGAGAAAACAATATTTAAAAGACATATTCCAAGAGCCCATATGTCTGCTTTCGAAGCATCATAGTGATATACCCCAGAAGAATGGAAAGCGGGAACTTCATATTGCTCTGGAGCCATGTACCGGTTGCTTCCCGTACCAACATCACTAACAAGCCTTTGTGTAGTGGCTAGCCCAAAGTCGCCAATCCTAGGCAATAATAAGCCATTTTCTAGGTCATAAAAAAGCAAAATATTCTCGGGCTTGAGATCGCGATGATACACCCCATTTTTGTGTAGAAATAAAACCCCATCAATAAGCTGGAGCATAAACGACCGGACAGCTTCCGTTTCCCTCGACAGCCTTCCCGACACAATTGCCTCATACAAGTCTCCACAAGGATAGTATTCAAGAACAATAAACAAATAGCCATCTTCATAAAAATATGTCTTATACGAAACTGTGTGTCTTGAGGGAGGCAGTGTCGACAATATTTCAAGCTCAGTCCTATGCTCTGAAACACTCTGGCTAAAAAGAACCTTGATCGCAACCTCTGTGTCTTCCACGTCACAGGCCAGCAAGACAATGCCGTAGGTGCCACGGTTAAGAATCCTCATCACACTGTAGCACCTGGCAACATCAGAAAACCACCCAAACAAAACACCCCATACCCCCCAAGAACATCCCCCTCCTCAAACAAAAACAAAGGCCGTGCCTCCCTAACACAGCTCATCACCAGTCTCCCAGAAACAGCACTCTCCGCCCCCTATCCTCCACTCAAGACCAAAAAGCAGGAAACAGACTGCCCTCCTCAGCACCGACTCCCCCAGAAAACCCCTGTCCCCTCTTCTCCCACTGATCCCGGTATCTGCAAAACACTGCCCTCCCTTTTCAGCCTCTCCTCATCACACACCCCTCTCCACTGCTTCCACTCGCCGTTCTTTGCACAGAAAAGAGTTCTTCCGCCCTGAAAACACCCGTGCTTCTGCTGCTCCGTCCGCTCCCACTGCGCCCTTTTCCTCTGCTGATCGCCGCCACGCCTTTTCCACCCACGCACCAACCCTAACCCATACACACCAACCCTAACCCTACACATGCCAACCCAGCCCAGCCCTGCCCAACCCTACATACACAAACCCTAGCCCAACCCTGAATGCCCTGCAGCGCCCATGCACACAAACGGCTAGCGCGGCGCAGAGCGTTAAAAGCACGGCGCTAGACAGGCATCCACGCGTCGCGCATACAAAAACCCAGGAATACCACGCAGGCGTCTTGGGGTGTCGCTGAAGCGAGGAGACACAGACAACGGGGTATATGCGCAGGAAGCCGCGCATATATAGGGACATATACGGCATATCCAGCACCACAGGCCACAGCTTGCGGCACATACGGACTATAGGTGCAGAGCTATAGGGTGCAGACAGAGTGAGGCGGGTCGCACATTGTATGAGTAGAAACACATTTTTGGGCGGAAATGCTGCAGACGCCGGTCGCAAGAAACACACTGGAGATTGGGGGGCAGTGCGGAGACACAGAGAGACGGGGAGAGAGGCAGACGTGTGTGCCGCTGTCGATTGACGAGGTGATCCGCGTCGTCGACAGTGCAATCAGGATTGGGCTCGAAGCAGAGCCGCTGCCGGTAGGGGGCGGGGAAGAGACAGGGCTGACAGGACAGGGCATTCTTGACTCGCTGACCGAGTATATGGGAGGGACACTGGAGAAGATGGGGACGCAGCCGCCGGCGTATGCACCGCCGTCGCCGCCGGTGTCGCCACAGCACTCGACATCGGCGTCGGTCTCGAGTGGGCGGTCGGAAAACCAGTCGTCGGGGTCGTCGATGACGGTGTCGGAGATGGTTGGGCAGTGGCTGACGAGTGAGAGGGCATATGTGATTGAGCTGTCGGTTTTCCAGGAGCTGCTTCTGCGGGGGGCACTTGTGAAGCAGATGAGGGGGGGGTCGGAGGAGACGGTTTCGCGGTGCATCAGTATTTTTATTACGGCAAGCAGCTCTATTATCAATGTTTGTGTGTTTGGGGGAGAGGCGTATCTGACGGGAAGCAGACGTTTGAGATGCACATGTCGTCGCAGCAGCTGCACAAGATACTGATGAACACGGTCCCGGTGTTTGTAGGTAGGGAGGGGCAGAGGAGGAAGGCTGACGGGGGAAGACGGACACGGTGCTGGGGTCATTTGAGTCGTATATATCGACATACACGCTGTCGTTTGACGACCAGTATCTGAGCACGGAGGACCGGCGATGGCTGGAAGGGGCGCTGTACAACTGTGGGATTTTCCAGTCTACGAGCACGAAGAAGAGCCAGTGGCTGCTGAGCAGTCCCCTGCACCAGATCAAGGTGTATACGCGTATTTTCCGGAGGTTTCTGCGTGTTTTGTCGGGGAACGATGACGGGCTGGCGGAGTATTTTTCGTATGCACACCAGTGTTTCCACTTGCTGCTTTCGAGGGCACGCGGCCATATCAAGGCGATCCGGGAGAAGATGGGGCAGATATCGTCTAATGCCAGCAATATGGAGATGCTGCATGGGCTGACAGACAGCATCCGTGACATTGAGAGGAGTGTTGATTGCAGCAGGATGCGGGACCTGTTTACGTTTCAGAAAAAGGTGGTATTCGTTGCTGGTTTTCCGTGTTGTCTTATGGGCTAGGACTATGTTATGGATCTGCAGCCTCCCCAGCTTCCATTTATCCGCTCAGTAATTGCTCGGTCGAATTTCTTTTTCAAGATGATCCACAGTGTTACGGGGGAAAGCATTCAGAAGCAGATTGAGTTAGTTCTTCTTACTGATATTGTTTTGTTTTTGGATATAGAGACGCCGGGAACGAGATTTCTTATGTTTCAGCCTTTTTTGACTAGGATATTCAAAGTGGTTGATACCGATAAGGAGCAGACTTTTATGCTTTCTTTTTACGAGAGGGAATGTATATATTTGACTGCTGCCACTAGGAAGACGAAGAAATTGTGGTTTAACATGCTTTCGTCTAGTCGTGCTGTCCAATGTGTCAATTATTCTACATTTAAGCTTTCCCCAGTAGGCAGCCCAGTCGTTCCGAGAAATACGCATAGTTATTCTGCTGTTATTGACGAGATGCAGAGACATCTATCGTCAGGGTCGACCTCGTTAGCAAAAGCTCAGTTGCTGTCGAGATCAAAGGATCAGAATCCTCAGGATAAGTCGCATGCTGAATCCCCCAAGGTTCTGGGGGATGATGCACCTGTTGTTAAAGCTGTGGAACAGGGAAGAGGCACTTTAAACGGCAAGAATAATCAATCAATGCATATAAACCAATCGCATCTCTCTACTTCTCATGTCTTTACGAATTCTCAAAATAAGCCTCAGCCTGTTCTCTCCAAGTCGGCAGAGTATATGCAGAGGGCTGCGCCAAAACCGGTCCTTAATCAGTCAGGTTTAAATATACATTCCTTTCCTCAGCCTCCGGACCGTACATCAAATGGGCTGTTTCCTTTCTATGATAAAAATAACAGACCAAACAGTTATTCATATTCATATATGATGCCTAGGGTATCTAAGATAAGACTTGAGACATTGCCGGAGGAAAACGAATCTTTTGTTGATAGTTCCAAATCGCCCATCATTAATAACGATGATAATGATAACTGTGAGCAGACAAAGCCTTCGGAGCCTATGCCATCATCCGAAACATTGGATGATAATTCTATCTCGAAAAATGCCACATTGCATTCTGTTAATGAGCATGATCTAGCCCTGCCATCTGAGTCTTATAACCTCAACACTGACTTAGAACAAAACGAGTCTCAGCAGTTTTCATCGTCTCAGGATTCCATAACTCGATCCTCGATTTCAGACTCTAACACTTCTGTTTTTTCTAAGTCAACCTCTCAGGACTCAGATAAAGACAAAACCGAGTCAGATGCAACAGAGTTCATAGAGGACCAGACACTATCAGATAAAAGTATAAGCATACCTCGGACTTTAACGCCAAAACTTCCAATGCCGGATCTAGGCAGAACATCATTAGTCTCTATGATTTTTAACGATTCGATTCTGGGATTATCATATTCAGACCTCAATATCGCAAAAACATCTGAAGCTTCACCTAATAAAGATAATTCGGGTCATACTGAGATTTTATTTCGAAACAGTAGACTAATTGATCAATTACCTCCATCTTTTTCATCTGATAACAGTGAAATATTATTTTGTGAAAAAGCAGTTACATTTTTTTGGAATTTTACGTTCTGGAAAAGTGTTTTTGATGCTGAAGAAAAAGTATTCCTTATAATCAAATATACATGTAAAACTGATATGTTCACACTGGAGATTTGCAATTTATCTTCTCAAGAAGTTATTGTTTGTGGTGAATTACAAAGATATTCTACGATAGTAAGACAAGCTAAACAAGAAATAAGTATAGGTAAGGTTGCTATTTTTATACCTAAGTTACCTAACATTTTAAAGCATGTTTCATACAAGATCGGGTTTCATACATTTTATCACAATTCGAAAATAATAGTGATGCAGATCTATTTTACATTGTTTTATATAGAGTTATTAATCGCGATAATCCTTGGATACTACAGGTTTTTCAAAATCCTATACCTACTATTCATCAATATAATAACATGAATTGTCCGTTAAATACAACATCAGACCTAACATCAAGCCCAGTATCGACATTAACAGAATCTCTAGATATACTTAATAAAAAAACTGGATCGATACTAGGCAAATCTAAAGTAAGAGTATTTTTTCAAATAGACGTAGAACAATGGACATATATTGGCTCTGGTATTCTTTGGATTACATCATTAGATACTGATTCGAAGAAACATATTTTGATTGCTAAAACAACAAAACAAAGTCAATCATCAACTATTTTAAATGCAATCGTTTTTAAATCAGACAGTCAACGTTTGGGGAAAACTGGTATTATTCTAAAATGTTTTGAAGAATTAACCAATAAAACGGCATTATATCTAATAAAGGTTTGCTATTTTCTTTACCATTTCCTCAGCTTATTTCTATAGGTCAAAAATCAGAAACGAGCCATTTCTATTATTAATATTTTAAATAGCTAAATTTTTATATCGTCAGAATTTAGCAATCTTTTCATCATATATACTTTAAAATAGATATCGACGTTTATAAATAAAAATATTTTTTCTTAATAAACATTATTAAAACATTCAAATTAAATAAACATTCATTCTACTTTAATTTTACTAACCAGCCACCCTTTAAACCAATCGAAAGAAAACAACCATTAGTTATCAAAAATATATAAACAATAAAGATGTCATCTTTAGAAGATTATTCAGATAAAGATAGAATATTTCTATATGCGCCGATACCATCTCGAGTAGGCTCAAATGTTTCTACAGTTATTCAAGCATGGCAAAACCATGAAATTAATGAAAACGACTGGATTGAAGAACAACAAACATTTGAGCAATTTCATTTGCAAATTCCTTCACCAAATCACATTATTCGGCCACCAAATCCACTTTACCGATCCTTAAGACAATGCAAATTATATACATCAAATTTATCTAATGGATTAACCAATCGAATACGAAGTAGTAGCATGTCAGAAGTATCAACAACCTCTCATATAAGTAAATGTATTACACATAATCGCACTTTACAATACAACATCAAAGCACCCAACGTTTATAATATATGCATGACATTGAGGGGACATACATCATAAAGCATGGATAGTAAAGCTATGAGTATCATTTATCTTTATTAAAAAAACCATATATTTACATTTTTCCTACCAACCAATACACCTATCTAATATATATAAACCTGTAAAGCACAAGTCAATACAAAACAATGCAATATCTTAACAATATACAAGCCTCTAGATATCCTTCATACCAACAATAAACAGTGATATAAACAAAATATTTTAAAAATCATGACTAAATGATCATTAATATCACTTGAATACATCTAAAACAGATGAAATGAGAAAATAAATCATTTAGTCATGATATAATAAAATCACGCAATCCCACCGTTAACAATAGGCTGATTGAGTGTATAAGGAGAATGAACATTTTGATCAGTGTTATGCCCAATATTTTCTCCATAGACAGAAAAATTAGACCCTATATTGTCTTGTAAAGTCGGTACTTGCATAGAAAATGCAGGCGCATCCGGGGAACATTGGTTATCAAAACGATAATAACCAAAGGACGGATCCCATGTAGGATGCATAGGATTATTAGCAATACCCTCTGGAAAATGATACATCCTATTTAATGAGTCTTGATGCTGTGGAAGTGAATGCCCTGGCAATGATACAGATGGTTGCATAGAAGATGGCACTGGTCCATGAATAAATGTAGGAACCACTGTCCCCCAATGAGACAAAAAGGGCTGAGAAATATTACTTCCTTTAACACGATCCTGTTGAGGAGCTAAACCATCCTGATTTAATGAAGAATTTGATGATATACTTTGATATGGAACATTTATCCCACCAAAATAATAAAACGGTGCAGGTATAATGTTAGGATTCTGGTGAATGTTAACCATAGGATGCTGATTATTATACCCAGAAGTAGAATTCGAATTAATATGACTTGTTAGTCCAACAGAAGGAGTAGGATATGACACTTGAATATTCCCGGAATACCCGCTATGTGGATTAATTACAGGAGACTGATTGAATGAAGTTGTTGCAGCCAATGCAGCCCTATAAGCTGCGATAAACGCTTCTTGAGACCGCTTTATTATTAGCAAAAACATAAACACATAAAGTGAATCACCATAGGAAAAGATTGACCTGTCATTCCGGAATAATAACCTTGAATATTAGGATTATCTTGAGTATACATGGACCCTCTATTTGGTAAAGACAAAGAATCATTTGACTTAGAACGCAACCGTGGAATAAACGGAACTGAAAGAGGAAATTTACAACCAAATTGAGTTTGAGAGTTGATAGGTGGCATAGATCTTATATCATATCCAAATAAATCAACCTTATCATGTAATTCTCGAAACTGCACTCTAATCACTCTATCAAGAAAAGTGCTATTATTCTATAAAAAGTTAAAAAACTCCAACATTACAAAACAATATAAATACTTCATTTTCAACAGCAGCAGACGCACTAACCTTTTAAAATAAGCATTTTTCAAAACCTGCTGACAAACTTACTGCAGAATCAAACTGCAAAAATGCGAAAGCTGTCCGATTAGAATTAGGTTTATTCACGAGACTACATTCAACAATTTCCCCGTATTTTTTAAATCTATTTAAAAGAGATTCTCGAGTTACCAACGAAGGGTTTAATTGTCCTACGAAAATAGATGTTTTGTCAATAGGAATTGTTGATACATGTGAAGTATTTTGATCAAGATTTTGAGCCCATTCAACAATCCAATTTCCATTACGACGAAGATTCTAATACTAATTAACAATCTAATCATTATTCCCGATAAAAAAGAAAAAACTACACTAAATGCCTGAATTGCATCATCTCTAAAAGCAAAACGAGCAAAACAACATTTCCCTGTATTATTACGAAGCATATGATTAGAATTAGAAGGAATTACAATATCTTCAATTTCGCCATACGGC
This sequence comes from Pneumocystis sp. 'macacae', assembly GCA_018127085.1. Classification (NCBI taxonomy): domain Eukaryota; kingdom Fungi; phylum Ascomycota; class Pneumocystomycetes; order Pneumocystales; family Pneumocystaceae; genus Pneumocystis; species Pneumocystis sp. 'macacae'. The sequence continues at coordinate 123,798 of CM030734.1, forward strand.
TCAAGCAAATTCCTTACATCCTTAAACATATCAAAAAAGGAAATAATAATAAAAACAATAAAACCTGTTCTTCTAATGGCTGCCCAATCCGAGAAATATAAAGTGTACGGTTAACACGCGCCTTTTCAACACGAATGTGTCGCCCATCAATAACTGTATTATGAGCTTCACGAAGTGCCCTTTTTGCATCATCGAAATTCTTTATTCTTAATAAATTTAAACCAAAAAAACAAAAAAATACTTACTTCAAATTGCACAAAAGAATATGGTCGTTGCATCCAATCTTTCAACACTTTTACATTAAGTAAATTCCCCCACTATAAGGCAAAAGTAAGCCATTTCCCATCAACTTTATATAAAAATACTACCTTACGAAAATGATTCGTAACAGATACACATAATTGCTCATCTGTACGTGATGATGATAAACTATAGAGAAAATTAACACATAACAGAATGCATTTACAACACCTACCTAGCAACAAACAAACATGCAGCTGGTCTTCCTCGACTTTCTGATGATTCTGTTATCTTAGGAGTAAATGTTGCCTCATGAGAAAATACTGCACCTTTCATTAACAAAGGTGATGAAGCCACATCTCGATCAGTCTCAGATGAAACACAATGCATAGAAGCGTCTACTCCTTTGCTATCCAGTACATTTTCACATAATGATTCAGACTTTGGAAAATCCACCTGATCATCAACATATCCAGATACAGATTCATCAAAATAAACAGTAACAGCAGGTGATACAGCTGACGATAATGCTGATTGTTCATGACTCGGAGACATCTCGTGTTTATGAGAAAGTGTCAGTGGAGACAGTGTTTCATGAGATTTTGAGCCCATCAAAACAGAAAATTCCTTTTCTTGCTGACCATAAAACTCAAGTGGAGATGTATTCTCAGTAGTATTGCCAGAACCCCGGTTAGTGAAAGGCGTAATTGGAGTATTAGGCGCATCAGCTGTCAATGCATCAAGCAGCTTGGGCGAAGGAGGACATGACGTGGACGACGCTGTACCTGAACCCATCTCAAGCAATGGGGATGTACACGGCTTCATCTAGACCAATCTAACAGAATAACTACGTGTTCTGAACAATCAACCAGAATACTGTGTAATTCTAGAAAATCAACCAAAGTATTCAATAAACTTAAGCCCTTAATTAAAACGTGTTGATATTTCTGAAGCCCAATTAATGTATTCCAATGATTCTAGTGTGTATTCCAAATACACAGAGACTCTGACCACCCAACTAAGACACTATAAAGACTTCTGAAGACTTAATTTCCCGAATAAAGTTTACACAGGAAACAAAGTAATAGGCCAAAACACTATTAAAACAACACAAAACGAATAAAACTACTCGAGACAACAACAATAGGTCACCCGTGCAATAATAAATAGTCAATATAGTAATCAATTGTCAAATAATAACAAAGGATCTGTGCAAACCACAAAACCCCTCGAAAAACTTCGCTGAAATGGCCTAATTCCTCTCAAATTGAGCCTCCGTATATCGCCTCCAATACCAATACTTTACTCAAACACCCTCAGCCACACCTGAACGTCTGTCAACGGCCCAATCCCGCTCAATCCGCCCTCAATACCGCCTACTCTCTCCACTGACTCTTCAACACGTCCTTACAGATCTTCCAATATCTCCTAGATGCTCACAAACACTTAGCTATCTCTTCTTTTAATCTCCTGAAAATCTACTATGCACACTGCTCTACACTTATCTGAAGATACAGTCGCAGTGTTTGGTGTTTCACGTCTCTCAACTGTAGATTTAACAAAGTAAAAAAGGAGCTTTGTGATGACTTAATAGGCACAATACACTCCTCCCCCGCACTCTCCAACAGGGTGCCCTTGACATACCACTCAATCCAGACACGACTGCCCAAGCTCTACCCATATTCAAGGCAAATGAAAGTCAATCATGCCCCAATTCCCCAAAATGCCCCAGTAGACAACAGTCTCCAACTATAAACAGCTGTCGGCATGTTCCCAAAACGTAAGATTAGACTACTTTTGCTCAAACTAATGTATATTTAACTTAAAATAGTACTCTCAGCTTGCCCTGTTCGTCTAATTAGACTTAACCCCAACTTAATCACCACTTAAAAATAGTTTAAAATAGTTTAACACTAGTTTAACGTTGCTTAACGCTAATTTAATAATAGTTTAGCTGCTGCTTTAACATCCGTTTAACAATACTTTAAGAATAACCTAACTTTCTTAATGCAATTGGCACAGTGATTAGCCCATATCTCCCAGGCTTACCCTACTTGAACATAGACCTTAGCCCAAAATAAGCACATATTTACCAGCTCTAATCTTAAAATTAAGCGTTACCTAGCTTTAGATTAATCCTAGGTTAACATTAAATTAAAATTCTTAATGCCTACTAAGTTTTTCTTAATGCCCCTTTAACTTTTTCTTGACACGTAAGTTTTTCTTAGTGTCTCTTAAGTTTTACATAATGCCTCTCGAGTTTTACTTAACGACCCTTAACATTTACTAACACCTTACCTTTTCAAGCATAGCTTCTCTTATAAGACTACTTAACCTTTTTAGTTTACTTTTGCTTAGCCTTTGCTTAACCTTTCTTAAGCAATAGTTAAACAGTGGCTAAAAATGATCAAGTATTGTTTGACTGTTTCTAATCCCCTTATAGTTTCAACGCTTTGTATATATAGCTTTAGCCTTTATATAGTCTTTCTTAACTCTTACCTTTCTTAAGACCTTTTTAACTTTTTCTCTACCTTTTCTTACCTTTTCTTAACCTTTTCTTAGCATTTTCTTAACTTTTCTTAACCTCTTTAGTCAGTAGCCTATCTGCTGCTTAACTGTGCAGACAGCACTTAATCAGAGATACTGAATCATTCAACGGAATATCAATAAGGAGGTCATATAAGAATATAGAAACAATAAATTCCAATACAAACGCATACAGCCAGCCAATTGACACTATAGACCGCATATACTCACATTCTAACGCATATAATACACAATCAAGATCTATTCGGCAGTGACAAGCTATAGCAAACGATGTCAGGTAGTCTTTAAAGCCCGAGAAGCACACGATGCTTCTGGAGCAGCGTATACAAAACAACATAAATATTACGAAGCTGTGCAAGATGCTGAAACAAATGGAACACAGCTTCCTCGTCAATTTCAAGGACAGCAGAAGCACCAGCAGCAGCAGCAAAATCACTTAGGCCAACTGTACTAGTTTTTCGAAGGGCTTTTGCCCGGGACAAAGCATATTGAGATATCGACGCACGGATTGTAGTGCACGCAGTCTGGACCTGAGAGAGCTCAGAAAGAACATCTAACAACATCAGCAAAAGAGATTTGAGGCACAAAAATATTAATAAAAAGAAAACGCAGTACCACTCAGCGAGCTCCCCTGCACTTAATTCCTGCAACACAAGCACGTGACAATTACGTGATAAGATAAAATATTAAGGAAGAATGCTTCGGCAGGGGCTTTAAGGGAGGGAACTGACCTTCAAGCACCTTGAGTGTGTGGGAGGGGGTGTCAGGGAACCGTAAATTAACAAGAATGCGTGTTTCATCACAGGCACGCAATACCAAAAAGCATTCACGTTTTACACGCGCTTGCCCTGTTTTCAAAACAGAAAGTGTAGGAGAAATGTCATTGGAAGGAGTGTTTAGTATGCGGCGTTTCTTTGAATGTCCAGCATCAGTAGTAAGAAAGTCATCAGTAGACTGAAGAGGAGATTGATCAATGTCGTCAGTAACATATTCTGAAGCAAGTTCGTCAAGCCAGGTAGTAAGGGTGCAGACACGTGAGAGCCATGTTTCTGCGAGACGAAGACGTATCTGTTGCACCAATGCTTTTTTAAATTGATCCATCGAACGTTAACGACGCAAAAACAGATTAAATGCTGACAAACGACAAAGCAGATTAAATAAGAAAAAAGTGATTAATTAAAGAGAACAGTTGACTAAGGAACAATGAAAGTACTAGAGGAGAAAAAAGAAAATAAAAATGAAAAGGTTTTGGATGAAGCTGTTTTAGATAATTTTGAAAAGATAGATAGTCCTTTAGAAAAAACAGAAGGAAATATTATGAGTAAGGCATTATGCACGAGGTTTCTAAGATTTTCTTATTTATTTTTAGATGCCTATTATTCACCGTTGGAAGTATTTTTACAGAAATCATTAAATGGCATTTTAAATAATTCTTTATATGAATCAGAAATAAAAGAACTAAAATTAGTGGCCCGTGGCAAAGTACGAGATGTGTATGCTCTGGATGAAAAACAGTTACTATTTGTCGCCACTGATAGAATCAGTGCCTATGATGTTGTTTTAAATAATGTAAGTATAATACTTTACCGTCTCGGGTTTCTACACTGTTCAAGACATTCTAACGCCATCTGAACATATGCATTGCCTTTTAAGACATTAAAACATAACTGGTTTTTGCCACTATGTTTCAAAATTTAGACACTATAGTAACCGTTTTGGACGGTATTTATGAGATTTAAAAACTCAATATCTAGGCAATACCAGGAAAAGGTCAAATATTAACAGCATTATCTTTTTTCTGGTTTAAAAAGTTGCAGCATATTTGTCGGCATCATTTAATAGATACGATGTTACCATTCAGTCTACAAAAGTATGCACAAACGTTAATAGGACGAGTAATGGTTGTTTCCAAATATAAAATACTTCCAATTGAGGCTATTGTGCGTGGATACATAACAGGTGACTTTTCTAATTATATGATCTAATTAGGAGTAACAAAAATCCAGGATCTGCTTGGAAAGAATATGTGCAGCATGGGACAGTGCATGGTATAGCCTTACGTTCCGGACTTAAACAAGGACAAGCGTTTGACACACCATTGTTTACACCTAGTACCAAAGCAACATCCGAAGGACATGGTAAGTCTATTGAATTATTGATTCATTTGTTCCTGCTATTTCTCTTATTTTTCCTTTCATTTTTATCGCCTTTTCTCTTGTTATTTCTTCCAACTAAACATTCTTAGACCAAAATTTTCACCCTAGTCAATGTATTTGATATAGATATTCAAAACATAATTAATATTATTTAGTGTCAAGTAAAATTGGGAAAAAACATGCAAAAGAAATGGAACGCCTTTCTTTAACACTTTATAACGAAGTATTAACTTATTATTATTCTAATTTTTCATAATAAAATATATAGGCACATGCATATGCCTTACAAAAAGGTATTATTATTGCTGATACCAAGTTTGAATTTGGTGTTGACTCAAATGATGAATTGGTTTTAGTTGATGAAGTATTAACACCAGATTCGTCCAGATTTTGGCCTTCCAATAACCCAATAGATGGTGAACCATGTAGTTTAGATAAGCAACATGTACGAAACTGGCTGGAGAAGCAATGCAAAATAGGCCAAGTAAATGTGATTCTCCCGGAAGAAGTAGTCAATCGAACAAGGCAAAAATATATCCAAGTTTATGAACAATTAACAGATAGTTCATGGATTGAACATATGAAAAAAATGACACAGCAATTTGTAAACAGTCTAAAGTATAAATCATCAGATACCAACATAGAAACTTAAAGGCACATAACATTCTATATTTACAATGAAAACGTCGATATTTCAAAAATTTTCCGTGTGCCAAACAATATTATAAAAACATTGTAATATAACAAAAATATCATTATAGGATTATTAGCAACTACTTAGAACCTGTTTTCCCATACATTAGTGCTATGTACTACATGTTCTTGATAATTTAAAAATATCAGATTTATTATAAATTTCATTCATCACTTAATTTTGAATCAAATACAATACAAACATAATTAGTTTTATCCAACGAATATATAATTCAAACGAGCCCAAAATGTAAATTAAAAAACAAAATACCTACTGTCTGAATATGTTCTATACCAGAAAACCGATATTTAGTTAATCCAAAACTATTTGTTTTTGAATAAAAAACATTTAAGGACATTTTAAAACATTTAAGAATAAAAGTATAAATGTTTTTACATAGTTTCGCATTTTCCCAATATTTTAAATATAAAAGGCATTTGATAATTGATAAAAATAAGATTTAAGAAAAGATTTCATTTAAAGATTTAAATATATTCACACGTTACTCATACCATACAACAAAATATATTTATAACTATTCAAGTCCCAGTTCGTTCTCGAAAACAAACAGTTTTTTCTGCACAAAACATAACATACATATGTTTTTAAGGAGTCTCTGAAATCTCTATAAAATTTATAATACCCATGCTTCTTATCCGCCAACATCTACATCAAATCCTATTACTGTTTATTAAACACCTTTATATTAATATAGTTTAAGCAGAATGAGCGAATAAACTTAAAAAAAGTTGGGTCAGAAGTAGAGTAGTTAGAAGCTTTTCAGGTATAAAAAATAACACTGCCTTTAAAGAATTCATTTTTCCAAATTCCCACTTTTTTTCAAAAAACGTATCTTAGATACCGAACAAATGCAACAAAAGATATAGGATGATAACACCATCATTTTCACTAAATCAGGATGAAAATTACTTATATATTGAAATTCACGCAGTTTTTATTCGTGTAACTATATTATTTAGAGCTTAAATCGCACTGATAGAATAATTTCATATTTTAGACACAAAATATAGAAATTTATGTAGAAGGAAACGATTTCATATTCTCAGCAATGCCATACTATCTTAGGTTTATTTAAAAAGCCTGTTTTAAAACTTTTAACATAGTTTTAACCAAGATACAGGCTTTATTTGCCGGGAAAAGTTGTTGAAGATAAATTTAGCGAGATGTCTTATGATATATCAGCAGAAAAAGTAAAAATAAAGGTATCTAAGGAAACACCTGGAACAATATTCAATGATTTGGACCTAATGTCAACTCTTCTTGCAAAACCTAAAGCATCTTATAGCAAAAAAGAATCTGCACCACTAATTGAAGTTTTGGATGAAAAAAATACGCAAGGTATTGCTATATACAATTTGTATAATATAAAAAAGACCATTAAATTAACATATTATTAGATAATATTCAACAAAATATCCAAAATACTAATTCAAATCATCATATTGTCGAAGGTTCTTTCTTCATCAATTATATCACTTTTATAACAAATATAGACATTTCATTTGACTGGCAACTTCCACAGGAAATTTGTCAAGAAGTAAGTTAAAGAAATAGTATTTCTTACTAACCATACGTGTAGAATCTGCATTTACAATCATCTTATGGGTTTAATGCTCAATATAGCAATTATATTAAATCTCCTGCTCACATGGAAAATGATATTAATGAGATAGATAATCCTGAATATAGCAATGCAACATCTCGTACGGAAGAACGTATTTTAAAGGAAAATCTCAAATTTGATGAAGAACACTATATAGCAGATTACATAGAAGATAGTGAAATTCAAAAATGTATTAACTGGGAATCTGAAGAATATATAACTTTTCATTCTCTAGAGAAAAATGCATCATCTCCGGAAAAAAACAACTTTTTAGAGACAATTACTCTTACAAAAGAAGAACAAATTGAAATCTTAAAACTTCCTCGTCGTAAATGCACTACTCCTTTATCTATCTATTTTTCACATTCTAACAGTTAAAGATATTGTTTATGACCTTAAATCCACCTATTTATGTATACTTTCATTCTTATTTTCTTATTCGTATGATGCACGGACAACTCAAAACGAACCTACATCTGAATCACCATGGACTATAGGTAAACTTTCACCTGTTTTGTCATGTTTAGATATGTCTTTTTCCACAGTAAAACAAATTGTGATTACTTGTACACGTAGAGCTTTGGCATATCCATTATATAGACATTGGAAACTTATTCAAAAATGCTGGGAGGATGTATATTATAGCTTGAGATTAGGAAAACGCTGGATTCTTAAAAAATTTTTGAAAATAAGAAAATTATTTGAGCAAGGCGATACATATTATTTATATAATAAACTTTTTTTGGATGACTATTCTGTATGGATACAAACAGCAAGGTTACATTCTTAATCTTATATTATTCTTACTCATCAATAGTGATTCCGTTATCCAAAGTTTAGCACAGGAACTTCACCATTTAGAAATTAAAAAAGATGAAATTAACTGGGAGCTTGAAAAACTAGAAACTATCGCAAATAAACTATATTTAGAAGAGTCAAAAACAAATATAACATTATATAAAAAAGACTAATTAATCAAAATCATGATTAATATTTTCAACTATTTTTCTCTTTGGGTGGTTCTTGATTAAGTGTATTCCCATTATACCACATATTTTTATCTTTATTTTTACTTTGAAAAGTCGATATTTTTTGATTATCTGAAAAAACCACCTTTTTGTTCTGCTCTACATTTTCAACTGGATTATTTCTACCAACAAATGCCGACGTCCAACTAAAAACTGAATAGATAGACCCTACAAAATAACTAAAAAATCCAAACAACCTTGAAAAATAGCCATTACTTGCTTTAACATAAGCGGAAGTAACATTTTTCAAGGGCTATCATAAATAAGTTATTTATTAGTTAAAAAGGAAATAAACCATTAAAATAAGTGTTGCACTAGGACACAAATTTAATGCCTCTAAGGATACAGTTTCTTCTAAAATACCAAATCGTCTTTTCGGATATACCTGAATTAAGTCATATGGTATTTTATTGTCCGTACGATTCTATACATTATTAGTAGAACTGAGAAATATTTAGTGTCAAGACCTCATCGATCCATGATCTAACGTCTTTCAATGTATTTTTGAAAGTAAAATGTCTTGCTTGAATTGAAGAACCATTTAGCAGTCTTATATTCAAAGAACATATGTTTTTAGTATTTTCCTGGACTGCTATATCTTCAGTAGATGTAGAAGGCTGAGATGAACGTGCAGAAATTCGATAATACTCTTTTATCTTTCTTTCTTCTTTATCTGCATTAATTCGAGTTAAAACACGTTTTCGCTCCTCCGTATCACATTTCTTCGTCCTTTCAACTCCCTCAACATACTTTTGTCGCCGCTCCGCATCCTTTATTGACACATGTGTTGAACACTGTGTTTTTTCATGAGAAGATGAGCTAACATCCTCCAATGAAGAATTTAAATCCATATCAACACATTCTCCTCCTTTATTTGATTGTTCTACACTATATAAATTGAAAGCTATATATACTCTTATCTTAAATACCTGATATATATTTCCCCATACTTATTGATCGGATACTTTCAAGAAGATCATCTGCTGTTGCATCACCAAAAAACGATTTTCTTACTAATCCGTCCCTTAGAAAAAATAAATCTCATGTTCCTCTTCATAAAAAGGTTATTACTTAATTAAAAAAATAGACGGAACACAATTCACAACAACTAGAAATATTAATAGCAGTTTTTTTTTTTAAAAAGCCTACCCATCTGCTTAAACAACATAGCATCACTTGTACCATTATATAACCTCAAAGGGACTGTTTTTTCGCGCATTTCCTTGCATACTTCTAGGCTTAAAAGTTGATCAATCCATTTTGTATCTTCACCATCTTTTAACGTCAAAAAATGCATCTTTGAAAACAAAAGAATACCTTGAATATATACAAGAAATACTAATCCTGTATTCAAACAACGATTTATTGAGTCCTCTATCGACTCTTTACTCCAAATATCATCTTTCATAACGTTCAGCGGAATCAGCGTAGTTCCACTGAATGCCCGTCGATCAATATCAGAATCTCGATATTTTAAAATAAGTGAAAAAAAGCAAGTAAAAGAACGATAATTAGCCCAAAATGCATGCAATAAAATGCGTCGTTGTGGGAGACGGGTAAGTAAAAAATTACATTAAACAGCCAATTTTTCAATAAAAACATATATTTTTTGTTTGACATGAAAAAGAAATCTTATAATTTAAAAAATAAAAAATCAACTTTAATATACATCCATATTCTGCTTAATATAGGTGTTAAAATAGCTTTTTCACGTTTTTTTGGCAACAAATATATTAAAAAACTCTTACTAACGAATTTTTTTATAGGGCAGTAGGAAAAACTTGTCTATTAATAAGTTACACAACAAATGCATTTCCTAGAGAATATATACCTACAGTGTATAGAAGATTGTTATCTAATAAAAATTGACTAATTTATATCAAAGATTTGATAATTATATGGCCAGTGTGATGGTCGATGGAAAACCGATAAGTTTAGGACTTTGGGATACAGCTGGGCAAGAAGACTATGATAGATTGCGTCCTCTGTCTTATCCACAGACAGACGTTTTCCTTATTTGTTTTTCACTTGTCAGTCCTCCTTCTTTTGAAAATGTACGAACCAAGGTAAATATAGCACAACAAAAAATTCAGAAATAATATACTATGTCAGTGGTTCACGGAAATATCTCACCATGCACCAAATATTCCAATTATTTTAGTTGGTACAAAATTAGATCTTCGTGATAATAGTATTATCTTGGAGAAGCTAAGGAGCAAAAAAATGCTGCCTATTACATATCTTCAGGGAGTACAAATGGCAAGGGAAATAGGTTCAGTTAAGTAGGGACATTTTAAAATCATTTTTTTCTGAGTTGTAACTCTTCTAGATATTTAGAATGTTCTGCACTTACGCAAAAAGGGTTAAAAAACGTATTTGATGAAGCAATTCGGTACGTTTTTTCATACGTATATTACTTTTTGAGACTAATTTATAAAGGGCTGTACTTATGCCGTCAACACAAATTCGCAAAAAACGGAAAAAGTGTAATATTTTATAGTTTAACATATCGAAATAATTTAAACAATCATTTTGAGATAAGATTGTTTTAAAACAATTTAATTTCATAAAAAATCTTTTATGTTTTAATAGTTAAAATTAAGACTTACTATAATAAATATTTAAGATATTGTATCAAATTTCTATATATTCAATAATTTATTTTTAAATGACTTATTTTTAATTTTATGATTCAAAATATAGTAATACATTTTATTTACATACTCTAACTTTCATGGTATTTATTTATTAAATTGTTATACTTACATATATTATCTACAATTCTATCTGTACAATAAACCAGTATATATTGATTTTGAATATACACTATATCTAGATTACACTGAAATATATTATTATTATTAACAATTGTTTCTCTTTTTATTTCTAAATATAATCTTATTGTAATTTTTGATTTCAAAACATTTGAAAATTATAATAAAAATAGTTCGTTATTAAATTATTACCTTAAAATAAATTTATGTTTACTTTTATTTTCCACATAAAAAGAATAATAAATCATTATCTTCATAATAAATGCAATGAAAAAAGAAATCACTAAAATTCCTAAAATAAATATAATAATAAAAATCAGGAGTTAAAAACCTTTAAAAATAGATATTAACGATTCACTCTTTTGAAAAAAAAATACACTTTAAATCCAAAAATAATCTTATAATTTTTAAAAATATATTCTTTAAAGAGAATAAATATAAAATATTAACAATAAAAAATAATCAATATAAGTTAATAATAAACAATTTTGACATTTCCTTCTTTCAATCTAGTTTTTAAAGGGTCACTCGTTATCAGTTTTATTAAAGTCTTCCAACATTCTGGCATATCCCAAAATCTTCTTTTTTTAACATCAACATACGTAGTATCCAATACAATCCATTTCAAAAAATCAACTTTTAGGGCTTCTACAAACATCAAAATAAAAAATAAACACAAAACCTTTTACCACTATCCACAAGATCAAAAATTCTTCCGGGAGTTCCTACCGCAATTGTCAATCGTGTACGAGAAAGATAACTAATATGATCTTTTAATTTAATATGTTTAGCAAACAATTTAGCAACATCCCCTTCCTTCGTCTTATAACAACGTAACGATCTAAAGATATCTAAGCAACATATCAATCCATCTTTTGTTTCTTTTACCTTGTAATATTCGCTACTCGAAGCGCTGCCATAGCAAAAATAATTGTATGAGGACTCCCAAACGTAGAAGGAACATATCTTGGATCATATTTCATACCTTTTAAATATGTAAAAAAAACTTCCATAAATCACAAACCTTCTTCTAAAAATGCAGGCAAACCCTTATTAATTAAATCATCAGTCCAACATACTTCAAAAAAGTATTTCTCTAAGAACATATAAAACAAAAAGACATATGAAAAACACATACTATACCAGAAATTCTCAGATCATCTAATTCTAAAGACGAATGATTAGAGTAAACTTCACGAATCCGTTTTTCAACATGATCTGCTTGCATTGCTGCACTCAGACGAGGAAATGTAACAATCACATCAGAACCATCAACGTCTCTCTTACGAGCCTTTCTCCGGGCCAATTTTTCCTGTTTTCGTCGCTTTTTTTGCAAAATCACATTATCCGTTTCCAAACACTCAAATGTGCTATCTTCAATACTGAAATTCGTAGAACCATCATACCATTGTTCACATATTTCGTCCGCTCCAATTTCCTTCATAGTATCTTATTAGAATTTGATTTTCTTTTTTTTAAGAGTTTTAAAACAGCTTTTTTGGTGTTAATCTCAAAATCACACGTTATCTACCAGACACAACCCTTAGACAAATATACTCAATAATACTAAAAAAATATAAATAAGAACGAATATAGACTCAAAAGAAAGAAACTTATTAAGATATACAATTGACGTTGTCTACAATGCACAGTGCCCAAGTTCCTGGGTATTCCAAGTATGTTTTGATTTTCAAATAAAATAAATTAACAAAAATAGCAAATTAATAGATACACCTGAAAATTTTGTACAAAACAAACATACAAATGGGACATCAGAAACACCTTATGCATCGGTAAAATCTTTTTATATAGCATTTTTCTCATATTTTCAGCTGCGTCAATTATCAAGTGTTTTAGCAAATCAAATTGCAAAACCATCTCCTTTAGTAGCACGAAAAACACCAGTTTCCACACGTAAAATATTAAATCAAAATGGAAAAAATATTCCAAAGGTCAGCCTAACGCCCAGAAGTATCACAAAAAACCCGCCAACACCTTACACTGCGCGTGCATTACAAAAAGCTGCAACTCCTCGCCAAAGTGTTAGAAAACCACTAAAACGTAAAAAATCGTATGATACTCCTCGAGATATATTAAGAAAATTGAGCCGATGTAATTTAATGCCTTTTTTCTCTCTTTTTTTCAAAAAACTCATTATATTCAGCACTTCCACTCTATTTAGAAAAAACTAAAGTAAATAGTTATCAATTGCAAAATGAACTCGAAAATACGTATGAAATAAATGGTCTGGATGAAGAAATAGAAGATATGGAAGCACCAAATATCGACATTCCAAACCCGGAAATTTCATCAGATGATATTTCTCCACCTCATCTTTCTATTCCTCTGGATCAGGAGTATACTGTGGAATCAGTAGAAATCGGTAGAAAAACAGAGATGGAAAGACTAAACGATCGATTAAGTCTTGAAAAAAATAGTGATCGTATCAGCATTTATCATGAACATGGATTAGATAACACATCTTTTAATGAATTTACTCTTCAAGACGATATATTGGAATCAGAAAATCTCTTCAAAGACCACCTAAAATTAGGATTTAATACAAATAATATTATTGAGTTAATAAATATATATTGTTAGATTTTTTTTAACAACTTAGGGATGATCCAGATAACCTGAGGATTGACTTTATAAACGAAAAAAGCTCAACAATTGCAGATGCAATGTCATTTAAAGATACAAATTCTGAATTTCCACTTCCTGAGCTTGCAAAATCTGCTATAAAACCTCTAAAATCATCAGCACATTCTAATAAATCAAAATTTCAAAAGTTTATAATTATTTATTTCATATTTTTTGTTAATACGAATAGGCTTTCACGATATGGAATTCCATTGCCGTCATTGCCAGCTACATTTGTTAAACAGCTAGTAGCTAATTTTACAACATCAAAAATATCTAAAGATGCACTTAAAGAAATCATTTTGGCATCTGATCAGTTTTTCGAACAAGTCTCAGAAGACTTGGAGGCCTTTTCAGCACATGCAGGACGAAAAACAATAGAGGATTCAGATGTTATACAACTTATGAGAAGGTAATAACTTTATTTATAAAATTTAAATAATCCTTAATGAATTCTAGACAAAGACAAATTAATTCTAAAACAACTTTATATTCACTATTTCAAAAATATATTCCAAGAGAACTTGAATTAGAAATGCCACCACCACTTAAAAAACCTAAACAACCAAGAAAAAAAAAAACTGAAACCTAGAAAAATCTTTTTGTATAACGTATTCTTCTAATACTTAATGAAGCTGGGGTCTTTAATGTAAAATATAGCATGATTGATGTCGCAAAAGATAAAGCATACCTATTAATAATTTAATGATATTGTTAAGTATAATTAATTTACCATGTAAGCATATATTCCAAATGATTATTACGTATGTGTAGCCGAGCAATTTTTCCAATAGGATTGCCTTTAGTTGCCAAAAAAGCTGCCATAATAAGATCATTTTCTTTAAAAAGTTATACATATACATATGTATATTATATAAAGTAACAAGTACCTAATAATTGTTCTATATATATAGGTTTTGAATGCGTTAACTCGGACATTTGCTTAATATCAACATAGTAATACTTTTTTAATTCAGGTTTGTTAGTAGGTGTAAATAAATTATTTCTTGATGGTAAACGTATTAAACCTCGAATTGTAACATCTTCATTAGACTATAATTATTAAAATGTACTTTTTTCTATAAAAAAAAATATACCAGGCTTTTTACTCTTTTTAACGGGTCAGCCATATCAAATGGAATCCAACCACGATTAATTAAACATTTACAACTATAATTTTCAGAAAACCTATCCTTAAAATAAAAAAACATACCCATCACCTATTTCTATAGGAGTGATAACATGATATCCATTTTTTCCTTCAAATATTAGAGGACCCACAAGCATTTCTTCATCATGTTTAAATTTTCCTGTTATCAAAACCTTCTGATATTCAAGTTTATAAAAATCAGAAAAACTTGCACTATTAAAATATATAAAGTACAAAAAAGCACTAATACTTAGTATCTTTAGTTAATCTTATAGGCTCATTAGACAATCTTTCTTCAAAATCCCGTATAAGATTGCGCTTCCATTGAAGACGATAATACTGCCATGTTCCTAACCCAAAGGTAACAATTGGAATCAAAGCTAACACCATTAACACTTTTTTTATATTCAAATAATAACCTACTTAATAATCCTTTAAACATACATGAACGTTGAGATGTAGAATACATATAACATCGTGAATTTTTAGACAAAAAGTATAAATTAAGCACTAAAAAATAAAGAAATAAGTTAAAAATCCTATTTTTTTACTTATAAAAAACAATTTATGGAAAACTAGCCTTTTAAATCATACTTTTTATAGACAATGTTAAAAAATGTTAAATAAAAACCTAAAAAAAATCAATATATTTAAAATCAAGTTTTTAAGAGAGAATAAGGTTGTTTCATTACAAAATAAAAATGAATATTTAATATTTTTTAATAAATTTAAAGTTATAAAATCTTGATCATTATCATAAAACTTATTTAATAAAAAAAAGAAATTTAACAAATAAATAAAGATTATATTTAATAAATATTAAAATTTTATGTTTTTTTTTTTTTTTTTTTAAAAAATATTTTCTATTTAAAACATTATTTAATAAAATCGTTTTTTATAAAAAGTATAATTTTAATTTCAAAACATAATATCTCATTGGTAGATAACAAAAATTCAATTTAAGGTATAACTGTTTACAGCTTTATACCTAAAAATACCTTTTAATAAAAAAACATTAATTTCAATAACTATGTTATTTTATTCATTTTTTTTGAATCTTTTATTGTTCAAAAATATTAAATATTATTAAAAATGATGTAATCATATATATTCGTTCAAAATATCCTAATTTATTTTTTAGAAAAATTTCAATTAACTCAGAAATAGTTTTTATCCATATTAATAAATCTATATACCTTTTTTAAAAATTTAAATCCAAAAAAAAACAAATATAAAATAATTAACAGTTTTAATAAAAGTCATTCTAATTAAAAACATTTATACTTAAACTATATTAAAAAAATAATCAATGTCTATATCATTTGAAATTTAATATTTTATTTATGAACACATTTTACATGAAACTTTAAAGAGTAGTTCAAAATTCTTTTATTTTCTTAAATTAAAAATAATAATTTCAAAACAAATTATTATGCCAAACAAGAAATACATTAATAAATTATTCTATAACTTTTTTAAAATATTAACTTAAACTAGATAATATAGAATTTTATTAATATAGAATCTTTTAAAAATCATTAAAAATAATAAAATTTAATAAATTTAATAATTTACTTTCATATATCGTTTA
Organism: Pneumocystis sp. 'macacae'; assembly: GCA_018127085.1. Lineage (NCBI taxonomy): Eukaryota > Fungi > Ascomycota > Pneumocystomycetes > Pneumocystales > Pneumocystaceae > Pneumocystis > Pneumocystis sp. 'macacae'. Next base: position 140,245 of record CM030734.1, read on the forward strand.
TTCTAATATTAAAATATTATTTATATATCTTTTAAATCTTAATCCTAGGATTTTAAAAAAATAAGTAAAAATGACACAAATCAAAAACCCAAAAAGAGAAGAACTTATAAAACCATTTACACCAATTGAAGTTGATGAGGACATAGGTAAATTATTTTCGCCAATCGACCTTTATTTAACTACTAATACAATAGATTATACAAATCTAATTGTATCTATATTTAGTTTTTCATCTATGATTTTCAAGAATAAGTAATAACTTAGTCAAGAATAAATAAAGATGCTTAAAGTTATAGATGGGCAGCATGGGCATCTCTTGTTGCGACACTTTCAGGCTTTTTAGACGCCAAAACACATACCTCAATATCTCAGGGAAACTTAATGAATCTTATGTATAACTATATATATTAAAAAAATACTTATTTTATACAGAGTATCTTTCACAGGGCTTTTTACAATTTATATGCCTGTATGCATTACTTCTACATTTAATATATTTCTAATTTTTAAGATTATCTTTACTCAAAAATCTCCTCTAGAAGAAAAATAGCATCAGAAACATATTAGCATAACTAAATATGGCATCCTCTAGACATTTATTTTACCTATATCTTCAAAATACAAAATACTGTAAATATAATAGAAAAAATACATTCAGATACATTTGAATAGACCATAATAAATTTTAAAACAAATATATTTATGAAGAAACTAAAATTTTTCATAAAAATATCACCAAAACACAATTTCCATAAACAATATATAAAAATTTTTACTCATTTAGAATATAAGTTAAATATATATATCCAGCAATATATTTTTTTATAGAAAAAACAAACCATAAAATCATTATACGCATTAATACAAATATAACGTCAGTATCTAAAATATACATTGCTCCATTTTTGTCATAAAACCAAAATCATACAGAAATAAATATTTCAATTACAACAATACTAATCAATAAAAAGGAACCAAAAATTATAAAAAGCGGAAATATTCTCAATTATCAACACAATCCCAATGTGTTTCAAAATTCAAAAAATCGAATCTGATATTTTATAAAATTAAAAGAATATATAGAAGCAAATATAATAAAAATTTTTATATACCAGTTATTAATCAATAATTCATTAAAACCAATACATGCAAAACAGTCTTTAGATATAAATATTTCTGAAAAAAACTTATAAATTTTCTTAACTTTAATAACAAATCAAAATTATATATTTTGATACTTATAATTCTTTAAAAAATATTAGCCTTAACTTTAATTAAAAATATTACCATTTTTAGAAGATTTCCACCATTTTTCCATATTTTCACTTTCACAGAATCAGGAGATGCTTCAGTTGTTTTTCCCCAAATATACCACTTATACGGCTGTACCCATGTTTTATGCTGAAAAACATAATACTCAACAAATACCTCTGGGGCACCTTTTCTTTCTAAACTATCAAAAAAAGTTGTTAAACTCTAAAAAAATTATCCTTAAATTTCACATTAAAAAAAATACTTGTTCAGAATGAATCCTATAGATTGCCTGTGCAAGATATCTATTCGAATTGAATTCAACTTTAGCATGGGAAAAGCTAACAAGCTTTGGTGGTGTTATCATTCTATGAAGCTGCCATTTAAGTTCAAAGCCCGCAGGTCTTTTTTCAATCTGAGATTTCAAAGTTTGAGCATAAGCTGGACCACAAAATAAAGCAATTTCCTTAATATTTCCTCTAAATTGTTATCAAAACACCGAAAATTTACAAAAAAAGATACTTTGCATATGCTTGATTAACTTTTTCATAAATTTTACCTACAGTCACATGTAACTGTTTAAAATCAACTTCAATCGGTCTAATAGATTGTTCAAACAATTTACGTCTAACTCATTTACATACTAAACACAAAAAAGTTTTACTAACTCAAACCATCCCTTCATTCGATGATAAAACCATCGCCATATTAATCGCATTCTTTGAGTTGGAGCTTTCCAAAAAGCAGGTAAACAATTTCTAGAGGGAGGAACATAAGCATCTAATCCCAAATCAAAAAATTGCTTACAATTTAAAAAAACATACCTAACATACCTAAATCCTCAGGAAGTATCCATTGTTTTTGAACTGGTGGCCTATGAACCCATCTTTTCAAAATATACGATGTCTTCAGTGATCTTTGAGAAAATGAAACAGTAGATTCATAAAAAACACGACAAAATAAAAAAAAACCAATATTCTGTCCAAAAAACATTTCTTTGGAATTATTTTTTCCAAAAAATAAATTATATTATCGATAAATACCTCTCGGTCATTACATATAGAAATAAAATACATAAATAATATGATTTTTTTGATCCCTTAAAGACTAAAAATCTTATATATTGAATAACAAATAAAAGAATGTAGTAATTGAATTTTCCAATAATTTCAAAAAGAAAGACCTTTAGGAAAAACCCGTACACCTAAATCATGGACCCAATAAAGCATCTCAAACTGAGTACTTTCAGATTCTTTAATACCAGAAACGCATTCTTCGATGTCTTCTTGTGTAGCATAATAGCCTGAACCCCTAGAAAGTCGAATAATACCTGTTACTTCTTTAGCTCTTCCGCTAGGTAATTGCCGCAAACTGATAATTGAATGCGATTGATATATAATTGCATGAACAAAAATTGAATAATTCACTTCAAGTTCAGAAAGCCTTTTTTTTGGTGACAAGAAAGCAAAATCCACATTGAATGTTACTATACAATGATGAACCATCTAACAAAATCAAAACAGTATACTTTAGGGGTAAACTACTTCTCTACAAACAGAAATCATAGAAAGAATATCAGGTGGTGTAAGAATTTCACTTGCAACAAGAAAATCTGCACCCCAAAGAATCAAAGATGGCATCTCACCCAAAGACGAAACCTGATCAATGCCAGACTGAATTGCTGAAAAGATATCATCCAAATTCGATTCTCCTAAGAGATTGACCCGTATCACAGGAAATATTCCATATTTTCTGAATTCATTATCTGGAAGATGACCATATAATCTAGTTAACCCATCAACATAGACTAATTTTTCAGAAGACGTTTTTGAAGCAAAATCAAAACCCTGAAACAATTAAAACAAATCCTAAGCACAAAAAAAACAAAAACCCATTTCTTAGAGAGAAAAACAAGTTCTTGAAAATCATTTACAAAAGAAACAAGAACAACTGCCCTGTTATTCTGAATTGACGTGCGTATAAAATGATGAATAATGAAAGTTGGAGAAACATATACCGTCGAAGTAACGGCAACCAAAGTGCCTTTTGGAGGAAGAACACTATTATTGAATTTTAAATATTCAGATATATTCATATTTTCAAAAAACTATATAAAAGTATTATCATTATTCTCAGAGGTCGTCATGGTAACTGAATGAATAAATATTAACCTTGTAAAAAAAAAAACAAAATATAAAGTCAAAACATCTAACTATTAACATAAAAACATTAGATAGACTCATGGTATGTATAATTCTCAAATAATAACCAAAACATTATTATTGATAGACTCTATAAGCTGATTCACTTAAAGACATATAAGATATTATATCTCTAATAAATATAATGTATCGTGACTAACAAAAAATGATGCTCATTCTAAAGACATTTAAAACAATGAACGATTGATTGCAGGTTAAAACAATTCCAAATATCCACGGCACTAACAATAAAAGAAAATGTGCTTAACGTATTAAATCAAATGATTCAAAAACAGAAATAACAAAAAATAAAACCCAAATACGAAACCATAAATTGTATGAAGTGCAATACCACAAATAAACCCTACTCAGTTTTTATGCTCATGTGATTGACATATCGGGAACTAGAAACATCTTCTACTTTATCAGAATTCACCGGCAAAATATTATGATTATTAATATTCGACCATAAAACATTAGAGTTCTGCGGAACTACGAACTCCATAGATGATTTATGCCCATAACCAGCTGGCTCAGACGATATAAAAAGATCATTAGAAGAATCATAGGTATTAAATGTATTTGTAGAAAAAATTTCCTGAAAAGATTCTAATGAAGTATTTGGAACTGAATGGATGTTTTCACCAAAAACCATAGACTGCATATTACACATATCACCTACATTAGTATATGATTGCCAAGACTTGATCTCAAGAGGCGTAGAAGTATTATTATAAGGCTGAGAAGAAACGGACAAAGAAGTATCCATAGGAGCAGACCTAGTTGCTTGTTTACGAGTACTCTTCGAAGGCCGGGATTTAAAGCCTGCTGCAGCATATTTCTCAGGAAACGCATTCCTGAACCTATTGAAAAGCACTCAGGAAACAAACACCAAGCAGAAATAGTCTACCTGTCACGGAGGTCGATACTTCTACGGGATGATAAAGAAAAAGTGACATCCCTTTGTATTTTTGACCACGAAGGCCCATGCTACCACCATATCAATAAATACAGAACCTGTATTATGCCATTTACACGCATAAATCCCTCAAGAAGGCGTGCATCCTCATCAGGAGTAAATGCCCGACGCTCTTTACGGTTAACACGTGGCAAAAAACTCTGGGATGCCATTTTTTGCTGCCGATTTGTATGTGTATGTGCATTAGGATAGAAATAGCGATAATCCTGAGGAAAAACAGTACGGAACCTAACACCCAATAAACAACCATCCTCCTACAAAAAACCAGTGTTATTACCGATCTTTGAGATCAATTGGCGAGCGATTATTAAACCGGTACCTTCACAGCATAAGAACCTTTTAAAAATACAAAAAAACATCACAGAACATACCGAGAATCATGCAAGATCTTCTTCCAGTTGCCTACACCATACTATACCGCCCTCAGCTCCCCATCCACTCCAAAACCCTTCCTATTTCTTACCGTACTGCATCCATGAAGAAGATCGTTTGTCTCCTCAATTGTCCATTTTGTCCGCTGCTTTCGCGGACGCAGCATTCCACCCTCAAATCCGCTCTCTTCTAGTCCATTCTGCACTGTTTTATTGCCCTTATCCTCCCCTATCTCTTTTTCCGTTGCCATCACAGTCAACGCTATTCCGTCTTCCGAGCTATTTTCCATCAATTTTAGTGTTTTCCTCTGCGTTTTCCCACTTTATAATAAATTCTGTTTTCATTGTGCTGTGTCATACACTATTTTTTTCTTTCAAACCTCCTCTGCTCAATCTCATGTTATCATTGTTTTAATGCATCGCTGTAACCGATTTCTTTTAAAGCCTCGAACCGGCAATTTTTCAACCGTAATTTTCCTCTCGATCTGCCAGTTTTCCACATATCTACATTGCTACTTTAAAGTCTGTACATTGTTCCCCTAAATAACTGTATTTAAACTCTGCTGCATTTCCATTGTCACTGCACCGCATGCACATATTCACGATTAATGCATGCCTAGTGCAAATTCACTATATACACTATGTATGCGTACTATATGCGTATTATATGCACCTTGTATACGCTTTGCGTCCCTACCAAGCTCCTAATACACATTATACACAATAGCCTTGATCCTTAGTGGGTTCGTACGTATAAGCGGCAAACCAAGTACCGCTGCACCGCATGAAACACAGTGCCCCGCCAGTAACATACAGTGAAGCAACAATAGAAGACTCAGATGAGTGGATCATAGAGCTGCTTAAGAAAGAAGCACTGGTCAAGGAACAGGCGTCGGCAACAGTCGGGATCCGAGCATTTCTTTCGGAAAAACAAAGGTAAAGATAAGGCATAAGTACAACGTATACACGCATATATAGCACATACATGGCGCATACATAGCGCATACACAACGCATACATAGCATATATATACATATAGCATACATAATACATACACGGAAGGTATATGATGCATAGAAACTTGACTGTGGAGTTAGACAGTATATATATGGGCGCATATGCAGTATATGTAGAAATATATGCACTATGCAGAATGTAGACTATAAATGCAGAGTGCATAGTATATGTGCTATATACATGGTACATGGATTCAGTGTGCAGTATATGCATTATATGCAACATATGCATATTATGTGTACTGCGTAGTTGTGCATACTTCAGCACTATGCACTAGACTAACAATGTGTTAGCAAAGATGGACCACCTACCCGCTCACTAAATAAGCGGTTTCTTACAAAAATGGTTCGAAATATGAATGCACATAATACAGCTCTTATCCAGAAAGAAACACAGGAAGCAACACAACGGCTGCACAAGCTCGAAAAACACTCAAGCTACGGGGCAGAAAAGCGTTTGAAGGCAGATCAGGGAGCATTTTCAAGGAAAAAAGGGCGTTCTATTGCATTTGTCAAACAGCAATATCCAGAGCCGAATAAAAGCTCAAAAAAGACATCAAGAATGACACTAAATAAAGCACCGAGTGAAAAAGTAGGAAAAACACCTCAAGGCAATGAAGAAACAAATATAATAAATAATACGGGCCAAAATAAATACATTAAAGAAGATATTTCACCGGTCCAGCCATTGTCTCCCTCAATTGGACCACATATACCTTCAACGTACGATTGCTATAGTAATGCACCGTCATTAGGAACATTAATGCTTGATTCACACTTTCACCCGGATTATGATCCAAGACTCGATGTAGCAGTATCGTCAGATGAAAATGATGATTGGGGAACAGCATTGGAAGCAATAAGGGGAATTGCACAATGGAAGAAACAAAAGACACAAAGGCTAGCAGAAGTAGGGTTTTCTAACAGTCTTATACCACAAGTAATAGATGAAACGCTATTTCCTGTATACAGAAAGGGGCTGAGGGAGTGGGATAGAGGAAAAGTAGTTTTGGAGAACGGAGAAGTTGAAACAAAGGCTCTTGGATGGGAGAAAACATGATATTCATAGCACAGAAAGAATGCTTATCAGTATAAATTGCCATAGCAACAGCAAATGTAAACAGACTCTTGATTTCGAAAAACAGCTAAGATGGATTCTAAAGAAAATAAAGAGAATGTAAATCTGGAGGACGCGCAGAAGTGAGTAATCTATTGTTTGCGTCTAAACTGATGAAATAAAAGATGCATTTCATCTTTTTTATCAGCGAAGCTTTTTCTGCATTCTCAAAAACAAGATTATATTAGAAAAACAAGTTCGGCGAATACAGGATCAACCGTTGCACAACAACAGAATACAGATGATATATCTAATGTTCAAAACGAGGTGGGTGAAGAGGATATTTCAGATCCAAATATAGTTGAGTCTGACTTGAAATATTTCAAAGTAAATAAAATATTCTTTAATTATTTTAATAATCTTATAAGGAACTTTTTTCAAAACTAAAATTCTCCTATATTGAACAGGAGACAAAAGAGTAGAAATCCTACTATTTAAAGGATGTATTAATGTAAAATCAGACGGTATCTCCGAGCAATTTTAGATGATCCTATTTTGGTTGTTGAACACAAAGATAATATTGAACTGGGTAAACTATTTAATTTTACAAGATAAACAAAAAATAACGTCTTAAGAAAAAAAAAACGTAGAACTTAAATCTCATTTAAAAAGTAGAAAAGAAGATGTCGACAAAACATGTAAAGAACTCGAACAAACGGTTTCAAAAGTCTGCAATGGTACCGTATATATTATTTATGAAAAATAGAATCAATAACATTTATGTTTCAGATTACGAAACTACAATTCAACAAGCGATTGAAGCTGATCATATGTTAAAAGAGATAGAAAAAATGGAGAAAGAAATCGAAGAATTGAAGGATAATGAAAAAAATCAAGAACAGGTTTATCATTCAAAAAGAATAATGGAAAAATATTTATTTCTTTAGAACCTTCCTCTTAAAGATTCTCTCTCCTTACTATCATCTCAAACTAAAAAAGCTTCTAAATTAAAAAAGGATATAGACCAATTTCAAGCTGTTTATGAACACAAAAAAGAACAATTGAAAGAAACCATTGATGAAGTAAAAAAACGTGAAAATGAAAAACAATGTTGTGAAGCTTTTGCGAAAGAAGCCATTCATACTAGGCAACTCTCTACTATGAATGAAAAGTACAAAAAGGAACAATCTGGTTTATGGTCAGCATTCTTTTTTCATTAACACATTTTTTTTATCATCTAGGTACCAATCCCTTCTGGATCTTCAAACGACTTTACTTCAAATAAAAAATTTCCGATATGACAATTCTCAAGAACGTATTGATTTGACGCTGAAAACTAGAAAAGGGCATCTTCCAATCCATCTTTTCTTCAAAAATGGTCTATTCCATGATGCTTGTGTATATTTAGTCTTATTCTTGATCTTTCTAATAACTTGCATAGGTCGACCTTAACATTGATATTGAAAAAACACTTTCTCAAGCAAAACAGCGTAACGACCCACTCTTTTTCATAAATACAATTTTATTCAAAATTTAATTTTTTTATTCTAATGTACATAATATATATATTATTTCATCATTCTTTAACGTTATGGTGAGATTCAAAGCTCGCTACCTCGTATTTCAAATTTTCTACGAAGACCAGCTCATATCAAGCTTAACAGGTACAGTTAGGCCAAAAAAAGCATCTGCTTCAAATAGTAGACTACCTGATGGAGCATCCATAATACTAAAACCTTCTGATCTATCAAATATTATTAAGGAACATGTTCATCTAAATTTTGGTGATTGGGGACATGGTCTAGTTGCATCCAGTTTAAACAGTAAATAAACAAAACACTTATAGACCTGCTAATATGCAAAATATAGTCAAATACTATTCTCCAGCAACATGCATGGGCATTCTTCGTATTGCACGTCAACATTATCGGCTTGTTTGGGCTGCCTTAACTCTGGTAAAAATGGTACATAATCAGCGTGTAGTTATACGTGTTTTGCGGGTTAATGGTACAATGAAAAGTGCAGAAATGTATCTAATTGAACATAATCGTGATTTGCTGCTACAACATAAATCAATGTAGTGGATCTATAAACAATATAAAAATAGAATATATAAACAGAACACAATATATATTCAGCGCATATAATTCCTCAAAAATAACCATATACCAACCTTCTGAAATATACAGGGCGATACATATATTCTAAAGCAACTATGTATATACTTCAGAATTGCGAAACAAAGTATATATAACTTGGAAGATTAGTATACATATTATCTAAATACATATATATGCTCAGAAAGGGGCACTAGAAAACAAGAAAATGAAGAAGATATTTCTGAAAGATGTTTATTATAAAGATCTTTATGTTTAAAACTGATGAATATGTATCCACATACATGTCTATTTACAAGAGACGTTAACTAAATAAAAAAGTTCATATAGTACCATAAACCGAATATTTTATGGATTACGACTCCCTACAAAACCATTTGTCATATTTGCACATCGTCTTCCCCAATTACGAGGTTGATGTCTAAATACAACATTAGACATGGATTTAAACACCAGCTTTAAGTCAAAAATTACTTTAGGAAAGCACCAACAGCACCAAGATAACCTTCATGTCTCAAAAAATAAGCTTTTTTAGTTCCACCAGACCAAAAACGTATAGCATAAGAAAGTGTATGCATAGTAGCAGGATGGCCTACAAAATAAGCTTTTGAAATAAAATATTGCAAAAGAGGACCCCTAATGTAAGTTCCACCAAAATATATTGTTTCAAGTTCATGGATTCGAGCTTGTAAATAAGCTATTTGACCAATGTTGTTACTAATAGCGTATAAAAGACTTTTTCCGATATCTTCTGGACGAAACCGAGACTGAAAATCATGGATAGAATCATGTTGTTGAGTCAGTTTCTTTTGAAAGACTTTACCAAATGTGCTTGCAATAATAGTTGATTTTAAGCCGATTTTATCATAATTTGTACCATAAATATCACCAACTGACATATCTACAGCCATATTGTCACCAGTTCTCGAAACTTCTAGCATTTCTGACATTTTAGGAATTAAATAATAACTTTTCGGTATATACCATCAAATGTTTTTGCATCAGTTAAAATAGACATTAAACCCCATAATGTCCCTCCACCAAGCTAATCATATGATGAGTTAGCGGGAAAGAACAAAACATATATGTGTATATATATAATATGAAACATACCGAAGAACCACCAATACGTTCATACTGTTCTGGACCAGAAACTTTAATCATGCTTACACCACTCCCAATATTACAAAGCTTTTTTATTACTTATTTGACTAACATTATTTATATACTTACAAGATATGGATAAATATTTGGTTGTGGATGACAAAACTTCATCGGCTCAGATTCTGAATAAGTGAACACTTCGTCCGGAATTTCTGTAATAAAAAAATCCAAACCGACAATCAAACATTCCATTTCGTCTTCTCGAACAATTTCTACACCTAACTCTGCTCGAAACCGGTCATAATATTTAAATGCACCGCCCCCCGTTGCCATTACACACATTGCTGGTCCTTCTACCTTACAAGATTCGGTATACCGCTTACATAACGAAGAAAGAAATGCAATGCATTTATCAATCTCCTTCGTCTCAAAGCGTCTGAAGTTAAATCTGCTGCCACCTTCAGCATCTTTTGTAATATAAACAACTTTGGCCAATGATCCACCAATCTTTATCGGAACTTAATCAAGAAACATACTGAGAAAAGTAGTAAAGAATACTTACATCTACTGCAATATGTGAAACCTCTTCTTTATGGTGTGGAAGTGCTATTTCTCGAGTTTTATCAGGTGCCATATCAGAAACAATCTTTGCACCTACTTAAAGTCAATTTTTCCGAAAAACAAGACATGATAAGTAACCTTGTACATTGATCTGTACAGACAGTGTTTTTAGCACTGTATCCATTAGGCTTTGGGCCTTAGGCGCCAGTTTTTACTAGCTACACCTTTTTTATCGTTAATTCTTCATCAAATCGATCGGAAAATCAACAGCAAAAACACTTGAAGCATTCTCAAAAATATAGGGAAACATAGGGAAAAAGGGAAAAAGATATTGTTTCAAAAAGGCACATGTTTCGTATTCTTCTCAGTTAAATATATTTTAAAGGACAGCTTGGAACATTTTAAAAAATCATTAATTTTAAAAAAAATCTTAAGCAATCCGAATACAACGAAAAACATATTGAATCCTTTATTCTTTTAATTCTTTATACCTGCAATAAATATATATAAAATTGCTAATATTCAAACGACTTTCAAATACATATTTTTCTAAAGCTTGTATATTTTAAAACGATTAGTCTTGGTTTAACACATTTGATATAATTTATAATTTTTAAGCATCTGATCAATACATCTAATATTATTTGGTTGTGATATTTGCATTTTGGAAGATTAGATCTATTCATTATGGCATCTGATCCGAATTTTATGCCTATGAATATTTATGCTACTACTGGGCGAAACCGGAGAGAAGAGCGCTGGCGCCAGAAACAACTTGAGGAAGGAAAAAAGTTAGGATTGATAGAACCCGAGTTAGATGCAGATGGGAAACAGGTGAATCCTCATATTCCTCGTTAATGTTATCTTTGCCTATCCAACATAACGCTAATTGTTTATAGAATTCATTTCCAAAGCACCGTGGTACATTGATGAAACAGAGGGGAAGGCCTCATTACGGCACCAGCGACTAAGGCAAGATGATACTACAGAAACCGATCATAGTATTGCTTATATCCGTGGTCAACGAGCAGTAAGTCAAACGGCAATCTTCTAGGAAAAGACAAATTTTAAAATCAATTCACAGGGACCAGCAGCAACAAAATTCCGGAAGGGGGCATGTGACAACTGCGGTGCAATGTCTCATAAAACTAAAGATTGTATGGAAAGACCTCGAAAATTGGGCGCTCGATGGACAGGTAAAGACATTCAAGCCGATGAAGTTATTTATGAAATAAACATGACGTGGGATTCAAAGAGGGATCGCTGGAATGGATATGATCCTCGTGAGCATCAAAAAATAGTCGAAGAGTACGAGAGAGTGGAAAAGGCACAGCAAGAAGCCAGAAGCAGGAATTTAGAGAACTTCTCAGAAGATGGTTGGATAGCAAAAGATGATGACAAATATGCAGATGAGGCAGACATGCCGGGACAGAAATTCGATGCACACAATCGCATGAGTACACGGAATTTAAGGTGTGTGTTTGTGTGTTTTCCATAGCTTTCTTGCTGACAACGAAACAAGGATACGAGAAGATACAGCAAAATATCTGCTAAATCTAAACGAAACATCTACCAATTATGATCCAAAAACAAGGTCTATGAGGGATGATCCAAATAAAATTTCCAGGGACAACAGACTAATGGCTAACAACGAGTTCGAGCGCTCATCAGGTGAAGCAGCAGAGTTTGAAAAGCTGCAAATCTTTGCATGGCAGGCGGAAGAAAGAGGCAAGAGTATTCATCTTCAAGCAAACCCGACCCAGGGTGCACTGTATCACAAACAACACAAAGAAGAAGCCAACGAAGCCAGAATTAATGCTAGAAAAAAAATCCTAGCCAAATATGGAGGCGAAAAGCATTTTATTGTCCCCCCAAAGGAACTGCTTTATGCACAGGCCGAGCAGTATGTCGAGTATTCAAAGGATGGAAAAATCATCAAAGGCAGAGAAAAGTCTGCTCCTCTCTCCCGATACCCCGAAAACGTACTTGTCAACAACCACACCCAAGTCTTTGGGTCCTGGTGGCACGAGGGCCAGTGGGGATATGCATGCTGTTACCAGTAAACTTTCCCAGCCCGTTTTCTTTAACTTATGTTTTAGGTTTATCAAGAATTCTTACTGTACCGGCGAAGAGGGCATTCTTGCCGCACAAGAATACTTTGAGTTTAAGAAAAAACACATGCAGAACCCGCCCGACGACCCGTCTGCCACAGTGGATCACACATCTGCACCATCTATACCACCCACATCGAAAAGAAAACACACATAGAGTCTGGGCTGCCACACACATACACATACATACTGCTGCCCAGCCGCTGCTTAACACCAGACCCAACACTATATATAGAAATATATACAGCAGACCGTAAGCCACCAGAGGCAATACACACAGCAAGGCAACAGGCAAACAAAACACAATATATTTTGCAGATATACAAAACATACAACTACAGCTGCTCCACACTACTCCTCCTCCTCCTCCGCCGTGTCTCCATCAGTCTTTGCTGCAAGCTTCTTGCGCCGCGTCCGCCCAGGCCGTCCACCCCTTCTCCGTCAGCACCACCACCACACTCCCCACTTACCCAAAGGGCGAGTTCAGTGCAAAGTCAATGTGCTTCTGCGAGTCCAGCCGCACAAGAAACGACGGCACATTCACAATCTGCTTCCCCACACGGATGTGCCGCTGCCGGATCAGCACCCGTGCATGGTGGATGCTCTTTGCAAGCCCCAGCTTAAACACCTGTGTCTGCAGCCGCCGCTCAAGAAAATCCTCGATCCGCAGCGCAAGCACATAGTCCAGCTTCCGCTTCGTCTCGTCCAGCACCCCAATCCGCACCAGCCGCCGGATCAGCGCATTGCCCTCAAACAGCCGCCGCGGATCCTTGTCGTCAAGCGTCAGCAGCTCCCGCGCCGCCCGCCGGATCTTGGACAGAATAAGCAGGTTGCGCCAGATCTCCCGCTTGTTCCGCAGCCCATACTCCCCACACAGCCGCAGCTCTGCGTCCAGCCGCGCCGACTCAAACGGCCGCCGCGGCACTGTCTGTCAGCACTGTCTGCCGCACCCGCCGTACCTTTGTATGTCTTTCTGCAGTTTCTCGGTGCGCACGGCATCTCTGCTGCTGTCGCCGCCCGCGCCCGACAACACCCCGTCCACCCTAACCCTAACACGACAACCCTAACCAACACAACCCTAGACATCACAGACCCAGCCCTAACAGCCCCAACCCACACAGCCAAACCCTAACCCTGCCCACGCACCGCCCAAGCAACCCAACCTCGCGCGGCACACACCGCTCCGCCAAAGCACACATGCCACACTCATACGGTACGTCTCTGCTGCACTGCCGCTGCTGACACCACAGGTCTCCGTGCACGGACACGCCATCTCTTCCGCCGCAGCTTCCGGCGCAGAGGGACCATCAGGTACGCTGCTTCTCCACTGCACGCCTAACCACAGCCTCTCGACCTATCTGCGGACATACCGTGCCGGCCAGCACGTCGACATCTGTGTCAACGGCGCCGTCCAGAAGGGCATGCCGCACAAGTACTACCACGGGCGGACCGGCGTCGTCTTTGGCGTCACGCCCCGCGCTGTCGGCGTCATTGTCAACAAGCGTGTCGGCAACCGCATTGTCCCCAAGCGCCTCTGTGTCCGCATCGAGCATGTCCGTCCCTCCCGCTGCCGCGAGGACTTTGTCCGCCGTGTCCGCCGCAACGCTGCTCTCCGTGCGGCCTCTTCCACTGACCGCCTCTCTCTCAAGCGCTGCCCCGCCGCCCCCCGTTCCGCACACATTGTGTCCTGCGACTCGCTCCCCGAGACAGTCCGCCCCCTCCCCTACGAGACTCTGCTCTAGCTCAATACACGTGCTCTCACGTGCATCCCCGTGCGCCCATGTGCCCCCACGTGCGTCCACGTGCACTCACGTGGGGGCACGTGCCCTGCGCGTCTTCCTGTGCGTGTCCCTGCGCGCCCGCCCTGCCGGCACGTGCCCAGCAGCCCCTGCACGTGCGCCCACGTGGCCTCATGTGACTGCACGTGCAGCCACGTGCACCCGCGTGCCCTCACGTGCGCCAGCCCTGTGCCGCTGCAGACAAACTGGACGAGCAGCGCGCGCACCGCGCGCCACACACTGCACACCTCGTTGCGGGAGGGTATGTATGTGTCTGCGTGCACGCTGACCACAGGTGCGGCGGGATGCTTGCAGCCCTGTGCACTGCACCGCTCGACATCGTCCGGACACGGCTCCAGACCGGCCACAGACCCGCCGGCCCGCCCGGCCTGCAGACTGCCTGCGAGCTCGCCGGCCTGTGCCGCCGCGAGGGCCGGCGCGCACTCTTCCGCGGCCTCGGCCCGAGCCTGGCCGGCGTTGTCCCGGCAAAGTATGGCGCCGCTGCGTGCGCAGCTAATGTGCAGGGCAATCCACTTCTACACATACGGCAACACAAAGGCAGCGCTCGCCGACTCCGCTGCCCCGCCCGGCTGGATCCACGTTGTGTCGGGTGCCTGTGCGGGCGTTGTCACTGCAACGGCAACAAACCCAATATGGGTCGTCAAGACACGGCTGCAGCTCGACCGCGGCACACAGTACCGCAGCGCATGGGACTGCGTGCGGAGGATTGTCCAGCAGGAAGGGCTGCTGGCTCTGTACCGGGGAATGAGTGCATCCTATGTCGGAGTCTCAGAAAGCACCATCCAGTGGGTCGTCTATGAGGACCTAAAGCAGCGGGCAGGCGGACAGGAGACCGGATGGGTGGGGGTGCTTGCAGGGGGCGCTGCAAAGCTGGCAGCAGCTGTTGCAACGTATCCACACGAGGTGGTCCGGACGCGGCTGCGCGAGGCGCCGCGGGAGGGCAGCGCCCGGTACCGGGGACTGGTCGAGTGTTTCTGCCGGGTGTGGAGAGAGGAGGGCGTGGGGGGGCTGTATGGGGGATTGGGGGCGCATCTGCTGCGGGTGATTCCGAGCGCGGGGATTGTGTTTGGGTCGTATGAGGCTGTGATGGGGCTTTGGGGGAGCAGAGACAGACAGGGCTAGCAGACGTAGTCGGACAGGGCAGACAGGGCAGGGCTAGGGCTGAGTGGGCAAGGTAAGGGTTAGGGTGTGGGCAGGGCTGTGCCGATTAGGGTTGGGTCCAGGGCCGAGGTTAGGGCGGAGTAGGCACAGGGTTAGGGCTGGGGTGGGAGAGGCGGGAAAGCTGGACCTTTGTGGAGAGGACGCAGTGCTGGGAGTCGAGGTCCTGGAGGGTGTAGAAGCCGGAGAGGGCGAGGTCGAGGAAGCGGAGGATGTCGTCGTGCAGGGCGGGGGAGATGGGGATGCAGGGAGAGCGGAGGTGGGGGCCAAGGAGGGCCTGGGCCATGAGGAAGTAGGCGGTGCTTTCGTGTTCGAGGTCGGAGGTCTCGAGGAGCTTTGGCATGAGGCGCTGGACGGCGTCGTATGCGGCGGAGAACTCGTGGAGGTGGAGGAGTATCTGGGCAAAGAGGAGGACGGCCTTTATGACGAGAGAGATGTTGTGACAGGTCTTTGCGAGGACGATGCATCTGGAGACGGTTGAGAAGGCCTTTAGGGGCTGCAGGCAGTCCTGGAGACGTCAGAGGCGCGGGGGAGGGGTGGAATACGATGTAGAGCTGTGCAGAGACAAGGAGCAGCATGAGGTGGTAGAGGCCCTCGAACTTGGTTGTCTTGACACGGTTCTGCATAGAGGAGAGCTTGTCGAAGGACTGGGGACATGAGCGCCTGGGGCAGACACAGGATTGCAGAGATACCAGAGAAAAGTTTCCTTTTTTTGCCTCGAGCTCTATTTCAGAGATAGAGACATAAAACGAGATGTCGCCGTCGACATCAATTGAAGACAGCTGCTTATATAGCTTATCTGCATGCTGGAGATCTTTTCTGATACATCTAAGCCAGAGCATCAGCAGGGGTTGTTTAAAAACAGACCTTCGAATTGCTTGTTTTAGTTCCTGATACAGAAAATAAGAGGACCATACGTGGTACACCTTGTGGGATCTAAATGCGATTTCTTGGGTCTCCAGCATCAGTTTTTTGCCTTCATCGAGTTTGCCCTGTTTTGATAGCTTGTACTTTTAATAGTTAGTTTAAAAAACAAGTGTTCATACATGAAACGCATAAGCACAGCGCATTCGAACAACTTCTTCAACAGACATGTCGTCAGAAGGATACTTTAGAAAGATTGATAGCAAAACAGAGCAAAGATAAGAACAGCCTGTTCCCTTCAGAGACAACTCCATTTCGATTCGTCGGGTTTACCCAAGTTCAGCCAAATTCCGCTCTGCATAAGTATACAGGACGAAATTAAGCTCATGGAACAAGACTCCAAGGCCAGATTCAAAGACTTCATAACCATCTCAAACGCTCTATCTATCATAGCTTCCTGTAAATACCATTACTGGGGTACAATCGATACACAAATAATCCTACCTCCAGAAGAGATCTCCTGGCTTCTGCTAAAAAAGTTACCGCCTGAAGATGAATCATTTTTGTTTCCTTCGTTTTTAACAAAAGATAATTTAGAACCTGTTCATCAGATACACTTTGGCCAGTTACTCCTTCGGCTTCTTTTCTTTGAAATTCAATTAAAAAAGATAAAGCATAATTGAGGCAAGCGTGATCTTTGTTTTCCCGTGCGGTGTCAATAGATTCCTGAATCGCCTAAATCACCGGTTAAAATATAAAACTATGCTTAAAAGTGTACCCAAATAGCTTCTTTATTGCAATAAAAATCGGCCTGCAACATTGCCAAGTCTAATAATGCATACTGGTATCCTGTCCTATATTATCTTAGAAAAAAACTACCAATTAAACATACTTGTCTCGATTACGCATTGTATAATCAAAGTAACGAAAAAGATAGTCAAATGAAGTTCGATAGTCGCCTGATCTCCATGAATCAAGAAATCTTGATGTCATTAACGATGTAAATACAAAAATATCCATACTTGACGTAATTTACCACGTGTGGAGCAGTTACATTCTGCTTCATAAAACTTTTCAATTGTTCTTTCATTTCTTTACTTAATTTACATTTGTTTTCTACCCTAATATTAACCTAGTACCAAATATAAGCAAAACATACTTTGCATCTTACTAACATGAAACTCAAACAACCTTTCAATATCAGAAACAGATAAACATTCTAAAATATCAATGCAGATCAGAGAAAATAATATTTCATACCTTCAAAATCATTCTGCATTTCCTGAGAATCCCCCTCCCATAATGTCTGAAGAGTAATGTTCGTGCCAAAAGACGCCTTTTCAGGATTTTTCTGAAGCCATTTAGGCACAGAAATACTCCTATACGTGACAAGGCTCTTCCAAAGATTGATTACATCGTCCAATGGCAAGTTATTAAACTCAACCACACATTTCCTGACAAAAGATCCAAGAAATGATGATGGACTCAATAATAAAAGTCGTCGACCAATGGCTGGAGGCGATTGCCGCCGTGATATCAAGCCTGGAATGCTTGAAAAAAAAGAAACAAGATCATCAAAGGATTGAAGATCCCAGAGCTACTTACATAAGACATAACAATCTAAACACAAACCCTACTTTTTTAAGAATCATATCATATATGCTTCTTCCTGGAAGATGACTTGTCTTGTCACTTGTGAATTGCTGGAGATATTTCAAAGTAGATGGTGCCCCACATGATGGCTATCTTCATGTAAATACTATTAGTAATAAATATAAAAAAACGGCGCACATCTAGATGCTCCATGACCAATGTTAATACTGGAATTGTATGTTTAGGCGGAAGAAGAAAACTACAATATAGCTCAACCAGTACAAGCAAAGCAATCTTATGTGGTGTTAAGTATTTTCCGAAAAACGCATGCATAATGTGTAATAATTGTCTTTAATCCAAGTTTTACAACAAATAACTCACTTTCACTCTTATCTACTAAAACATTTAACACGTTAAAAACTTTCAAGACTGAATATTTATGCCCTAAACAAAAATATATACGTATTGTACGTATTATATGTATTATGTATATTGTATTCCCTATATATTATATTTCCCTATATATTATATTACTCTGCGATGATTCACTTAGACACCACAAAAACGGTTATACGACAAATAGATAGAAGAAAAAACAAAACACAAGAATATATAGCTATATAGACGAATCTTTCTGTCATTAAACCAAAGTAATAATTAATTAGAATAAATGCCTTAAAATTACGTTAACGTCTAAACACCTGCAACACTAGTTATATAACAGGGACAACTAAACTAAAGAGAACAGATAAGGAACAAAAAATAAAAATTTAAAAATATATTATACAAGAAACTATTTCCATACATATAGTCCGATAAATAAAAATCAATGTGCAGTAAACAAAAAGAGAGATGTCCTAGATGTTTTAAAAGTATCCTAATGAAAAATCACAAAACATTAATACATATATAAAATGCCTATTTTAAAAAACTAGCCACGCCTTAAAAACGTTGATTAACATATCCAAAAGAACTGATTGAAAATAATAATGAATATAAGAAACGAGATCAAGTCATATTAACAGGCCATGTAGCCGATGTTAGCATCATTCCTGGCCACCGAATAGAATTATCTAAACCCAAACCAGTACCAACAACATAAGGATAAGAATTAGTAGAAAAAACAGGGGTTGAAGGATTCGTGAGAGCACAATTATAACCAACATCTAGTTGATTCATATCATATGGTACAGAAAAAGTAGTATCCTTAAAGGAATAAAACATCGATGGACTCATCTTCTCCATAAACGGATATCCAGGGGCATCTAGCTGCCCAAGTGCCCCATATGTGGGATCGAAAAGATCATCATTTGATGATTGAGGAGATAATGATAAATGTGTCGAAGTATCAATATTTGTAGGGCCTAACCCTATCTCCGGAGAAGAACTATATAACATAGTGCCAAGAAATGGATCAGCATAAGATGCCATAACTTGGTTTTCTTCAGGCGAAACCGAAATTGAAGCAGAAGTTGGACTTGAAAATGCTGGTTGAGTGTACGGTATTGCATTCGATTGAGACTCAATAGACAGTGAAGATGATGCAGTCTGAGATAGAACAGGTGATCTAGATGATTTAGTTTCTGATCCCTCATTACTGTGCACATTGCGATCTTGTTGCAATCGTTTCATATATTTAACCCATTCAAGCGCAGCTTGCTTTGCATAATATGCGTGCACCACATCAGACTCCTTTTTCCACATTTCACTAACCAAACTTGAAATATTCGACTCACGAACTTTAAATGCCATTGTTTCTTTCAAAAGCTGACTGACATGAGATCGATACAAAATAAAAGCATTCTTGGGACGTGGAATCCGGCTTTTTGACGCTGATTTGGACGATGATGTTTGCGATGAACAAGACAACGTACGAGCCGCCATCGATCGGTCATGTGTTACTGTTGCCTCTTTCAAACCCTCTTGAAATGCTTGGGATTCTCCTTCCCAAACCACAGGTTCTTTACCATTCATCATTTGAATCAATGGAAACGTTAAATCCCCTGTTGCTGGTGTAAATTCAACAGGCGGTGGCTGAAAAGTCAAAACACGAGAATAACCCAACTGCTCATCAGTTGCCTTCACCTCTAATTTACTTGTTCGCCTGGTCCGTCTCTCCATCCAAGGAAAATTCAATACTCGACATTGAGATATAAACTCAGGAGACCTTGATTTCATCTTTAACAAACTTTACACACAATTTCTCCTTCAAATGCCGTTTTGCTTTCCCAATGTGATTGTCAACTCTAGTTAAACTATTCCAAAAAAAAAAAACAGATACAATGCACAGGTTATATGTTACTTTCACCTCCGTAAAAACTCAAGTTTCAATAATACTTTAAATTTCCGAAAATAAGCACCAATCCCACGTCTATTGCAATTAAACAGAACTATGCTTTCAAATACTATTTCTCCTTGCTCCAAAAAAGCCTTTTGTTCTTCTATCTCTCTAAACTATCTATTCACACGTACGCACAGTCCGTCCGTGCGGTTAATAATCGCCCAATACTCAAGCAAAATATAATCAAATGTAATGTACAATAGTTGTTTCTGCTGCAATTTTGCCCGGAAAAAAAACAAAAACACTCAAAAACACTCTCTTCACACCGTTTTCACACTTGTTTCATATTTCTTTCGCCTATTCCCAACGATATTACCATTGATATCTTTTTGACTCGAAAAAAACGGTTCTTCGAGGTCTTGCGGAGTTTGAAGACCGAATAAAGACAGATGCACCAAGAAACCGAAGAGGCCCGACCGGGCCGAAACAGCACCAAAGAAAGCCGTGTGAAACCAAAGCATGTTCAACAGAAGTAAAACAGACATACAATCCCATTGGATATACTGTTTGATAAGTTGCATGCTTTACTTATGTAGTAGTATGCATTTGAACAATTTAAAACGGTTGCCTGAGAGTAGAGATGCAAGAATAGTCAAAAATAGAAAGTATTAATCAATTTCCTATACAAAAAATATAGTTAGTTCAGAGGATATGCAACACCTAAGGCGTTAGAATAATAAATATAAGCATAATTCTGCATTTTTATTTCATTTTTCTTCAATATCCAAATTGTATTTCACAAAAAAATAGAAAAAGCATACAGAAGTATTGCAAAACGAGTCATCCACTAAACTCTGAAAAATATATTGTTCTTACTCGAATATGATCAATTCACTAGAATTTTAATTTTCAACAAGCAGTAGTAGACCAACAACGTGCTCTCCTATTTGAAAACTGGAAAAATTAACTTAAAATATATATGAATTTTAAACTCAAACCCAAACGCCAACTTGCCGAACTGTTAATCCACAACGACGAGCAAGCATTGTCTTTTCGGTCGGATTAGGCCATGGTTTGCACTGAAACACCTTCTCTAGTAACTGTTGCACATCTTTACGGAAACGTCGGCCGGCTGGAGAAGCAGTAGCAACTGCAGCTGCCAGTGAAGCAGATCCTTCACAGCTCAATGAGCGTACTAGTAACTGGACACTTGCTGTACGCGACTGCTGAATATTATTCCACACATTACATAAACTAACATCTTGACACCATGCATTTTGTGCAAGTAGAATTGAAGACTCGGCTGAAGAACGATCGAATATAGCATTAACAGTCTCAAAAAGGCGTTTGTATGATGCATTCTGTATATTTTTTGTATTACAACTTATATCCACTGTATTCATCGACTCCTGGGAAAGTGATGGTTGTACAGAGGACCCCGTAAGATGTTGTGGATCCGGAGGCTGCTGATACATTGGAAAATGATGACTCGTTTGACTTAACAGCTGATTTTGCATCCGATTCGATAACTGCTGTTTTTCCATTACATAAGAGTACATTGGCATCTAACACAAGTCAGACACTAACCATTATCAAAGTTGCAAAAGAATTATATTCGGGCATAGAATCTAATATGAGCTGTTTAAAATCATCCAAAATACTTTTTATTTCATTCAGAAGTGTCCCAGCCAACTTAGATTCAGAGAACATAATAAAGCCACCACTAACTTTCAAGTAGCTTTTAATCCTTCAACAACTCACCTGTAGTCCTGATGACTGGGAAAGCCGGAACTCACAGATTGAACATTCACAATAAACAGACTCTGTCAAAACAGAAAGCTCAATGGCAAGAGTCTTGAGAAGTTGCCATTCATCAAGAGAATTCATTTCAGTCGCCATAGATTCAAATCAAATCAATACTTTAAAAGTCGCTACAATCACTTTAATATCTACAAAAAAACGTCAGTAAACAGAAAATCAACGTTAAATAACTAACACTGATATTCAAAACAACAGTTATTCACTGTTCAAAATTTTTCTGGACTCTGCACGGACATTTCATTGGCTTTGTCTTTAGTACTTGTACTCAAGGTCTTTGTATATGTCAACTATGCTTTGACTTTACATAATAGTATACAACAAAGCGCAACAAAGCACAACAAAGCACTCTACAGCTTTTTTATGAAAAAAAAAATAATGAC
This sequence comes from Pneumocystis sp. 'macacae', assembly GCA_018127085.1. Lineage (NCBI taxonomy): Eukaryota > Fungi > Ascomycota > Pneumocystomycetes > Pneumocystales > Pneumocystaceae > Pneumocystis > Pneumocystis sp. 'macacae'. The sequence goes on from CM030734.1 coordinate 162,909, forward strand.
ACATAGCACAATTGACACTTTAATCCCCGATCAGATCCCGCCATTCTTGACGTGTTGTTTTGGCATATTTCAGCCACCATTAGGTACACAATGACATCATTTCTCTTTAGGCGGGCTGGCTCTTTTTCTTTAATCGACGTGTTGGGCAATATAGACACTTTTAGCGGACAAGTCTCTAAGATTAGAACGGGTCGATCAATCTAGAGAGGAAAAAAAATATGGCAGAAACAAGGTACAGAAGACACAGAAAGATGCAGAAAACCACGGGAAAATAGATATTTTTCAATAAGAGTAGTTTCTTTTTTTTCAGCATTTTTTCATATATTTTTTATTATATAACATAATTTAACCGACGTTCGGCATTAACCCGTCTTGTTAATATTAAACTACACTATTGAGTGACGACACAACAAATAAATAAATACTATGACTAGGATAATATTGGAATATGGATAAAAATTAATAGAAATGACAGTGCAATAATCAAAAAAAAATATATTATGTATGGACCTAATTAAAAGAAAATTCAAGGAGGATTAGAAGAAAATTGAGAAGAAAAGATAAATTAAAGTTATTTAGGGCTAGAGGAATTTGGAACAAAACAGGAATTTTTAGTCCGGGGTTTTCAAGTGTTATTCTAAACGTATATAAGCTTTATTTTGGGATTCTTTAGATAGATTAAAATATAAGCTAAAAAGAGAAGGGATAAAAAAAGAGATATGATAAAAATAGATTATAATAGTAGGATTACATAGTGTGGGGGTGATCAAAAAGAGTTAAGGATATGATAAAAATAAGCTATAAAAGAGCTATAAATAAAGCTTCAAAGCTAAAATATGGACTAGACCGTGAGGGGTAAAGTAAAAAAAAAAGATGACAGAAGACTATAGGGATTTAGATACCGTGGAAACCAAAGGGACCGAAATGAGCATTATAAGATAAACGCTTTGGCGGGGCCCCGACACATAAGATCAAAAATGGCTCAGTAAAGTATACTACTAAATCTAGCATGATATTATGCAAGGTAGTCGATGTTTGTGGGGTTGAAATAAAGCAGTATACAAGGCTATACAAGGCTAAAAATTAGAGATTAGAATTAAAACTCATAAATATTGACACAACGATCATTTACAGATCGTTAAAGAGTATCATTATTGGCGAAGATTAAAATTTTGAGATAAAATAGAATAAAGATTCGGGACGTTGCCAACACATAGAACAACATATTAGAAATATCTAGAGTCTGAAAGTTTTAAGAAGCTTTTTGGGATTTATTTTAAACATTTGAGATTTTTTGGAACTAATTAAAATCTATACATCTATTTGGAAGACTAATGCATGCACAATTAGAATTTAAACTACCAAATGAAACAGAGATACGGCGAGCAATGCTACACCCATATTCAATCAAAGATGCATCGCCATATCTAGATGAAAACAAAGGAGCAGCATACTTTGTACCACATGGGTACCAACCAATTTTGGTTCCACAAAATGATGAAGATGCAACGATTCAAGCTTTGTTGGATCTAGCAGTGCCAACAGTACAAGCAGTGAAAGTACCAATACCATTACGGCAAACATTATTGCCACATTATATTATCAAACCATGCAAAAAATCAAAAACAGTGAAACCAGTACGGCCACCACGGCCTCCAAATGCATTTATTTTATACAGACAGAATCAACAGGCACATGTTCTTCGGCAAAATTCTAATTTATGCAATAATGATGTATCACGAATTATTGGGAGCATGTGGAATGGTGAATCACCGCTTATTAAACAACGTTTTCATCTACTTGCTCAAAAAATGAAGGAACAACATCGTGCAATGTATCCGATGTATCGCTATTCCCCTCGAAAGGCATCAAAACGCAAAAAAAAGGTTAAAACAAAACATCCACTTCAAGAACAACTAGCGCCTCAAATGATGCAACAGGAAATGCAGCTAGCAGTATCAACAATAATTCAACCACCGCAATGGGACCATAACATACAAACGGAAGATGCGCTATTAAATACACACAACTTGGCGCTAGGGACAACTGCATTAGATATAAATGAATTCACAACACCCCCGCTGTGGATATGACTTTGAACTCACATATAATTTAAACAAAGCTTAAGTATAAAACATTAGTGTCTAGTAATGATGTATATATGTTATTTATCAAAATAAATGTAGAAAAAGTAAAAGAACGGATGTAGGATTAGTTTATGAAATATTTATGATTTTTTATTATATTTTATTATATATAATAAAAAAATGAAATACTTTATCATGTTATTTTAGACTTAAACATATATATCCTGTTATCATTTTATCCGCCATCTTAATATCATTTATCACTTTACCCTATTCTGCTTCTAAGTATTCTGACAAACTTTTAATGAATATAAAAAATGTGTTTAACATATTTAGGAAATAGTGTATGTATTAAAAATTAAACAAATATAAATTACACACGAAAGACTTTTAGCGCAAAATACACAACTAATAAATTATTTAAAAACCATACTAAATTAAGATCATCGATAGATTAAAACGCTAACAATAATAAAACATAATATCCAGTTATAAAATCTTTAATAAACTCTAAACCTTTAATATTCCTTTTATATTATGTACTGTTTCATAGTTTCATATACTATTAAAAACAACCTGGGAAATAACTATTTTTATATCCCAGACTATCTTTTATAAATGTGTTTAAAAATAAAGCATTAGCACACATACATTTATTCTGTCACTTCACGATAATAAGAAATCTTTCTCATTTCACCCAATTTTTTCCTTGAATTTGCAAGCTCATTTTCGAGTTTTAAAATTTCAACTTGTTGTTCCATTTCACGAACTTTAAATTCATGTAACGTTAATTTCGAATAATCAAATTTATCCTCATTTTGAAAACGAGTTGCTACCGCATCCTGCACTTGCTTAACAAGTATTTTACATGCTAGAGAAACAGCTTTAGATGCATCTTCTAAGGTCTGCTGTGTTTTTGACATAAATTTTGCCTTAACTCTTGATGCAGAAACAAGTTGAGCGGTAGCTGCTGCCATTTCGTTCGAAGCTACAATCAACTGCTCTGGACTATTTCCCCCATTAATCATACCATCTGCAGTTTCAATAAGAATATTTGTTGATCCAGCAACAGCCTTAGCAGCAGAAATAAGTCCTTCTGTCCATCGATTATTCTTTTTATAAAACGCTGTTCGAGTGTTAGAGCCTTTCCCCTGACTTACAATTTCGTTTTGAGAATCTGTTGCTGCTTTAATTAACTGAAAAACAGCATTTGTTATAGCAATTGCTGCTTCGAGTATCGTATCATGTATCAATAATTCAGAATTTATAGGATGAGAATTTTTCGGACGGTCCTTCAATTTATCTAAACGTACTGTGGCTTGTTCAATTGCACACAAGGCATCCTTAAGTTCTCTATCCACCAAATCACCTATATCTTCGGAATTAGCAATCATATCAGCGATATCCTTAGGAACAAAGCTTTCTGCTAATAGAGCAAGCTTTTTTAAACTTGACTGGACATCTAAATTTCTTGAGATAACTGTTTCAATTTTCTTTTCATCAGAAAATTTTATTAGTCGAAAAGACTGTAACGCTGCTAAATTCTTTTGTGAAATAACAGCAAAATCTTGAGCATATAAAATTAGTTTTTCCCCAATAACATCATCATTAGCCAATCTAACAATTCCTTTAACGTTACTAAGAACTTCTCCAACAACATTCGTAAAAATATTAATCAATCTAATAATTTCAGGATGATCACCGTTTGGACCATCCACAACAAAATTATTAAAAGCAGTAAAGAATTCCATAGCACTTGAGCTTCCTTTCTCAATCGTTGATAGCAAGTATTCAGGAGTTGAATTCTGATTACCCGTTTGCATTGGAGAGGCCAGTTCATATAATGAATTATCGATTGTTTGTATAGCACTTTGCAAAACAGAATCTATTATTGTATTATTCTTTATTCTTCATACAAAAAGTTGAATCTTACCAATAATACTATTAAGTTTTTTAAGATTATCAACTAGATATTGATCAATTTCAGAATTAATAGCAGAATTCATATCACGATGATTCTATAATACTTGAATAATTTTAACAGAATTAAAAAACATTTACCATATGTAAATCATTAAGTTTCATAAATGTAGACTCCATTTCAGCCTTATAAATATCCAATTCATCATCTTTTTCTTTTGTTACTTTTTCCAATTGATCATAAGTTTCTTTTAATTTTATTGACATTTCATCAATCATTTCTTGTTTAACCTTTTAAATATTAATTTTAATAATCAAAAAATATAAATTACAGCAAGAGATTTCTCTAATTCTGAAACCTCTTTATTATATTTAGAAGTTAATGAAGAAAGTTCATGAGACTTAGACTTCTCTAAATTTTCACTCTTCTTTAAACTTGATTCCAAATCCTTATTAATTTTTTTCATTTCTTCTTTTTGATTCTATAGTACTTTTTAATATATATAGAGAGAAAAAACATTATACTTTTAATTTATCCATTTCAAATTTTAAACGATCTCTTTCTCGACTAATACTAGTTAATTCTGCAATTTTGTTTCCCATTTCTTTTTCTATCTCTTCCTTTTTTTCAATAGATTCCTGAGCAGATGCAGCTTTTAATTGAACTTGTTTGTATTTAGAAAAAAAATCCATATGTTCTTCACGAAGCCGAGTATATAATTCAGCTAAAGACTCATATTTATTTTTCCACATAACAGCTTGATCTTACAATAGTCAATATTTAAAAACTAAAAACATTTTATCCGTAAACCTTGAAACGATTTAATATAAGTATCTTTATTTTCAATTTGTTGAGATGCATTAGCATTTAAATTCTGCAATTCGCTTTCTAAAACTTTAACCCTCTATCAACTAAATAAGCTTATTTATGATAAATAAAATATTAACCTTATCATATTGTTCAAGCATAAGTTGATCTCTATTGTATTGTCCACGCATATTTAAAATTTCTTGTTCTAATTCTAAGATTCTATTTTGGACATGTAACTGATATTGTTCATTTATTAATTTTTCTTGCGCTAGTTTCTGTTCAGCTTGTATCCTTTGTTCATTAAGTTCTTGTTTTATATAATTTGCTTCTTTTTGAGCCTGAAGCTGCCACGGCTGTTCTTGATAAGCAATATCACCTCGTACCTGACTATTAGACCAAGCATTAGAACCTAAATCATTATCATAATTATTTTCATTTTTAGATGATCCTTCGGATAATGAATCCTTATCTTTTACAGAAAATTTCTGCGAATCTAAATCAAAATCATCTATCAAATTCTCTGGATCCTATAATTCCTAAACATTGTACATATATTATTATATTAAATCAAACCTGAGGCAATTTTGGTACTGATATCAAATTAACAAGATATCTAAGATTGGAACATTCATAGTAAAACTTAACAAGTTTATGATGTTGAGAATTATATCTCAATTTAAGAGGCTTAATAACCTCCTCTGACTGAGTACCTATATTTCATCAATTATCATTTCATAAAGTAATGAGAATACTATGATAAATAGCACGAATCATATTTGTAACAAACTTATATATCCCATAGCTCTCCTGAACTAAAGGAACCAATGCCGCAACCCGACACTCATTATTAGATCCATTCCTAAAGTGTAAAAATATCGTTTTTTGAAACAAGTCAATTCGATCTTGCAATTGCATTAATTCCGTAATCGTTTCATATCTATTTCAAAATCTATCATAACTCATACTAAACAATTAAGAATATTTACCCTTCATTAGGATCATTCGTATTTTTTAGTGTCAAATATTCGTCATATTCAAACATACCTTACACATTAATTACATTTATTTATTTACATTTATTTACCATTGAATTCCGGATGCAACTTATGAAACGACAATTTCGCCATTAAGAAGTCCACATACTCCTTCACCAAATTTCCATAACCTTTTCATCCATTATATATACATTTTCAACATAAAGTCTTAACCTACCTTTAATACTTCCACCAACAACTGAGCGGGAACAAAGTTCAAGCCAGGGCCGCTGCGCCTGCGCTTCCTGAAGTGTAATAGGATGACCCTCTTGAATAACTTTATGCATACATATCAATGCTTTAAAAATCTGAATATCATCTGATAAAATAGGCTGTGCTTTAAGTCCTGCCCAAAAAGATATAGAAGACTTGTGGTCCCACGTATAAACAATACAACCTATATTAAGGATTCAGAATACAAGAATTGTTATATAAAATACACTTACTACGAACATGTTTCCTTTTAGGTGCTGTTTCTTTAATACTTGTTGCTTTCTTAATATTAATAGCCAAATCAGACTCAGAACGATTTAAATCAATATTACGAGATACATATGGATCCTCCTTATAAGATTCATGAAAACGGTAACTCCTAAAGATGCATCAATAAAAATATTTTTTTGAATTCAGGAATTTACATTTTTTGTAGTAAAAAGTTACGTATAGTAAAAGGCTACGATAAAAATTATAAGTCATCTTTAGTCATTGATAAAATAAATTTATTTTATAAAGTACAGATTAAAACTAATAAATTTCATCAGTATCAATGTCTTCAGGCATTGATTCTTCGTCCATGCTTTCATCACCATCCATATCAGAAATTGATTCATGATTTGGTTGAATATATATTTTCTTTTCATGAAGAAAAATATTGACCGTTTCATTATCTCTAATTTGTCCACGCAACATGAAGATTGAGAGCTTATTTAAAATCTCATTTTGAATAATTCTTTTTAACGGTCTTGCACCATAAGCAGGAGAATAGCCTGCTTCACTGAGATGAGCAATTACAGCGTCATCAACTTCGATTTTAATTTTTCTTTTTAGAAAAATAATTAGAAAGAAATAAAAAAATTATTAATATACTTATTGTTGTCTTCAAGTCTTTTTTGTATTTCTTCAATTTGTTTAACAACAATTTCACGCATATTCTTCTTCGTTAATCGGTTAAACATTACTACTGTAGTACGTCTTAAATCAATTAGCCTATAAATTTTTAAACTTTATTAAAATAAACCCCAAAAACTCTGGTTTGAAGAATTTGCGAATACTATCCATAACCATGGCTTTTGTAATCTCATCAGTCTTTCCATCAGGTGTAACAACAGCATTTGTAAGATATTCTGCACCCTTAACTCATTATAAAACAAAAAAATTACAAAAAAAATAATACCAAATTACTTGTCATAATAATTACAGCATTCTTAGCATCTATCGTTTGACTTTGTCCAGATGTTAAACGACCATCATCAAGAACCTGAAGTAAAACGGTCAAAACTAAAACATATTAACCAAAAATAAACATGAAACATCCATAATAACCCTCTTGGGCAGCCTTTTCTACTTCATCAAATAATATTACAGAAAACGGGCGTCTTTTAAGTTGCTACATTTATTAATAATAATGTTATTTTATTTGAAATGATACTTCAGTTAATTGTCCACCTTGATCATAACCTACATATCCAGGAGGGGCACCAATTAAGCGAGAAACGGCTATTATATCAGTAAAAATAACAAGATAATATATGTATGGAGTTTATTACAATGTTTTTCAGTATATTCTGACATATCTATCCTTATCATAGCATTCTTATCATCAAAAAGAAATTCCGCTAGCTAAATTTGATATTATTATATAATCAATTAACAAGTGCAACACACTTGTTTAGTTAATAATGTTTTCCCAGTTCCACTAGGACCACAAAATAAAAAGCTAGCAATTGGTTGATTAGGATTAGAAAGACCAGACCTAATAAATTAAGTAAAAAATCAAATATACTAAAGATTTATGTTAATTCCATACCTACTAAGACGTATTGCGTTTGCTACTGCTTTCACTGCATCTCTTTGTCCAACTACATAATGTGATAAACTTTTTTCCATTTTTAAAAGCTTTTCTTTTTCACTTAAAGTTAACCGTGTCACAGGAATTCCTAATTAATAATTATTTTAAAAATAAAAACAACATTTAAAAAATACCTGTCCATCTAGCCACTATTTCATTTATTTGATCCGTTGTTACAACATCAGTGAGTAACAATTTTGGACCATTTGATTTTTCAATCATTTCTGCATCAGCTCTAGCTTTTAAAACCTCCAAATCTTCAATTCTCTTCTGCAGATCAGGAATAGCTTATTTTTTTATCAATATATAGAAATATATAAAGGATTAAAAACACCATAATATGTTAAATCAGCTGCTGTTTGTAAGTCCATACGTCTTTCTGCATCTAACGCTTTAGCTTTTAATTCATCTAACCGCTTTTTTGCTTTCTGAATGTCGTTAACTCTTTGTTTTTCTATTTGATACTACAAAAATTTAAAATATAAATATTTATTTAAAAAAATACCCTTTCTCTTAAAGGCAATAATTTTTCTTCGACATTTGCCATTTCAAGACGAGCTTTTACTAAACGTTCTTCAGACAAATCATCTTTTTCTCTTTCTAAAGCATGAATCTCAACTTGAAGCTGTCTTAGCTGACGTTCAAGACTAGATTTTATAAATACGAGTTGAATTTTAGATAAGAAAAAACTTGTCTAGTTCCTCGGGCGCACTGTCTCTTGCAACACGTACAGAAGCCGCTGCTTCATCAACAAGATCAATCTAAAATTTAGCCAAAAAAACAGACTTATATTTCTTACTGCACTATCAGGCAATCTTCTTCCAGTAAGATACCGAGAAGCAAGAGTAGCTGCAGAAACAAGACTAGAGTCAAGAATCGTTACACCATGATGAACCTCATACTAATATTTTAAGAAAAAAATAGTCAGTATAAATTTCAAACCTTTTCTTTAAGTCCTCTTAAAATAGAGATGCATTCTGACAAAGAAGGCTCTTTAACCTAAAAATAAGTGTTTTTCTTAAAAAAAAGTAATATTTTAGTACCAATATTTGTTGAAATCTTCTTTCAAAAGCAGCATCTTTTTCTATATACTTATAACATTAAAAATAAAAAAAAATAAAAATCATACTTTACGATATTCTCCTAATGTTGTAGCACCAATACAATGAAGTTTTCCCCTTGCTAACATTGGCTATTTTTATCAACATAAAATAGCAAATCAAATATAATTTACTTTAAGAAGATTAGCTGCATCCATACCTCCTTCTCCTGTGTTTCCGGCACCCATAAGCAAATGAATTTCATCCACAAATCTATACATTATTCAAAATATATCTATGTATTAAATAGAAATACAAGATAACTGTTTCTTGAGAATCTTCAACTTCTTTTAGTACAGACTTAATTCTTTCTTCAAATTCTCCACGAAATTTGCTTCCAGCGACCAAAGCTCCCACATCAAGGCTAAGTAATTTGCATGTCAAAAGGTTAGATGGGACATCAGAATTTACAATTCTCTAAATAATCAATAGTAGTTCTTTTATGAATACGTTTTTACCTGAGCAAGTCCTTCTATCACACTAGTCTTACCTACACCAGGCTCACCTATTAAAACTGGATTATTTTTCGTCCTAAAAAAATCAACGAACGAATCTATTGCTTAAAATACTATAATAACCGTCTAGATAATACCCGAATCATACGACGTATTTCATCCTCACGTCCAATTACAGGATCAAGTGTACCATTTCTTGCTTGCTCTGTTAAATCAACAGTATACTTAGAGAGAGAATCAAAGCCTGATTCTGCTGATTTGGATTCTATATGACGATTTCCTCGTACTTTTTGAATCGCTTGGTCTAGTAATTGAGATGTAATTCCCATCTCACTTAATATCGCTTTAATCGCTGAATCTTCTGATAGTGCAGATATCAAGTGGTCTTGGGCTATATACATATCACGCTGACGTTTCTGAAGCTCATGGGCCGTCCGCAACATCTTCATACATTGTGGAGATAAAGACACATTTTCTGGAGCTGGTTCCTGTACTGGCATACGTACCAATAACCTATGAATATCTCTTTCAAATTTACTAACATCTCCACCCGATTTCTCAATAATCACACGCAAAAGCTGTGGACTTTCTTCTGTTAATAGAGTTAAAGCAATATGTACTAAATTTCCATCATTAATCGCCCTATTTTCTTTGCAAAAAACTTACTTGGTGTTAATTGACTATGCCCATGACTTTGAGCTAATGAATACGAATCTGCAATAGTTTTTTCTGTCTTATCTGTAAATTGATAATTCATCACTTTTTATGTCGTTAAGCCTTTGCTAGCGTGATAACTTCGAAACGCACATGCCCGTGCAAATATTATCGTTCCTTAATTACGTGTCACCCTTCCAATCTTTCATTGACAAAAAAGGCATTCATTTGTGAAAATAAAGGAATTCAGAACAGATTGAATGAATTAGAAAGAAGTAAATGCATTTTTGTATTTTTTTGGAGTTTGAATGAGTTTTTTGAACAAAAAAAGCTGGAAATGTTTCTAACAAGAAATAGAGAATGTTATCCATTGGGTCATTGAATGTTTCACACGAGAATTCGGTAAATGAAGAAAGATCTTGCGGGCCAGATGAAGCAATTAATGCATTGATTTTTCGGCGGCAAATGCTTTTAAAACTAATTAATCAAGTTATCGATATTCGAGATGACATGCTTTATTCGTGTCATGGACAAAACAATAAAGAACTATCTGAAATTATCAATTCTCTTAAAGAAGTTTTGAAACGAGTTGGAGACCTTAAGGCTGAAAAAAAGTTTGATTCGTCCGAGTCAATTCTTGTTTCTGGCATTTACCATTTGTCAATTCAAATTTCTCATTTATCTGACCTTTGTCGCAATGTGTTTTCAGAAATATCATTAGCATCTCAGCGCTATCAGCAGGATTTGGCTATGGATATTTCAAAAACAAATAAAGTTCCATTATCAACAATTTCAAACAGTTCTAAACCGAAACATACCACTCATCATCCTGAAAACAGGACGAGGTTGCTCAAAGACTGGTTCCTTGAGCATATCTCATACCCCTATCCTAACAAGGATGAAAAACGTTTACTTTGTCGTCTCACAGGATTAAAAATAAACCAACTTAATATGTGGTTCATTAATGCACGGAGAAGATCTAATGGGGGCTTGAAATTCAGAGAGCAGGTAATCTCTGATAATTTGGTGCCACTAGTGTTTTCCAATTCAGAATGATTTTCATCATTGCATCTGATAATATTTTATACCAAATTTCATATTAATTTTAAAACCATTTTTCTAGAAATCAATTCCATATATAGTAACATATTAATATTTTTATTCATAATACTTTTGTTTATTTTTTAGTTCATTTTTCTGTTTTATTTTTTTAACTTTATATAATCATATAATAAAAATATTTTTATGTTTTCTTGTTAATAAAATAAATATTATTTTTTTTAAAAAAATAAAACATATTTTTGCTCCAAAACATTATATAACCTCAATTTTTTATATTCTAAATAGATGACAAAATATGTATATTCTTTTAAAATTAAAAAACATTAATAATGAATTACAATTATTATTAAAAGGAGTATATGTTTAAAAAACTTAATCAGAAATGCGAGAGCAAAACAAAATATACAGACATAAAACAACATATCTTACTTTCATATATTATAAACCTACTTTATCATTTACAATGCAAAAATAATTTACATAACAAAAATATGTTAAATAAGAGAATGAGCCAAAACATCTCATTTTGAAATAATCGAAACTTCAAGACATATAACATGAATTGAAGTAACAGAATTTTATATTAAACACAAAACTCTATTGTCTTAATTCTCTTTTTCTGAAATATATGTTTAAGTCTCAAGATTAATTGCTTTTCCAAACTTTTTATATAAATCCTTCTTTAATTTTTCCATTTCACTATTCAACTCAGATATTTCTGTCTCTATCTTCCAAACTTCTTCATTTACTTGATCCTGTTCCGTTTCCAGTCGTTTTTGTACTTGATCGAACGGCAACAAAACAAATGCATCGCCAACTTTATAACTTTTAAAACAAAAATATGAACGTCTAACAATTAATTCAACAAATACTTACAACAAGGATTCATTTTCGTCTGCCAATTCAAGCTCTGTAACAAGATCTTCCATACAGTCTTTTTCAAACTTAAATATTTAATTAAAAAAGAAAAAAACATTTTCAAAATATTTACTGATTTATCCTTTAAAAAACGCGTCCTATTCTGAAGACGCTGATTTAACTTGCTAAATGTATTGATTTTACACTGATCATCCCAATTTACATCTGCATCTGTCTCATCTGCTGGATCAAGCTTCAAAAAATTATAAAACTAATCAAAAAATGATTCTATACCATTCTGTTCATTATTTTTAAATAAAACTTAATTTTTTAAGATTTTATTATTAACTTTTATTAATTTTTATTTTTACGTCTTAATAGCTATAAATCCGACATAAGATTAACGGTTGAATAGCAAAAAAAAAAACGAAGTAAACTTGGGACCATTAATTGACGCAATGTAGAGGAAATAACAGTAATAATGGGACCTATTTCAAGAAGAAAACAAACAAAAGATGCACAACTACATAAACCGTATTCTCGAGTGTCAAAAAACACAAAAGAGGAGTCTCTAAATAAAAAAGTTATCATTAAGATTGATATCAAAGTGTCTTACAATTTTAGGAAAAGAATCTGCTAAAAAACACACTCGGAGGGGTTTTAACGAAGCTTTTATCAATGCTTAATTGGACTTACGCATCTATATTTCGCAAAACAGAATCTAGTGATCTATCAAAGTTGCCAAACAAAAATAATTTAAAACTATTATCTTCAAATCATCTTAAAGAAAATGCAGATGAAAGCATGCTTTCTGCATCTTTAGCACCCCATTTTCTTGGTTATACACCGTCTGTGAGAAAAATAATATTTTTTTGCTATTGAATATATGTAGACAAGCAGTCCGTATCCGTCAGAACCATTTTAAGAATGAATATATTAAAGAAGAATCAAAGAAACAAGAGTAATGAAAAATGATGGCAATTTTGGATTACTGATGAAAAGAAGGACTTTAGAAGAGTCTGTTATGATGAAAAAACAAGAGCCATATACATCTTTTGTTTCTTCGTATAATACAAACAGTACTCAAAAAGCATACAATTCTCTTTGTTCTAGTATGTCTATGGATAAGGAAAAATGCCAAGAATGCAACATAAAGGAAGTTAATCCTAGTATTAAGGTTTCAAAATCTCCAACACATTGCTTAGTATGTATAATATTATTTTTAAGCATATCATTTATTATTATACTTAGGATTATGAATCAAAAAATAACTTAGGAAAGCTACAAAGAAAGAATTATTCTATAAATAATCGTATGTCATTTGATTGGACTCAATGGCCAAGGAATTCTTCTACAGGAATTCTTACCGCTTGGCGTGAAATTTGTCGACAACAAGAAATCATGTTAAAAAATAGTATTACAGAACTACAGCTTTGTAAAAGCAAATCAATGTTTATAAAAGAAAACACATCTATGAAAAATATAACTACAAATGCAGAAACAAAAACACGAAGTATGGGAAATAATGATGTAAAACCTAATGGTTCTAAAAAAGAGAAAAGAAATATAGTTCAAATACCGGAAAAACGTAAGAATTTTTATAATAGATTTAATGTTTCAAAAAATAACCTTATATGGACTGCACGCAATCTACAAACAAATAATATTGGGAATTTAAAATCTTCGGTAATATTTTTCAGTAATTATATTATTTTAATGATTTAAAAGAGAGAAAACATAGAACCAGAAAAGATATCAGAAAACTATCAAATAACAAATTTTATTAATATACAAGATAAAGAAATAAATCATAAACAAAACAAGCTGTCTAATTTTCAAACAAGAAATAAAGAAACTGTTATTCAAAAACAAGATCTAAATTATCTACCGATTAATGTTATAAAAGAGTGTACAAAGACACACATACAGGAAAAACCAGTATTGAATTATAATGCACAAAAAAATAAGAATTCTGAAAATGCTACTAACAGAGATACTGCAAAATCTAATGAGGAACCAATTATGTCGCCAGAAATATCCAAATCTCAAAACCATTCATTTTTTGTAAATAATCAACATAAACGAAAAAGATCGGGGTATTTTTCAGCATTAGAAGAAGATTTGGAAGAAATATTCGGTCCATATGATGATGTAGATGATGATAAAACTGCCTTTAAAAGGAAAAAGTATAATAAAACAGATGATCTAGATTTTAAAAAATCACCTAATTCACAAAAACGTAATACAGACTATCAACAACCATACTTCCAGCCGCGAATACCGCTTTTAAAAGAATCTGTAGATACTAATGCATCCAGAATGCAAGATCCTTATAACGTAAATAATATAAAAAAGTAAAATTTACCTATACTTTCTTTAAAAACTAATTAAATATTCAGTAACGAAAACAGTAGTGTTAATAGTTTTGAATCAAATTTAAACATACAAAATAATAATATAAATTCTACTGAAGAAAGCAGAAATAATGGGTCCAAAGTGTCACAGTCTAATACGAACACTAATTCTTTAGCAACGAAGATCAACCGGAATGATAAAAGGTCATTAGAAACTAATAACCTCATAGTAGAAAAAGATCAAACCCCTGTTAATATTACAAATTCTTCTCAGTATAATTTAAATGATGTTTCTGTTCCTTTTTCATTTAGTCTTGATAAAAAGACTGCTTCGACTAAAGAAAAAGCACAAGAACATGTTTCTATTTCATCAAACCAGCAATTTGCTTTTAATATGGATTCAGAAAAAAATAAAGACTTTTTAGATCAAAAAAAAGTCGAGTCAGTAATTACACCATCTGTTGAATCCATTACTGAAGCAAATAATACAAAGCATCAAAATACAGTATATTTAGAACAAAAAATACCTGTTTCCGCATTTAATAATGATATTAATAAAACATCAGATGTTTTACAAATTGACAATGATAAACAAACAATTAGTTTGGAGAGAAAAACACCTATTTTCTCTGTAAATACGGATACATTCCATCAATCACATGATCCTTCAAAAAATAATGCCTCAGTTTCCATTAAATCTGGAACAGATACAATCATGGAAATGGATTCTTCTCCAGAAAAAAAAGAGACAGAATCACAACCTAAAACAAGTAACTTTAATTTCACAACTCCAATGTCGGATATAGGAAATATATTGTTTGAATTTAAAAATAATGAATCAAATTCTGTTAATAAAGAAAGTTTCGAGAAAGAGGAACCTTTAAAACTAGATTTTAATAAAAATATATTTAAACAAGAGGTCTCAAACAACTTTACTTCTGTAACAGGAGATTCAAAAACAGTTACTGATGCTTCGCACATTTTTGAAAAATCACAACAGCAACCACAAAGTGATGAACAAAAGACTTTACAATCCGATAAAGACAATATAAAAGATGTATCATCAGAAAAACCATATCAAATGGCCAAGCCTCTGGAATTCTCGGATCCTAAAAGTGTTCCTTTTTCGTTTAAATCTTCAACTACAGAAAACAATAAACCACAAGCTTCATCGTTTTCTTTTTTTGAATCAACTAGTAATTTTAATCCACAAGGAAAACAGTCTATCCAAACTAGTACAAATAGTAGTAAACAAAAAGATGTGTATTCCAGTAATGAACACGAACCCAATTTTACTGAATCAAGTCAGTCAAAATCATCTTTGGGATCGGATCAAATATCAACTTTACCTTTTACATTCGGACAAAATGCACGAGCAATAAATGCTACTACTGATGCATCTACAACTCCTATCTTTTCTTTTGGAACAGTGAATCGGCCTAATCAAGAGTTTTCATTTGGTCAATCAGCGCCTAATACTTTTTCATTTCAAACAATGGTGAATAACCCTCCTGTTTTTCAGTTTGGCAGGAATGAAAATAAGGCGAATTCTCATGAGTTTACATTTAATTTTAACAATCCAGTATCATCTGGATCATTAACTTCACCATCATCACCTTTTGTATTTGGGCAATCTATAACTAACTCTTCAGGCCAACAAATGGCACCATCTTTTAACTTTGGATCAAATACACCCACTGTCAGTACATATTCTCCGTTTCAAACACAGACACAGGCAACAAATACACCTTTTTTATTTAACACTCCTCAAAACACAATACAAGATCCAAACATTTCTGGTTCGAATCCATTTGCATTTACACCTAATACACCACAAAGCTCCAATTCTGGGCGCAAAATCGCTGCACCAAAAAGCAGGCTTCGGCGCAAATAAAACAGATATATAAAAATAAACATTAATTAAAAATATATAATAATTACTATTAGATCTATAAAAATGCCTACATATGCAACTAATAACTACAACTATTGAACATTAATTTATTAACTCGCCATAATACCATTTAACCTATCATCTGGTTGTCAATATTATATATAGTATATATAATAACATATTCATCTATATACATTGCTGTTATTTCCGTAAGCATTCCATTTTTATATTAATTGCTCGCCTCGTCTTAATCGTTTCATGCATTAATATCTTATTTTAATGCATTGAAATTTTGATTTATCGATTGTCAGCATTTTTTTCGATTTTTTTTGTAAAAAAACTTAATAATATTTTTATCCCACCATCTACTCAGATAACACAAACTATGTATTTTCAACTATTCCCGTTGCACTTTCCATATCTTTTTCATTGCAAATATTCATTTTACAACATAATGTCTTGCATTATTTTACAGTGGCTGGCAAATACTAGCATTACTCAAATATCACCATACCCGGCGATTACATATAGCGCATCAACTCTTTTGTTGCTCCCTTTTTATAACATCATCCCACTCCTGTCAACCACTAATCTCTTCTGCTTTGCAATATTGCCAACTGACTAATAACAATTACAAAGGTCATGTACAGTGAATGCTCAATCCCAGGCTGCATCCTTTGGTTTCTCCAAGTCATTCTTCCACGTGGTTTTACCGTTACCTATTCATCATGTAAAGAGAATAGTGGCCTTAGGTAAAATTAACATTCATTAAATGCTAAAAATACAAACAATACAATGACTAACTATTATAGTGGTTTACTTGATAATATAGCAGATCAAGTTCCAACAGTGCTTTCTGGGCTAACGGAATGCCTCAGTAGCCACAACCTAGCTAGTAGTAAAAATAAAGGTAGTGATTGTTGTCCACCACAGCAGAATCAGGGTAGGCACTATAGTTACCACTGTAATAATATTAATATGGATAGATCCAAGCCCATGCTGCCAGCAAGAAGAGACAACATGCGACAAAGATCCTAAAAAAGGACTTTTTCAATCCTGCACAGTTATGTAACAAATAAAAAGTCAAAATTAAAGATAGTAAGAAAGTAGCAGAAGAGGTTAATCTTGTGTGGAATAACTTTAATAATTTGAGACATGGATTGCATTGTTTTTTGTTTAATCGGAAAAAACGTCCTGTAGATTTAGAAATAGTGATATTGAATTAATGGATTGTAATTGCCCCGAATGCTTTTTTTGTTTTTTATTACCTCGAAATAATGAAATAGAAGCTTTTCTGATGATAAGTAGATGAAATATAACGTATAAATTAAGAAAGATAGAAAAATATTTGCTTACTAAAAGATAAAGCTTTTCTTGCCTGCAATGTTATAGATAAATAGATAATAATACCTGAGAATAGTTTTGACAAGACTCTAACTAGTTGCATCACTATCAGTTGTACTGTTATCGTATGCAGTATTGCTTTCATAATCATCTTCAAGACTGCTATCATCAGAGGTATTAATATCGTCTTGATCAGCAAAGCTATTAGAAGTATTTTTATCAGTTTTCTGATGATTTGAAGAACTTTTGATTTGGTCGCGTAAAGCTTCTTTCTTATGAATAGTATTATCTGCGCCAACAGATAGATTTTTCAACTTAACACCTTCTTCTACCTTAAACTCAATATTCCTTTTTAAATCTGTCCCAATATATGTATCTGACTTAACTTGAATTTGAAAAGTATGAGCACCTATTTGGGATGGTGCTTGAAAAGACACACGAAAAGTATGGACACGTTTACTAATACTTGTTATAGAAATAGGTGGAATAACAACACGATCATGCTTAATATCGACTACAAAAACCCACCATTTAGGTCTATGTTTCTGAAAATATTAGAAAAAACATTTAATAATAGAATAAATACTTTTGGATAAAACGGAGTATGTGCATATGGGATAACAGGCTTTTCATCTTTCTTTTTTTTACGTTTTGACAAAAATTCAGTATTATCATCGTCTGTTTCATCCTCAAGATCAGATTTAGTAATTTCAGGAACATCCTCTCCTAGAAAGATGCATCTAGCTTTGAAAACAAATTGAACAATAGATTCTGGTGAAATAAAATCATTCCCAGGAACTATTATAGTGATTAATAAACTACCAAAAAGAAATCAAATACCTTTAAAAGACGCATCAACAATATTAAGAATAGGAATTTTAGATGCAACATTAATAATTAAAGAATATTCTTCATCACTATACGACGATAACAAAACTCGTCTTTTTTCTTCTGGAATTTCTAAAAATTGTTGAACAGTTACGGGATGTCCAATTTTTTCAATTATTTCTTTAGCAGTCTTTCTTGAAATATAAGGAAGTTGTAACAATGAAGATCCATTAGAAGGAATAGCCTGCACAATAGCTTGAGATAATTCCATAATATATAAAATTGGTTGCAAAAAACCATAAATCATACATATAGACAATAATCCAGATTGAAGCATTAATGCTAATTGAAGCAAAGAAATTTGCTCTTGAAAATTAACAAAAGCAGATTAATTTCGTTAATCTAACCTTTTTTTAATTTAAAAGATTGCAAATTAATGCGATGTAAATGAGCATAAAGTAATAAATAAGCTTTTCTGTATGATAAATCTTTCTGAATATGTAGTTGATATTTATTATCTTTTAATATTATTTTCTTCTCAATATTTTTAAGCTCATCTTCAAATCCAGTTAAAAACTTATATTCATGACTTTGAGAAATCAAAAGCTCTAGTTTTCTAGGTGTCATAACTTCTTCAATTCCTTTAAAAAATTTTTCTGCACTTTTAGTATGAATTCCGTCTTTAGTATATAGTTTATTTCCATACCACCATTTCCCCTAAAATTTTCAATATATAATAACTAAAAATATTTGCATACAACATAATATGGAAGAGCAAACCCAAATGCAATTGCATATGCACCTAAAACATAATAGTTATTTTTAGTCTCAACGATCCATTTTGGAAGAGCTATTCCAATTGAAAAATCTTGTTTACCATCTGGATGCCCATATTCAATATAATTTCTTCTAATATCTTCATCTGTTAAACTAACTCTAAAATGAGAATTAATGATTATTCAGTAAATAATACTAACGCCTTATAAGCCTTTGTAATTTCAACGTATAAAGACTCAGCAGATTCACGGGTCTGTGTTGTGTTGAAACGCACTTTATCCGGATGTCTATTTTAAATTCAATAACAATAAATAAAAAAATAAATAATACAATTTCAAAGACAACTTCTTGTAACGCTTTCTTATTTCTTTTTCTGAAGCTGACTAAAAACAATAAACCTTATAAAACATAATTTGTTAAAATTACCATAGATATTCCTAAAATTTCATAAGGATCCCAAATTTTGTATTTAACTTTAATTTTTGATATCTGATAAAGAATACAAACAACAAGAGACCAACCGATACACACAAGAATTGCTCTAAAAAATCAATATCTATATTGTTAAATTACAATATTACTTTTTCGATATTCTTGGGTTTTTAATCGTCCTTTTTCTATATTCACGCAAGATTTTATCTTGTTCTTTACAAAAACCACAAGAACAAGATGCAATTATTTCTTTCTTATCTATAAAAATAAGATCAAATAATTTAAAAACAATTTTTTAAAATAACGTTTATTATGTAAGAATGGAAATGTAGTAGGTATTAAAATAATAATTAAGAAAGTAAGCAGCACAAATGGAAAAAAATGCCCCTAGAGTTTAAAATCAGTCAATATTTATAATTATTTTGTACAAAAACTTCTTCATCATAGCTATAATGAGACATTATGATCTGCTAAAGATCGTTATTAAAAATCAATAGTAACGATATTTTAAAATTTTTATAAATAAGAAATGATGTATAAATAAAATAATATATTAAAAAATGCCACAAGATATCCAAAAATTTACAAAATACTACAATATCACTTTGAGTGAGAGAAATTTTTCTTTTTTTTTAATAAAAATGGTTTAACTTTGTCTATGTTCGCATCTGGTAGAATCCAACGTAAAACAAAAAGTAATAAATAATCTGTTGCAACAAGGAAACAAAAAAGTTTCCCAGCCCACATACCACAACCATAGTATTTTTTTAATCTATCAATTAAAGGATGGACATCAGCTGAGCATATATGATCATAAACACGTTCAGTTCTTTCAGCTACATCAGACCAAGAATACATATTCTTAATTTCATTGTGGAATGTATCAGTACGAATACGCTTTTCCTTTAACGCATCTATAGCACGAGAAGTTGCAGAAACAAGATCTAGTTTTATTAAATTAAATTAAATATTAATATTGCATCAAACCATCTTCTTCTGGTTCTGAAAATATAGTCATATGGGGTGGTAAAACTTCAGGAACACCTCCTACACGCGTACATACAACATAGAGACCGCAACTTGCAGCTTCTACTAATACTGTTCCAAACGCTTCTGTAAGACTAGGATGAAGATATATATGTCCTCGAACCATAACCTGGAGGATTTATTAAAGAAATATTAGAAAAAGGATACTTACATTTCTAACATCTTCATGACGGATAGAACCGAGCATTTCAACTCTATCTTGAAGCATATTTTTTTCTCTCATTTGTTCTATATCTATTGCTTTAGGACCAGAACCAGCAATAATAAATTTAACATTTGAATACAATGAGCAAATACGAGGTATAGTCGCAATTAAAAGATCAATTCCTTTGTTATAAAATAACCGTGAAACAACAACAATTGTTACTAATATAAGTTAAAAATATCAATGGTTAATTAAAATTACTTGTATCTTTTAACGCTTTGCTAGGATCAGGACGAAAATTTTCTGCCACAATAGCATTAGGTATTACACTGACCATATGTGGATCCAATGCCGCTCTAAGAACTGTATTCTCTTTACTAACAACATTGAGTTTATTATAATGACTATAATTTTTGATACCCTGTATGAGAAACACATATTACGTGATCAATATCGCTTAATGTAAACTTGAGAAGCTTATTTGTAAAAATAGAAACTGCATCTGCAAATCCAAACAACGAATGATCCGTAAAACACGTTCGAATACCCATAGTTCTAGCGTGTAAAATAGCTTCATGACAAAAAGACGACAAAGAAGCATGCCCATGAATAATATCTATTTCTTCACGAATGACTATATTTCTAAATAAAGGAAAAAATGAATAAATTAAAGGAAATGTAGATTCTCTCTTAACAATGTTAGCTATAGATTTTCTTTTAATGACTTTATACATAGATTACAAAAAATGGAACATAGTAAGCCTTAACTCCATTACACAAATAGCGAATTCCTGTTCGATTATTATACGCATGTGTAATAATAATAACTTTATGGCCTCGATCAAGTAATTTTCTATACTATTTATTTTTTATAAAAAGAAAACATATAAACGCACTGAGAAAGTTGATAAATATGTAATTCAATCCCCCCAGGCTGAGGAAAGAAGAAATCGCAAACCATACTTAAATATTAGTCTATAAATTTAACTTCTGAAAATAATTTACGCAATATTATATGGCATTGTAAAAATTAAAAAAAGCTATATGTTGTATTCATAAATATTGAAAGAATAGATATAAAAAGTGGCAAGTATTTCTTTTTTACTTCTTATAAAAGTTTACTTTTTTTAATTTTTTTCGATATATATTTAGTTTTAACATTTCGTGAGTGATAATGTTAAAGTATGAAAGATATGATCCAACAGTAAATAAAGCATCTAAAAATACAGAAGATTTTATTTTGTTAAAATTAAATAAAAAGGTTAAAAGGAAATACAAAGAAAATCAAGAGAATAATGAGGTTTAATAATACAAAAATTCAATATAGACTTATGTTTAACTAGCAACAATGTAAAAAAAAACAAAAAAAAGATACATCAAATTTTGAAAATAGACAAAAGAAACTTCATTCTAACACTTCAAAAGAAGAATTTGTATCAAATATTCAAGAAAATAATATAAACAAATTTGACACAGAACGTTCATCTCAAAATGACCATTTAATTAAAAATTATGATTTAAAAACAGAAAAACTATCGGAAACTATAGAAAGAGATAATGATATTTTTGGTCTGTTTTTAAATATAACTAAAGTTGTTTCAGACTTTAAATTATCGCTTGATGATCACTCTATACATTTAAGTGATGAATTAAAACATCAATTGCGATCTAGGAATTATACAGAGCTATTTCCTGTACAAAAAGTAGCAATTCAGTTAATGCTAGATGATCCAAATAGTTTTAGAAAAGATCTTTTTATTGGTGCGCCCACAGGAAGTGGGAAAACACTTGCATATGCGATTCCTATTATACAAGTTGTTTTTTTTTGATTTTAAAATAAAAAACTTAAAGATATGTAGATGCTTTTAAAAAGAAAAATTATTCGTTTACGATGCATAGTGATTCTTCCTACAAAAGAACTTGTTTTTCAAGTTAAAGAATGCTTTGAGCAATGTATAGGTAGAAGCGGATTAAAAGTATTTAGATAATCTATTATATTTAAGTTAACAAAAAAAGATTGGTATAAGTACAGGACAAAGATCGTTTACTTATGAACAATCTAAACTTGTTGGAAATATAAAACATTAGTATATTTTTTATTTTTAATTAAATATATTAATTTAAATAGTTTAGCAGGAGGACAAAGTTTAGTTGATATTTTAATATGTACTCCTGGAAGATTGGTTGATCATATTCAAAATACTCCTAATTTTTCATTACAACATTTGAAATATTTAGTTATTGATGAAGCAGATCGTTTACTTAGTCAAAGATTTCAAAATTGGGTTGAAATTGTTATGGAAGAAATTGAAAAACCTAAATCTTATAAGGATTCTAACTATAAATTAGCGACGTATATAATAGTATTTATTTAACAGTACTAACAATATTGTTCTAGGGATTTTCCTGATGCAGTTAATGATCCTCTTAAATTAATATTTCATGATAATTTTATTGCAGAAAAAAAATCTTGTATCACCCAAAAGTTGATTTTTTCTGCAACATTAACATGTAATCCTGAAAAAATAACAAATTTACGATTACGAAATCCTCAGTTAATTCTTATCGAAAAATCAAGATCCAACTTAAATAATTGTTTATCTAAAAATGAAATCTCTATGGGAAATTACGGTATATTTAAATTTTCTGTTCCTTCTTCTTTAAATGTAAATGAAAACATTAATGTTGTTATATAATAATATTTTAGGAATATGCTATTTTAATAGAATCAGATGCTAAACCATTATATTTATATTATTTAATGGAAACACATAAAATGAAAAGTGTATTATGTTTTACTAATTCTAATGAATCTGCTTCACGACTTTTTAAAGTATTGGTTTTCATTCATCAAGATTTTATATTAAAATCATCCAAATTAGCTATAAATAATAATGATACAATAAAAAGCGCACATAATATAGGTTCATAAAAGATTTCTTTAAGCTATCTTATCACTAATTAATTCAGATGAAACATTTGCTTTATTTACAAATGAAGTTTCTAAAAAAGAAAGAAACATCGCTTTAGAAAAATTTAAAAATGGTAATATAAAAATGTATATTTTAGAGTTATATGGAATTGAAGCAAATTTAACTATTTTTCAGATTTATATGTTCAGACCTTATTGCAAGAGGAATTGATTTACCGCAAGTTTCTCATGTTATCAATTATGATCTTCCTCAAACATCAAGACAGTATATCCATCGCGTTGGTCGTACTGCTAGAGCTGGTAAATCTGGACAAGCATTGACATTATACCAGGAATTCGAATCTAAAAAAATTCGAAAAATATTAAAAAATATAGAACGTGAAAAAGAAATCATATATGAAAAAATATCGGCTGCAATTTTTACTAATGAATATATGATAAGTTATAAAATAGCTTTAAACAAATTGAAACAAGATGTTAAAAAGCAATTGATTACTTAAATAATTATCAAGCGACTACATAGATTTCAAAATAATTAAATTGTATAAAAGATAAAATATCTTAAGAATGACTATCAGTCATTAATGGATTTGCTTTGAATATGATATTATTTTTAAAATGTTATATTATAAATGATTCATGAAGTATATATATAATATATATTTTATAAGTTCAGAGAATAAAGGGTTGAATAATTTCTAAATGATGCTATTAATAACTATTATATTACATTTGTTTTTATTTTTGTTGGTTCAAAAAAATTCTATTTAAAATTATATTTTTATTAATATATTTCAGCATAACAAAATTTTTGAAAAATAGTCAATTTTTGGATTTGAAAAATCATTTTTATTGTCATTATAACAAAACTGTTGCTTTTTTATTATAAATAATCATTTATATATATGATAGACTTAATATAATTGTTTAATAAAATGAAAAAACTATATACTCAAATTATTTGACTTAGATTTAATAATGGTGATACTCATTTCAAATACAGTGAAAATATTTCTTTTTGTGGAATCCTTAGGATTTAAAACTATTAATTATAAAAAATATCAAGTTTATTTAATATTTAAGAAATATTATAAAAATAAATTTATTTTATCAATTAAGAAGGAATATATCTGAGGTATCATTTATATAAATTATTTAGAAAAAATTATTAATAATTATTCGAATTATTTTATTACAATCAATACTGTATTTATTTATATATCTATTATAAACAAACAGTATTTATTTTTAATCAAAATATCAGAACATATAGTTATGAGTAATTCAAGAATTTTAAGTAATTTGAAAAAATATTATTAATCAATTCTTTATATTATTTTATTTTATTTTAAAATTATTAGTATAGTTTTTATTTCTAAGTTTTCTTTTTATAATTTTAAAAAGAGTAATAGTACCATCAGAATTGTTAAATTTGTTTGTTTTTCAGGATAAAAGTAATAGCTTTTATTACAAAGAATCTATTTAATAATATCTATATATATATTATTTTCATTGTATTTTCAAGAAATATTAAAATTAATATTTTAATTAAATCTTTTTAAAAACGATTTTAAATAGATACTGATTTACATTCCAACAACAGTAAAATTATTTGATACAAAAGTAAATTTTTTAATACACCTATCTATTTTAATTACTTTTATCTCAGTCTTTTAATTATAAATAAAAAATATTAAAAAGACCCATATTAATAATATCAAAATAATATCTAAATCTTAATATTATAATAAATAAAATCATTTAGTAATCATTTATTAATATTATAAAAAGTACATTCTCCACTTTTTTTAAATTTTAAAATTATTAAATTTCTATTTTAAAATATAGATATATGATATCAATTTGACAAAGTAATTATACATTTATAGTTAACCCAAGATAATTTAATTTTCTAATAAATAATAAACATCAGAGTTTTCTGGAATAAATTATCATTATATGCAAATATATCTAATATATTATTGTATATCCAATAATAAAATTATATACGAATACTATTCAAAATATTACTAATCAACTATCAAAAGTTTAATAATTAACTCAATTTAAATATTTTGATAAAATATTATTATATTATACCAGTGATTTAAATCTAATATATTTTTTTGGAATATTTATAAATATTATACATATTTTATTAAAAAAAGAATAAATCACACTTTATATACATTAACTAGTTTTCATATTCTTTTGTAAATTGATTATGTATTTATAATTTAAATTAGTAAAACATTGTTTTATAAAAGTAAACTATGTTTTAATTACAATTAGATTTATCTATAAAGATAGAAATAAATTTTTGGTAACAGTTAAAAATTATTTATATTAGTGCACGATTAATTTTTAATTTTTATAATATTATACATACACTTATATCCTAATAAAAATTTTGTCTTTATAAAAAAGTCATACCATAAAACAAGTTATACAAAAAATCAATTTATAAATAATTTTATTATAATCAAACCAAATCTAATATTAACATAGATTTCTACTTTTTATGTTTTAAAATATACTTTTTTCTAGAAAAAAGAGCACAAAACACTTTATACTTAATTTATATATTGCTTTTAAATGTAAGATATTATCTTCAACTATTTATTTATTAAATAGAGATTTTTTCATTTAACATTAAGAATTATTGTAAAGATTTTATCATTGTATTTTTAATTTTAAAATTATTAAATAATAATAAAACATAATTTTTTATATTAAGAATCTAATATTACCAAACTTATATTTTCAATAAATATTTTTTTTCATTTTTATTATTTTTAAGAATATGTTAAAAGTCATATTAATAATCACAATTTTGTTATTTTTAATTGATAATCTATTTATGTCCAATAGTATTATTAATAAATTATATAACTATATAAAACAATGAAAAAACAAGTTTCTCTAAATATTGTAAACCCATTCTTTTGTATTTTAAAAAAATATATTTAATTAAATATAAAGAACTTATAAAAACTTTTTAGTTGTATATTAGTAACTTCAGTTAATTTTTTTCTTTTATAAATTTTTAAATTTTAATAATTGAATTTGGATAATTTTAATAATTCAAATAACTATTTAAACAGTTTTTTTAAAAATATATGTTTTATTTTCTTTTTTTAATAATCTAGTATCTTAAATTTTCGAATTTTATTAAATCTATTCTTTAAATTATTATTAGAATATTTTTTAATTATTTTTAATTATTATACTTAATTCTAATCAAATGGAAAAAAAATCAGTAAAATAAAATCAATGTGTTATAATATTAAAATAAAAAATTAAAAAATACTTATTTCTAAATATATTTTTTAAATAGAACAATATGACTATTATTAATTCAATAATTTCATTATTTATACTGATTAGAAATTTTTCTATTATATTTATAGACATACGTAAATATTAGCAATTTAAATATATAAAAATGTCAGAAATACAAATCATAGACCACTTGAAGTGTCTTCAAAAACACCTAAATATAAATAAAAGAAATATGCTCAAATATGGATTTTTAAATAGCAATCTATAGATGATTCAATTAACAGTTATAAATATATCAAAAACCTAATATTTCAACTATTTTACATATTCAAAAGTTAATATTTATATAAATCAAATAACTAATATTAACTACAAAACATATTAAGGTTCTATTAAAACATTAACAATTATACTAACTATTTACATATAATTTTACCTTGTCATAAATTTTTTGTTTTCGGAAACCTTGATTTATTAATATTAATTGCAACTAAATGTAAAACTAAATAATACTTACTTTGCAGTATAAACCGCATCAATAAGAAAACTTGCACTAATTGTTCTACCCCCAAACCATCTACCATTCAACCCTTGAATCGCTCTTTCTCCAGCAACAACATTGTCGAACTTTATATAGACATCACCTGGACTATTTTCTTCAACATGTATGTGCAGAACTTTCCCATATTTATTTTCACATTCTGCTTTCACATCATCTTCAAGCTCACGAGTCCAATTATCTCCACTTTCTCTGAGAAAAATTAAAAATTTAAATATCAAAATAAAAACATACTCTTGAGGGTTAAACATGTTTTTAAGAAGAACACAACGGCTCGTCATCTGCACACTTGGAGTAGGTTTAGGAGGAGCTAATCCAACGAATTCTTTTCCTTCTTCTCTAGCTAGTTTTCTCATCAAAGCATCACGCGAAATATTATTGAAAGAAACGCCACCAGCTTCATTATCATCTAAACTAACACTACTAGATCCATCTCTAGGACCACCAATACGTTCTGTACCCCCACGGTTTTTGTTTTCAAATGCAGAGCCTGTAAACCCAGAAAAGCGAGCTAGAACAGAAGACGTACTTTCTGGAGTAAATTTGTCATTTCCAAGTCCTACACGAATAGCACGACCTGCTAATTCAAATCCATTCATTTTTTCTAATGCATCTCTAGCCTGCGCTGGATCCCTATATCTTTAAAAAACATAAATAAATTTATATCAATCACAATTATGGAGCATACTGAACAAATCCATAACCCCTACTCCTTCCTGTATCCGGTTCTTTTTGTAATTGAACAAATTCAAGTTCACCAAAAGGCTCAAAAATTTGTCGTAAATCATCTTCAGTTAAATTAAAGTGAATATTTCCAACATAAAGGCGGTGAAATGGAGCATCACACTGACGCCCTCCAGAGCTTCTAAAAATCGTCAATCTAAAAAAAATCAAACAATAACTAACAACATAGCTTCTGTCTTTGCTTGACGATTCTTTTCTGCCTCAGTAAGCTGAACAATGATAGGAATACCCAAAAGTCTTTGTCCCGTCATATTAATGGCTTTATGAACAGATTCCTCATCACGAAACTCTACATAGCCAACACTGAAAAAAAGATTAAAACAATCATTCCTTGCGATAGCAATATACATACCCTTTAGAACGGCCACTTACACGGTCTTTTACAACCTGTGCATCTCTAACAGGTCCTACTTTTTCAAAAAAAGCAATTAATTCACGTGTACGTAAACGAGCAGCTAATTGTTGCACAAAAACAGTTCTTCGATCCCTTTCATCTTCAGTCAACTTTGGAGACTCTTCTCTAATCATCCCGGATTCAGAATACACACAAAAATGCTTCAAAAGTACCTAATTGGAGGTCTGCTCTCTCGAGATGCAGGAGAACGACTCCTTCGATGCTTTTTAGAATCATATTCATCACGTTCATCATCATGAGAACGCCTTCGCCTATCAACATCTCTATGGCGATCCTCTTTATGCCCATGTCTATCCCTATATTCCTCATGATCATCTCTTCTAGAATATCTTCGAGAACGATCTCTGCTATTCGATTTATTACGACGACTTCTCGAGCGAGATGAATGTCGAGAAGGTGACCGTCTCCTATATCTGACCCAATGAATTAGCCAATCTTCTCCCACATATTAATCCTATTACGATTCCTTATCCTCTTTTCGTTTGAGATCTTGACCTCTATTTTTTTCATCATTCCTTCCTTCCCTTTCTTTGTACTACTCATATTTACATACATAAGCCTCATATATATACTTTTAAAGGTACTACCTGTACATTTTTTTGATAAGGTGCCTCTACTAAAGCTTCAACATCAATGATATCTGACATAATGTAAAACGCTACTTATTTGACCGTTTTGTCTCTTGTTTTTTCAAAAAATATTATTTTTAATAGCTGAAATTCCACTTTTCTTATTAGAAATGTACAAAATCCAGCGTAACTCCTCTTAAATTGTTCTTTTTCCAATTTTTTTATTTGTTGAACGTCTCATCGACGTCTATAATTTGGTCGGAAGAAGAGACTTTTTTCACGTAATACTCAAATTCTAAAACTTAATAATTGTATAAAAAATACATAAATAAAAGAAAAATACGGAAAGAAAACAAACTCAAATTCCTAATACAGAGTTATTTCTAAAAATGAGTTTTTCTTAATTTTGAGATATTCTTTTTTACTATATAGATTTTTTCACTCAATATCGATATTCCCAATGATCATCAAACGACTCTTGCATATTTTTACTCTTCTTCTTAGCATTTTAACAGTTATTTCTGCATTAGAATTAATAAAAAGTGATGATTTTGAAAATGAATATGAAATATCTGAAGAAAATAAACAAAAACTGTTAAAAATAGGAATTTTAAAAGAACCATCTGATGGATTAACAAGATATACAACGTTAATATTTCATTCAATAGTTTCTTCTCTTTCTGCTTTTACAAATGATGTTTCTGATATTTGGGAATGGGTTTTAGAGAATTTTCCATCAGTATTTAGTGATAATCCCCCAAGTGTACAGCATGTTGTTGGAGAATATATTAAATCAAAAATGTCTACTTTCGACCAATGGACGGTTTTTACACATGCAGCGTTTCCGAAATATCAGCTCCGTGTAAGATCTTTTACTGATATGCGAATTGATTTTGTTAAACAAGTATAAAATTAATACTAAATGAATCTTGATTTATCTAACAAAACAGCATGCTGGATATATTGATATAGAGGATAAACATTTTTTTTTCTGGTTTTTTGAATCACGTTCAAATCCTTCTAAAGACCCATTACTTATATGGCTAAATGGTGGACCTGGATGCTCATCTATGTATGGTAAATACATTTTTCTATATTTCTTCAGCTTCAGGTATAATGTTTTATAAAGGTCTCTTAACTGCAATAGGACCATCAAAATTAGATCGCAAAACAGGTCGACCTTATTATAATCCATATTCATGGAATCAACATTCTTCGATACTCTTTTTGGATCAACCTGTGAATGTTGGCTTTTCATATTCTGATAATCCTGTAAAGACAAGCTTTGCTGCATCTGGTGACTTTTATGCATTTCTTATTATGTTTCTTTCAAAATTTCCTCAGTATTCTAATCTAGATGTTCATCTAGCGGGAGAAAGTTATGCAGGACATTATATTCCACTTTTTGCATCAGTAATTTCGATGAATCAAGATGAATCTGATGAAGATCTTTATGAAATTGAAATTAAGCAGAATGAATCAAAGGAAGCTCTTTATAAAACTGAAAATGAACAAAATAAAGAGGAAGCTCTTTATAAAGCTAAAAACGAACAAAATGCAGTAACCATTAATCTTCGATCAATTATTATAGGTAAGATTTATCATATAATTGCTTTAAAATAATTTCTATAGGAAATGGACTTGTTGATCCTCCTAATCAATTTCCATATTATCATTATATGGGATGCAATGGCAGCTATGGTCGTGTATTACCTAAAGAGGTTTGCAGTAAAATGCTAACAAAATATCCCGAATGTCGTCGTTATGTGAAACTTTGTACTGAATTTCAATGCCCTTGTGTATGCAAAGTAGCATATGATTCTTGCGTTGACATACTTTTAAGGCCATATGTTGATGTAAATAAAAAAGTGTTTTAAAAATCTAATTAACTTGATTTTAGCATAGCATAGATATCTATGATATTCGTAACCGTTGTAAAGATGATTGCACTTCAGAAATAACTAAAGTTGTTGAAAATTTTATGAACACACCAAGTAACAAACAATTATTTAATGCTACCAAAAATTTTACTGGATGCAATATGACCGTGTATACTCTTTTTCATGACACGGGAGAATTAATGGAGTCTGTTGTTACTTATATCGAAGAATTATTGAGCGTAGGGATTAAAGTATTGATTTTTGCTGGTGATGCTGACGTTATATGGTATAATTTGAATAATAATTTTTTTACTTACTAGTTTAGTAATTGGTATGGAACTCATTCATGGGTACATAAGTTAGATTGGGAAGGTTCTTCTTATTTCAATGAAAATAGATATAAACCCTGGACTCTTGCGAGAAAAATAGGAAAAAAACCAGCAGGGACATTAGTTGGAGAAAAAAAAACATGTAAGCTTTAAATATCATTTGGTATAACTAATGAACATCTAAAAGATAATGGTTTAACTTTACTTCGAGTATATAATGCGGGGCATGTTACTCCTATGGATCAACCGGAAGCTAGCTATGATATGTATATGAGATGGATTCATAAAAAATATGAATTTAATTAAATTAAACGCATTCTTAATAGCTTATTTTTTTATGATAACTACAATGGTTTATGGTTTTATTTAGATTATTGTACATCAAAATATATGACTATTGTCGTTTTTAGCATTATTAAAATAATTTTGAAAATTATAATTATTTCTTCAAATACAGCTATACATTTTAAATAAAATGCATTATTAGATAATTATCGATAATTTTATATTTTTATTAAATAATTTAATGGTTTTTTTCGTAAAAATATTACTTATTTATAAGATTTTAGAAATATTATAAGTCTAAGTTTTTTTAGTAGAAAATACTATAAAAAATAGTAAAATCTAGCATAAAAAATTTAATTAGATTATATTAAAAAATAAGTTTTAAAAATTATTATTAAAATATAAAAGCGATCAGTGTTTTTAAAAGATATCAACGAATAATATGAACTTTAAACAAATAAATTTTAAATACTATAGTTATTATAAAATAATATTTCTAAATATTTACTTTTAAACTGTAAGTGAAAATTAAATTTTTTATAAATTAGAAAATACGTTAATTAATAATGAATTTTGTTTTTTTCATATAACGAAAAAAATTAATTATTTTACAATAAATTTGCACTTATTAAGCATACTACAATAAAATTATTGTACATAGAATACTAAGATATTTTACCTTTTATTTTAAAAAATTCTTATGTTATAAGTCTATATTTTTAAATCAATTTTAAATATACATAGATTAACATAATCTTGAAATATTAATATTATAATACATAAAATGCTAAAATATATAACCACAGTACCAAGAAAAAAACAAATATATATACTTAATAAAGATATTGAAACATTCACTCTTCTATTATTTCCTTTAAATCTAAAACTTCAATATAACCTTTATCTTTAGTTTCTTGGCGAATAAAATCTATAATACGTTTATAATCTCCAGGATCAATACATGCGATCTAAAAATATAAACTATTAAATATAGAACAAAAAAATACTACCACTTGAAATTCACCATCCCAATCTTCATTTATTATGTTAATAGTTAACTGTTGGAGCTTTTCTTTCAATTTTTTGGCTATGCTTAATGGAGATACAATACGAACACGCATCCTCGTACGCTCAATAGGAATAATATTCCTATCTTTTAAATGCTTAATTACATCCAATGCCTTAAATTATTACTAAATTAACGGAAAAAATAAACAAGATTACCTGAGATTTAACATTTTTATTTAAATTTACACTAAACCCCAAATCCTTAAGTGCTTTTTCAATCATAGATGCCGTATACGCTCTTTTTGTTACTGGATTAACACACATGTCTACAATCGTCCGAACAATGTCTTTATATGTATTCTCAATCTGATGAGACCGTTCTTTTTCCCCAACCTGAATATCTCCCTTCTTAAGAATCTAAAATTATTCATACAAATTTCAAAAAATTAAACAAAAATGATTATTACTTCTTGTAAAATAATATTCATATCATTTGTTTGGAAGACTTGCTTAAGATCCTCCATACAGGCAACTTTTCCCTTAGAAACATTTGTAAAAACATTACTTATTTGAAGAACTTCGTCAATATCTGTCTCACTGATATTCTTTTCATTTAACATTCAATAAATATTATCAATCAAGCTTACACTCCATTACGCCATTCTAATATCTTATTTTTATAACAAGCTACTTCAAAACTCAAAATGTAAGCAGTTATACTAGCAAATTATTCTTATTTTTACCGTTTTCCACCTTTTTTCAATCGAACAACAGATACATTAGTTAATCTAATTTTATCTTAGATCAACTACAAAAAAAGATAAAAAAAATAACTTAATTAAATTAGACGGCTATACCTGTTAATAATTATGTTATTTTTTCTGAAAACTCTTATATACCTGATTAATGACAACCATTTTTTAATACATGTATAGAATTTTTCGGACGTTAGATGTTTCGGAACCAACCAAAAAGCAGAGTGTTCTATATAGTAAAAAAGTAAAGGAAAATACAGAGTATTATACACTCTTATTACCTTTACGAATATATATTCCTTTTTTTAGTTTTTTGAAGTTTTTTAGCAAAAAAAACAGTTAAAAATGGCAGGATTACCATTGTAAAACGATTCTAAAACAAATATGAACAAACTAATAAAGTTTCTGCATAGAAGTGAGCGACAGTGGGGCGTTACACCACCTGTATCTACGGCTGGGCCTACAGAACATGAAATTGCTGTAAACGCAGCGTTAATTGATGAATTAAAATTGCAGAAGAATTTTGAATCGCCAGAAGAATCAGATAAAAGGTTTTAATGTTCTTTTGTAGAAGAAAAATATATAAATCTATCTAGAGCAAAAGTTTTAGGAGAACTTCAGAAAATTACACTTGAGTTTGTACAAAAAGTAAGCCTGGATAAACATATGACTGAAAGTATGGCACGAGATGCAGGTGGTAAAATATTTACATACGGAAGTTACAGACTAGGCGTATATAGTCCAGGTAATTTTAGCCTATAACAAAAATATAGAAGTTAATGTTTTAAAAGGTTCTGATATTGATACGTTAATGGTTGTGCCAAGACATGTAACTCGTGAAAACTTTTTTACAGATTTTGAACAAATTCTTCGGAATCGTCCTGAAGCAACAGGAATAACGGCAGTTCCAGATGCTTATGTTCCTATTATAAAATTCAAATTTTCTGGTATTCCTATTGATCTTATTTTTGCTAGATTGGCTCTTGCACAAGTTCCTATGGATCTTACTCTTGAGGATAATAACCTTTTGAAAAATGTTGAAGAAAGATGTGTCCTTTCATTGAATGGCACAAGAGTGACAGATGAAATTTTAAGACTTGTTCCAAATCCTACTATTTTTAAGCATGCTTTGAGAGCTATAAAACTTTGGGCTCAACAACGAGCAATTTATTCAAATGTTATGGGGTTTCCTGGTGGTGTAGCATGGGCTATGCTTGTTGCACGAATTTGCCAATTATATCCTAATGCTGTTTCTGCTGTAGTTATTGCCAAATTTTTTCGTATTCTTTCTCAATGGAAATGGCCTCAGCCAGTTTTATTAAAACCTATAGAAGATGGTCCCCTTCAAGTGAGAGTATGGAATCCAAAAGTATGTATAAATGATTTCATAGGTTGCTTTTTTTTATAAAGTTTATTAGATTTACAAAGGAGATCAAGCGCATCGTATGCCTATTATTACTCCAGCATATCCATCTATGTGTTCAACACATAATATCACCGAATCAACTCAAAAAGTTATTATTAATGAAATGAATCGTGCAGGTGATATTGCAGATAAGATTTTAAATGGAACACTTCCTTGGTCAACATTATTTGCAAAACATACTTTTTTTCACAAATATAAATATTATCTTGTGATTATAGCAGCGTCGAAGAGTGCAGAAATGCAACTTAAATGGTTTGAAATAACTTATTTATTAATATTATTAATATTTTAAGGTCTGGTTTAGTAGAATCGAAAGTGCGCCAATTAGTATTAAGACTTGAGTATGTAGATGAAATTAAGCTTGCACATCCTTTCAATAAAAGTTCTGATTCATTACATTATTGTAAAACAGAAGAAGAAGCTAACGGGGTTGCCCATGGCGAATTAGTGGGTACTAAAATGGAAAATATAAACATGCAACAGACAGCTAAAGAAATGGAAAGCACTTTTAATATGGATATAAAAAATTCTCGAAATGATATGATATTAGTATATGTAACAACATGGTATATTGGATTAGAAGTAGATAAAAAAAATGGTAAAAAATATATTTGATTATAATTTCTGTTTAAATATTTTATTTAGGCTCTAAAAAATTAGATATTTCTTGGCCATCTCAAGAATTTTATGAAATGTGTAGAAAATGGGATAAATATAATATTGAATCGATGAATGTTGTAATTAAGTATATTAGAAAGTTGGACAATTTTGTTATTTATAAAAACTGACACTCTTTAGTTTTGATTTACCTGATAGTGTTTTTACACAAGGCGAACAACGACCAGTTAGACCTTTAAAAAAAACAAAAAAAAGAAAACTACAACCTGATGAAAAGAAAGAAGTTCGTTCTAAATTTATTTATTTATAAAAATTAATAAAAAACAGAAAATAGCCGAATCTCCCGATAAAGCAGTTAAAATGGATTCTACTGTTTCTATCCGTGCTTAATAATTTTTATAAAAAACCATATCTATTCAATATGACTTCCTATTGAGGTTATAAGTAAAAATATCTGGTTAATACATTATAAAACTAATATTGCTTAAACGTAACTGTATTTTTTTGATCTACTAATTCTATAACCTTTAAAAGACATTATGTTAAGTCTTTTTAATTAATATTGAGTAAAAATATACGGAAATGTGCTAGATCTATTATATAAAAATATGAATCTAATAAAATAATATAAATGCATTTAGTTTAATTTATAAAAAGGAATTGTATCTAGCTTGATCTCATCAAAATTATGAATATATTTTTTCTATTAATAATCTTTATATATTTATAATAGTTATGTATTTTTTTTTTTAGCAACCCAAAACTATAATATTAGTAAATTAATTGTTTGGAATATTAATATACTTCTGTTTCGTATATATTTTTTAACATAGAACAAGGATTTCCAATATATGTAGTATTAATTGTTTTCCTTTTCTATAAAATGTAAAAAATATAAAAATAACTAAAATTCATACTTCTATTTCAAATCCAAGATTTTTTATCAATTGAATTAGAGTCTCAAGGGTTAACTCAATACTACAATTAAAACTTTTATCCTTGAGTGATTTTTCTGTATATGTATTATCTTCATAATGCCAAAGAAGAGGCCCTAAATTTATCCAAAGTCCTCCTAATTTTAAAGAATACCATATAG
Source organism: Pneumocystis sp. 'macacae' (assembly GCA_018127085.1). NCBI lineage: Eukaryota > Fungi > Ascomycota > Pneumocystomycetes > Pneumocystales > Pneumocystaceae > Pneumocystis > Pneumocystis sp. 'macacae'. Next base: position 199,677 of record CM030734.1, read on the forward strand.
TTCTGATATAAGAGATAACATTTGGTGATGTATCTATAAAGAAACAAGTAGCAATTACATCAAAAAAAGATTCCATATCACTTTGGGAATAAACTTCAGTAAATTCACCCATTGATGTGGAAAAACTAGAACCAGAAGAAATAATAGATCTTGGGTTGATATCAGGAATAGAACATTTATAAAGTAAATCTTTATTTGATCGATGGTTTGAAAAAGTATGAATAAAAGGAAATAAAAAATAGTCATTACTAGATTTTAAACAATTCAAGACAAAGAAAGATGAAATAAGCATAAAATAGGAAAACTCATTACCTTGCACAGAAAATCCTATCATAAAATTAAATTTTAAGTTAAAATAAAAATAATACCTTTGAGTGCTATATCAAAAGGAAGTCTACCTAAACCTGCACCCGGAACTAAGACATTTATTTTATTTCTAAGATAATATATCAATTTTAATATATATGTATACTTTTACCTTTTATTTATCGGTACATCCATAAATTTCAATTCAATTTCATCAATAATGGGTTTATACGACATATTTCGTTCAAGCATGCCATCTTTACTCCAGTCACGCCAAAATTGTTTCATCGTTGTTAATACTTTATCAATATATCTTGTCATATATTAATAGTTATAACAATATATCCATAGACAAACCCTGGTCTAAGGGGACGTGGCAGTGTATATTTTTTCCCAGGAAGAAATTGATTTCTTCCGAATTTCTCTATATCATTGGCAAGTCTACAATTAATTATTACAGCTTCTTCTAATTGATCCAAATTATTAGTAAAGTCAACCAACAGCACCTGATCCTCTTTTCCAAGTGACTTTAACCCATGTCGACACATATTAATCTTTAGATTCATAATTTCTCCATATCTTCGAAATGCCTCAAGAGTATCTGCAATAACCCCTTCTTCATCCTCATCCATTCTTCAAGAACAAATATAAGCACTTCTTTTCAAATATTTATGGTATAACAATATATATAAACAATTCCAGGCTTTTTCTTTCAACAATTTATTGTTTTTGTATTTAAAAGATAAAGTATTTCAATCAGTTAGAAAGAAAAAAAACACATTCAAATTATTGAAACAACATATATCTGAAAAATAATAAAAAAATGAGCATATTGCTAATACGTTGTTTTCTTTTTGCTTAATCCTTAATTTTTCATTTAATTATTTTATTAAATATTTAACGTTATCAGTGCGACTGTCTTTTAACTTTTTTAAAAAACCAAAAAATAATACAAAACATAAAAAATAGACAAATACTACTCAATAGCAATCGAAATGGTCTGTATTAACAGATAATTTTCAAAAGCACTAATATATATGTTTGTTAACATCTAAATAGTCTCTTGTTTTTCAGACAAATCTATTTCAACATATTCTTCGTTTGCTCAATACAAATGTAGATGGACGACAAAAAGTTATATTTGCACTAGTAAGCATTTTAAGCATTCATATGTCTCTTCTTAACTCAGAAAGACACAAATTAAGGGCGTTGGCCGTCGTTATGCTAGTCTAGTCTGTAAAAAGGCAGATATTGATACAAACAAAAGGTGAATAATATATGTGTGTTACAGGTTAATATATTGAGTCGATTTAGAGCAGGTGAATTGACAACGGATGAGTTGGAGCGAATTGTCACAATTATTCAGAACCCAATAGCTTACAAAATTCCAACATGGTTTCTTAATTCTCAGCGTGCAATTACAGATGGGAAAAATTCTCAAGTACTTGCAAATCAACTTGATAACAAACTTCGTGAGGATCTTGAGCGTCTTAAGAAAATCAGAGCACACCGAGGGTTACGCCATTTTTGGGGATTAAGAGTTAGAGGACAAGTATGTTCATACAGCAATTTTTATAGATTAATTCCGTATTTTAGCATACAAAAACTACTGGGCGAAAAGGAAAGACAGTAGGTGTTAGTAGAAAGTAGTTTTCTGGCATTTTTTGCATTGTTAATAAAAATAATTGATCATTTATTTTTCTTATAATAAATATCTTAATCTTTTATTAATTTTGACATTTATATATATTCATCAGTATAAATTCCAATTAATTCGTCCAGATTGTTTATAATGTCATCCCTATTACGCATTTTATGCTTATTTTTATAAATATTTTTTTTTTTTTGAGATAAAAAAATCTTAGTATCTAAAGAAGATGCTAACGCTTGGAAAGATAATTTTAGTGAACCGAAAATGCCAGGAAAGGATTTCGGTAAAGGAAGTTTCGTAGAATGATAGTATCTAATTAAAAGTTAAAATACATATACATACATATACATATATAATAGATAAATCTCACGTTGTTGATATTGATGAATTTTTTATTTCAGAAATAGCCTTTTGATTTTTTTCACCTCTAAATATTTCCAACGAACTCTCAATTGGATTCCTCAATTTTAAACCTAAGCATCCAAATTTAGAGTCTTTTAGATTCACTTTTAAATATGACATTTTTCTATAAGAGTAAAAGTTTATTAAAGAAGCTATGTCTCTCATGGAGATGGAATTTACCATAGAATGACAAGGTATTAATAGTGACTCAATTGCTGAAAAATGAAAAGCTGATGTATGCCATATAGAACTTGGATCAAATTCTTTAGAAACATAATCTGGTTTTTCATTTAAAATAAAAAATAGTGAAGATGTTTCATGCATCAACAACAACGCTTCAATATCATCATTAATTTTTGTATCTATGGAAAACGTCCATATACATAATTTAGGTATTTCATCTCTAATAGAATCAAGAAATGAACATGCAAAACCCCCCCATCCATTATTAATTTCGCTAAAAATAGTTAATCCCTGAATATTGTCGCATTCTTCAAGGAAAGGTCGGAAATGAGATTCAAATAAATCATTTTCTTTTGAAAGATCACGAAAAAGATCTTTGCCTTGATCAAATGCATAAAATGGACTAAAAGTTTCGTCATGAAGATCATATTGACACAATTGATTCAAAGAACGAGGATGGTATTTTGCCATATTATAATCAGACCATGAAGTAATTGTTTCTGATGATAAAGTCTCTTTTAAATACGAATTTCCTAATAAGGATTGAAAAGGATGTGTAGGATATTTTGGAGTCTGGTAAACTTCTATAGCTAGTTCATCTTTCCTTACAAAAATATTAAAGACTATAAATAAAAAATTAAAATGTTTACTCTTTTATATCTTCATTATATAATTGATATAAATTCATATATTTACCAAGACTTCCAAAACCATTTCTTAAATCATAAATAAGAACACGGGGAGTAAAAATATCTTTTCCATATCTAGTAGAATGCAATCTATACATAACATGATGATCAATCAATGATTCTTGTGTATTTTGTGTAAAATATGTTTCTTGAGCATTCCAAAAATGAGTTCCTAGATAATTTGCATGTCTCCCAAACTGAAGAACAATATTTTCTCTCATAAAAACCCTTTCTTTATCTAAATATTTAATCTTTAAGAAAAAAGAATATTTGAATAAAAATATTTCAAATATATAGATTAGATATAAATAAAAACTGCAAATTATATTATAATAGTAATTTTTATAAATTCTAAAAATTCTTAAAAATACGAATACATTTTAAAAGTATTTTTTAACGTGTTATTTTTAAATAAAAAGTATTTTTTAAAAAAAATTTTTGGATTTTTAAAAGCGAATAATTTTATATTTGATAAAATTTAATTTTAAAAAAAAAAATCTAAAATATGGAACTTCTATTTTATTTATAAATTATAAATGCTAATTTAACATTTAAATTTTAAAAGCAACAATCAATTAATAAATTTGTATCTTATATTTATTTATATTTTATTTATATTTAAATTAATTTTTTTATTATTTTTATTTTTCTGAAAGTTAGTTTTTTAATCTTTTTAATTAATTTTTAATATTTTTTTATATTTATTAATTTTCCAAAGATTCAATTTATAAATCTAGTTGATTTATCTTATTAAAACATACAATTTAATCATTCTTTTCATTTTTTTTAGCATTTTTAGTAATTTTTTTGCATAAATATTTTTTACGTTATAATGTATTACATTTTTAAATATTTAGTTTTAAAGTATTTTTCTATAAAAATATTTTTAAAATCTTTTCAACTCTATTTCACATTATTTCCTAAATTCTACATCAATCCAAAGTATATTGTCTTTTATTTTTAATATAATAATACATAAAATAATATTGTTTTGCAGAATTTAACAAAAAAATTTTACTAACATTCCATTTTAACATTTAAATCTCTGATTTTATTTTTTTACTAAAATCGTAAATACAATTTAAATTTAAATAGTTTAGCCTTTAAAACAAAGATTCAACCTTTTTAATACTTAATATATGGTTTATAAATATTTTTAAATATAAAAATTATTTGATTGTTTTAAAATTTAGGGTTAGATAAAGATTTAAACATAATTTTTTAAAAATTAATTTTAAAAATTTATAGCAAAACTATTATTTTTATCAACAAAATAATGTCAATGGCAAGTTCATCGCTAAGAAATGATGAAAATGGTATAGAAGAATATATTGTTAGCTTTAAAGCAGGAAAAATGGTTCGAGAAAAGGGTTCTCTAGTGAAAGCTGACACGAGAAAAGGGTAAATACATTTATTTATTAAATAAATAAATTAATTTCTATCTATAGAATGGTCTTCATGAAAGTTGGGAATGATGATCTAGTTCATTTTTGTTGGAAAGATAGAGTTACGGGTGTTGTAGAAGATGTTTTTTTAAAAAAATAAGCAATTTCTATATTTTTAATTATTTTAGGATTTTATTATTTTTCCGGATGAAACAGAATTTTTTCGTGTAAAAGAATGTCCAGGAAACAGAGTTTTTGCTCTTCAATTTAAATCTTCTATGCAAATTCATTTTTTTTGGATGCAAGATCTTAAAAATGATAAAGATCAATATTATTTTGATAAAATTAATGAAATAATCAAAAGCAACACAACAAATGGTATAAAAAAACAAAAAAATCATACTTATTTAATCTAAATCTTTAAATCAGATATATTAGATTTTAATGAGCAAAGTACAAATTTAAAGACAGAAACACAATCTCTTAATGACAAAAGTAAGTTATTTGAATTATATTAATTTTTTAAACATTTTAAATAAAGAATCTGATGAAAATATATTTTTAGACTATAATCAAGAAAATCTTGAAACAAACATACAAAATAATTTACATATAAATACATCTGAAAATTATCCAACATTATCTGAACATTTTTCATCTTTAAGAACATTTTTATCTAACATTTCTGTTCCCAGTGATTTTTCAAACGAATCATATATTTTAACTGATGTGTTAATGCCATCAGAAATAATTAACTTATTACAAAATAAATTTATTCAAAAAACATTATTTCCTAATCTTTCATCTAATGTTCTTTCGCAAATTGTTGATCTTAATGAAAAAAATCTTGAAAATTTCATTTCAGAAACATGTTTTCAACAGGTAAATATTTTAAATAACTTTTTTTTTAACTTTTAAAGGAACTTCGCTCTCTTCATTATGCAATCTATCTAGGAAAAGTAGATTCTATTATTTCAAAGTTTTCGTCAAATAACTCTAGAACACTTAATATGTTTTTTCGTGCAGTAATACAGTTAATTCAAAATACAGATCAAAAAATGGATACTACTGAATAATTTTTCAATAAAATTTTATATAATTATACAATGGAAATATATTATGCTATTTTCTCATAAACTGTAAATGTAGTTTAGATTAATTTTCTAGTAATATAATTTTTATTTACAAAATTTTTTTAAAATTAATTCGTGATAATATAGGTTTTAAAATTAAAAATTCTAAAATAATCTAAACATTATTTTTTACTTATTTAATATATATTTCAATACTTATAAATTATGAAATGTAACAACATACATTTGATCATATTTTAAATTTAAAATATCATGAAATCAATGTTTTTTCTAATATAAACTTGTAACAAAAAATAATCCATAATTTTTATTTAAAAATAAAAATACCTATAAATTCTACGAAATAATATGTTTTTTAGTTCAATTTTTTTATTTAATAAATATCTTTAAAATATAATAATTATTGGTTTTAAGAATAAAGTATATTTCGTTTTGAACTATACAGTAATTTTTATTCAAAATGTTTATAAAAAAAAACGAATGTATTATTTAAAACTCTTTTTTACTTATTATTAATGCTCTAAATTAATAAAAATTTAAATAACTATTTATCCTTAATTTTTCAATATTTATATTTATTTATTCTTATTTTCTAATTACTTAGATATATATCTTTAGATTCACTTATATAAAAGTATAAACTCATAAAACTACAAAATAAAAAACAGATGAAAAATAATGAAGCAGATAAAATGGCAAACATTGTAGACGAACTCTCAATAGAAGGGAGTAAAGAAACTAATTCTGATACTCCTGAAGTCAATACTTTCTATGGTTTTTTAGAACATGCTTTTTTCTTAACTAATATATTTAGAAAATTCCTTATCATCTAATGATTCAGAAACAATGACCTGGTAGTTCTTAAATATAATACTTCCTAGCATTAATTTCTTAGGATTTCATGGTGGTGTTCTCATGTAGGCCATGATTATTTTGCAGAAGTTTCAGAAGAGTTCATTGAAGATAACTTTAACTTAACAGGCCTCAGCACTCTTATTCCATTTTATAAGGAAGCTCTTGAAATGATATTGGATGTAGACTCTGGTATTTTGAAAACACTTAAGTATCAAAATAACTTTCTTGATAGAAAATACAGATGAACATGTGCGAGCACCTGATCAAAATATCATAGAAAGTAGTGCAGAACTTTTATACGGGCTTATTCATCAAAGATATATAGTATCTAGATCTGGTTTACATGCAATGGTAAAATAAAATATTTTTTAAAAATTAAAACCAAGTTAAATTTCTTAGGCTGAAAAGTTTGAAATGGGACATTTTGGACATTGTCCAAGAGTATACTGCAATTCCACCTCAGTAGTACCTTGCGGAAGATCCGATCTCCCTGGTGTGGAAACAGTCAAGCTTTTCTGCCCTAATTGTTTAGATATTTATGTTCCTCCAAACTCTAGATTTCAAAATATTGATGGTGCTTTTTTTGGAACAACATTCCCTCATCTGTTCTTTCAAACATATCCAGAATACAAACCAACTATTCCACGCAAATGTTTTCATATTTACCAACCAAAAATATATGGATTTAGGATCTCTGAAAAAAGTAAATCAGGACCTCAAATGACATGGTTAAGAAAATTTTTGGGGAAAGCAGAACCAGGAAAAGAAAACATACTATTAGATGAAAAAAATGACGACAAGAAAACAGACAAAAATGAAGAATTTTCATGATATTTATTACATAATTCTTTCAATCTAAAAAAATAACTAAACCTAATATATGAAAAGATACAAATCGTAAAAAACATAAACTATATAAATACTCTTCCGTAATATTATGGATATTTAAAATATTTTCGATTTTCTAGGATATTTCACATCAGATTAAACAATATATTTTTAAAGATATTTATTACATATACAATAATAAATTTTAAACATCTCTTTTAAATATACATATTTATTAACAAGACTTTTATGATATTAGCAACTAACCCATACATATGCCTACTTTTTCAAAGCTAAATATATTTCTATTTCCGAATAAAATTTATATTTAGAATTAAAGCACATTTCATAATATTTATTATTTATAAAAAAATAAGAACACCACTTGTGCTTTTATTCACTTTTTTAACATTCAAAATTAAAAGTTCATATTTTAAATATATATTAAGCTATACATAATTCCAAAAAATACAAAGGATTTATACGATTAAAGTACTTATCATATGTTAATTACGCTTATACGTTTTTTAAAAACCCAATATCGAAATTTATCATAACTAAAAATTAAATTGAGATTTTACTATTTATTATAACAATTCTTTCATACAACAACATATAAATATAGAAAATAGAAAATAATCACAAAAATTTATTTTCTCAATAAAGTCCTCTTTTTTATATTTATACCAAAATGCTAAAACCATCTCAACCAGTTTTTGGAGTTATCACGACTTATGCGTCACGTATAAGAACAGGAAATACTTCTCTTATTATTCCTATTCAAGGACAATCTGGATCTAGAACTACAGGAAGACTTTCTTCCCGTGGAAGCATCATATCATATGCAGAAAAAGACGATGATGATTGGGATCAAATAGTAGAAAATGGACAAGAAACATATACAGCAGATGCAGATGATAATGGGGACAATAAAGGATATACAAACGGTCCTCCTCCAGATAGTGTTGTTAAAAGAAAACCAGCAGTGAAAACAAGACATATGTATAGGTAAACATTAAGATACAAACATTAAAATTGTTTTAACAATTTAGATCTGATGATCAAATGAAATTTGCAGCAGAAAACGAAGAAGTGTTGATTCCAATTAGATTGGATTTAGAGTTAGATAATTATAGATTGAAAGATGTTTTTACATGGAACATGAATGGTATTTTTTTTTTTTTTAAAATTATATTAATCTTGATATAAAGAGGAACTAATCACACCTGATCTATTTGCACAAATTATGTGTGCAGATCTGGATATACCAGCATCAATTTTTGCTCCACAAATTTCTTCTGCCATACGCACACAAATTGAAGAATATGCACCAGTTGCAGAAATATCTTTACCTGAAAATAATGATTTGAGAGTGATTGTTAATCTATCTTTGCATTTGTCTAGGCATCTTCTGACAGACAAGTTCGAATGGGATTTAACCAGTTCTCTTACACCAGAGGTTTTTGCTGGTCAAGTATGCGCAGATTTAGGATTGAGCGGAGAATTTTACCCAGCTATTGCACATGCTATTCATGAGCATGTTCTTAGATTAAAAAAAGAAGCATGTGAAGGTGGTCTGCCCTTCGAACTAGATAATGATGCAGCATATGGTGCAGAGGCTGGTATCCGCGTTGAACAAGAAACGCTGGGAGCTAGTTGGGCACCTCATATTGAGATTCTTAGTAGAGAAGAAATAGAAAAAAGAGATGGGGATCGTGAACGCCAAGTTCGACGGACTCGACGAGAAGCATCCCGTTTTGGTGTAGGAGCAATTTCTAATTTCGGTGAACGGAGAAGTGGACGAGATAAGCATGGACGAAGTTTAAGTCCAAATAGTAGAGGAACATCAGAACAATCAATACCAGCAGGCGTAAGCGGCGCACAAACATTATCTGATTAGTATGTTTATTTTTACAAACTATTTTACTAATATCTGATAGCGAGCGCACACGTTGGAGATGTTCTTATTGCCACTGCTCAGGTACTGGCACCTGGGCTGTCCGCCGAGGTCCTTCCGGTAACAAGGTAAAAAAATATGATTATTTCATTAATCTAAATATATTTAGACATTATGCAATCCTTGTGGTGTTGCTTATGCTAAAACAAATGAACTTCCTCTTTGGAGAAAAGGCCTTTTTCGCTAAAAATATTAATTTCAGATACATTTATTTTACAACGTATAACATTTACTTTTCTCATGACAATATTATATAATAAATTATTTCACAGATTACTATACAACGGTTTAAAAACATTCCATCATCTAATATATAAGCAAAATATGTATATACATACAAAATTAACTCAACTTTTTTTCAAAATCGATAACATCCCCTTTTTAAAATAAAAAAGGTAACTTACTAAAATAAAACTACATTTGTTTTAAAAATAATTTAGGGCTTGACTTTACTGATTATACTTTCTACACTTCATTTAAACTATCTTTGATTTATTTTATTAGTGACATTTCTATACTAGTATATCTACTAGTCTGCGATTTAACCCTAAAAGGTTAATAGTCTATGCCTATTTTTGCAAAAAAGGTACCTATCACCACTGTGACATTTTTTGTAGTTACTCTAATTGCTGTGATCCGCTCTCTCTACACATCAAATCGATTAACATCTCTAACACGTACCCTAGATCTATCTTACTGATCAATATTTTTTTTATTGATAAGCGTTCATATAGTAAGGACTATTATCTGTGAGGTCTTGCAGGGGTAAATAAGGTCTTATTCACATAATTGTCGTTAGAAACTGTTTTTTGTATAAAAACTGATAATTTTAGATGGAAGAACAGAATAAGAAAGAACTTGTAGAGAAATCTTATGAAGATAACCCAGAAATTAGAGAACCTACAGAGGAAGAGATAAATACTCTACGACGGGTTTCGGATAAAATACCGTTCTCTGCATACCTCGTTGTTGCAATAGAGTTTTGTGAACGATTTGCTTACTATGGATTAAGCAATCCTTTGCAAAACTGCATTCAATATTCACCAACAGATGAAATTCCGGGTGTCCTTGGGCTTAAACAGAGTGGTGCAACAGCGCTTAATAGTTTTTTTTCTTTCTGGGTTTATGTTACACCTATCGTTGGTGCAATTATTGCAGATCAATATTTAGGGCGATATTGGACTATTCTTTGGTTTTCATGCATATATTTTGTAGGTCAGCTTGTTTTAATATTTACATCTTTACCATTTGTAATTGAACGTGGCTTGTCTCTTACTGGAATGATCATAGCAATGATTATTATCGGATTGGGAACAGGTGGTATCAAAGCGAACGTCTCGCCTCTTGTTGCAGAACAGTATCATTTAGAAAAGCCGATAGTTAAGACGTTATCAACAAATGAACGCGTTATTGTTGATCACGATGTTACTATTCAGCGTATTTTCTTACTCTTTTACCTTTCAATTAATATGGGATCATTTGGTGGCACTGCTACAATTTTCTTAGAGAAATATGTGGGTTTTTGGGCAGCGTTTTTGTTGCCAGCATGCGTATTTCTTGTTGGAATAGCAATTTTAATTACTGGTAAATCACGGTATACTTACCAAGCTCCAACAGGATCAGTTGTTTTAAATGCCATACGAGCGATGTATATTGCAGCTAAGAATGGATTTAGTCTTGAAAAAGCTAAGCCAAGTAAATCAAATGGAAAAGATAAATTATATTGGGATGATACATTTATTGATGAGCTTGGAATTACACTCGTTGCTTGCAAAATATTTATCTATTATCCAATTTATTGGGTCTCATATATTCAAATGGCTACAAATCTAATCTCTCAAGCAGGAACTATGCAGCTACATGGTGTTCCATCCGAACTAACACAACAAGTAAATCCATTAACACTGATTTTACTCATCCCTATTTTTAATTACTATATTTATCCAACTTTACGAAAATATGGTATCATGTTTCGTCCTATCACAAGAATTACTATGGGATTCTTTTTCGGATCAGTATCTATGGCATATACAGCTATTGTTCAAGCTAAAATCTACAACAGCCCTCCTTGCTATAAGTATCCTGGGAAAATGAAATATTGCGATGCCATTACAAAAGAAGGTCAGCCCAATAATGTACATATAGCTAATCAAATTCCATCTTTCTTTTTTGTCGGCGTTTCGGAAATATTTGCATCAATTACAGGTTTAGAGTTAGTATAAATGTATTTCTTTTGTTACTATTGACATAATTAGATATGCATTTACTAAAGCACCAGCTAACATGAAGTCATTTGTAATGTCATTATTTTTATTAACAAACACAGGTAAATGATATTAGATCTTTAATTTCATCATATATTTTAACACTTAAATCAGGTGGTTCACTTATTCAAATGATGCTTACACCTCTTTCCAGGGATCCTATATTAGTTTGGCTATATACATATATTTCAATTATGATATTTATAGCTGGATGTATATTCTGGTTTTTATTTAGAAAATATAACAAAGTTGAGGATGAGATGAACTCTTTTCAAAGAAATATTAGGGTTTTAAGAGATCAGCAATTAACCAGAACTAGATCTAATGAAATAGCGTAGTTTTGTTTAGAAAATTGATTTTTAATTCAAAATACATAGCCATTGTTCAATTTATATAGCTTATATAGCTCTATCATTTCAAAAAATATTTAGCTTATCTATTGAATCTTATATTGATTTATAAATTAAAAATTCTTTATGAAATTAAAAACAGCTAGACATATTTTAAAAGACTAATGAATAACTTTATTAAATGTTAAATATGCTTTTCATACGAAAAACAATGCATCCGAGATAAAACACTGTAAAATCCATAACTATACACTATTTAAAATATTAAAAATGTCAATATATGAAAAACATTATAACTAAGTGGCAGATGATATCGATAACAAAATATCAATCACAGAATCAGGTTTACCATTTTGGGAATCAAGAACCATTTTAATAATATCAAGATCAATAGTCGGGAACATTTGGCTAAGAGTATCGAAAATTTCAAATTCTACTTGAGCATCTTTTGTTGCAGCAAGTTTAGATCCAGGATATTGGATATTTATTCTAGGAAGTACTGGTTTATTCTCATTCAAAAAAGTCTCAGATGTGATATTCCCAGATGTTTGATTAAAAAATCTTCGTTTAGAAAAACTAGGCTGATATAATTGTCCTGTATTCTGATCTATAAATATTTTCCCTAAAGAAGAAAAAGGTTTCTGAATATTACGAAATGCATTAGATGATTTAGATACAATATATTCTTTTGTTGGTTTTAATATAGAAGATATCAACTGAATATCTTTAATTTTTCCGTTAGTTTCTTTATTTTTTTGCTCATTCACTTCAACAATAGCATTCTCCAAATTTCTTCCACATGTAAGAAAATACAAAATTACTTAAAGTACATACTTTTCAAATTCTTCATCAGAAATCGTTAATGATGATTTATCTAAATTCTCAATAAAAGTAATAGCACCTATCTTAATAATATAAATAACAAAAACAGTAATGAAAAACTTACCAAACTAGAAAAATAATATCCAGGCTCCCCAGAAAGCTTTTCAGGATTCCTAAATCGAGATATATATCTTTACTAGATGAATAAATGAAAATTAAAAAAAAAAACTTACTGAATATTTGATATTATATGTTCTGGATTAGTTCTAAGTATCACCAAAATCAAAATAGGAATAAATTTATCTGCAGATTCCTCAATTCCTGTATGTCTCAACAAACCTAGATAATATTAAAAAAATAAAACAATATGGTGAAACACACCAAAAATAAGCTTAGAACAATTCAAAATGCATATAATCTTATCTCTTGGTGAATGATAAACATTAACCTTTAAAAGCTCTATATAATAAATAAAGATGCATTTCACTATTAAAATGGTATACCTTGCCCAGCTAAACATAAAAATCTTTGATTTAAATCACTATATGGAATTTCCATATGTTCTTCCTTGATCCATGCAAATATACTAATTTTTTCTCGTAAAATTCTATCTCTTTCCAAATCATCACTATGTCCACTAATATCATCATCAAGTAAATATGTTATAGCAGGAGAAAATGTATGATCATATAATCTAGTCATAATCAACTTCTCCATTCCATCTTTTGCGTTATCAAATTCAGCCTCCGACGCATTTATCCAGGGCTCAACAAGTAACATCTTTTGGTATATAAACTATAGATAAACTATTAGATAATTATAAGAATAAAAAAGTATATACATCTAAAAAATCACGAATAATCCTAACTTTTTCTTTAATCGTCCAATGTCTTTGCAAAAATTCATAAATGAAACTAATATTATTAAAACTACTCAACTAATTAAAATGAAACTACCTTTTCATATATTTTGTTATAGGAATAGCAGACTTATACCTTAACTGACCAAGAAACTTACGAAAATCAAAAGTTTGTACTAATTTCAACTCTGGTAATTTAAATCCCGTTAACGTATTTTCAAAAGTGTTTTCTTCAGTTGTTTTTTCGAAATCTTTTTCAAACAAAAGAACCTTTTCAATACTATGAACCAAAGAATCTTCTATTTTCTCATCTTTTTCTGAATGCCTCATTCCATTTTCTAGATCATCGCGTGCCACTTGTATAAATTGTTTTTGCGATGTTAGATTCAAATCTAAGTCCTTTTTCTCGTGCAAACCACTATATGGCGCATCTAGAGACTCTTCATCTACCAGCAATGAAAATGTCCCAAGAATATGTGTTTTTTCCGTCTTAATAGAGGGCCTTCGTTCTAAACATTTCTGATGTTTAGATAGATTGTATTGATGAAAACCATTCAAAAATATCTCCTGATCAGATAAAGAGATCCTATCATTCTCTTTCTTATTGTTTGGTATACGTCTTATCTCTTTCATCACCATGATAACACATTTTTTTCTATAACACTTTTATCAAAATTTTTATCATTTTCTGCCGTCTCAAGCTTATTAAAAAGCGAACTTCAAAAATATTTAAATATTTAATGGATCAATCAGTTTTTTTCTAAAAACACATTTTTTGTGTTATTTCTGCATATAAAATGTTTTTAAGGCACTAAATAGTGACTAGCAAGTTTTACCAGTACAAAAAAAAATTTTTTAATGAAATCTATATTTCAACAAAAGAAAGCAGATATTCTACGTAAGTTTAATACAAGAAATCTAGATGCATCACCAAAAGGATCACCAGATGAAGCTATACTTGATCTTTTGAATCTTATAAATAGCCATACAGAACTCGTTACAACGAGCTCTTGTTCGGGTAGGATCTCTATATATGTTGAAAGTGAAATAGTACATAATATTGGAGGAAAAGGTATAGGAGGGAAATGGTTAATGGTTAAACATGAACCGTGGAACATGCGGGCTGAAAACTCGACAATTTTAAGGGAGCTTTTTGGAAAATATCCTCTAAGAACAATCGATTCAAAAAGTTCAGAAAAAGGACGATTAATTCATTTCAAATTTGAACCTATGGTACAAGCTCTTTTTCCGTATTTTTTTCTTTAATTAATTTAAAGATTTTGCATATTTTAGCAGAAACAATATCAACTGCACGTGTTTTTCTAACTAATGCACTTTCTTGTAATTTTAGAGAATCAGGACTTATATTATCAAAAAAAAATATTGTAATAGCAGTGAGATCTTCCATAGGATTTAGTTGTCCTATAGGTTATCTTAAGAAAGAACAAGATATTGAATTTATTCAATTATTAGTGAGTGAATCATATCTTTATTTATTAATAGATATGGCAAACAAAAGATTTAGAGAAAATAAGAGAAGGAAAGACATGCTATATGAAAAGATATCATCTTGGATTATGGATAAATCTAAAATAGATGTAAAAAACAATAGTGAATCCTTAATATAATAATATGAAATCAAAAATAATCAAAGATAGCAATTAAAAATGCTATCATTATATTTATTGTTTAGTACTTAAGCCAAAATAAAGCACAGAAACTTATACTATTTATAAACTATTTATAAAATTTACAACACATTTACAAAAAGTATTATCACGAAATCAAATATAAAGTAGTTGATATTTTTATAATAAAATTATTCATCTGAATACCATATTATATTACTCAAATGTTATTATTAAAAGGCTTAGTTGTCATCTAATAAACATTTTTTCATAGTATCTTTTAGAAGACAAAATCAAAAATGGGTTTAGTATATAAATATAAAAATAAAGATTAATCTTTATTTTTGACATTATATTAATTAGTAAAGCTTAAAGAAATAATTATTTATTTATATATAAGACTATTTGGTAATATATTTTTGTTATTATTAGTAGTTTTTTTCCAATTTATCATAACCATTAACTTTTTTAGAATTATTTACTTCCATTTTTGCACTTCTACTTCCAAATTGAATAGCTCTCTTTTTTTCTTTACTTGCATATATTAAACCAAGTTTTTGACAGAGCCTCCTTAACAAAAGTTTGTCTCCATTTTGTATACTAAAATCCATTTTTCCTCGTACAGGTAATTTACACAGAAATTTCACAACATTTTCATCAAGATATGGGTATCTTATTTCCTTTCCATGATGCGATACAATCCTATCATCTCTACCTAAATTACGATATGATAATCTTGAAATATTGCAAGAAAGCTAATTCCATAAAAATACAATTTACAAATAATTTTTATATTCACCTCATCAATTACTTCAGACCATCCTCCATTTTTATATCTTTTTAAGTGTTGTAAATATCCTCTAAAATATTGAGCGCAATTTAACAAACATTTTAATATATACCCCAATTGTTCATCTGCTCCTAAACTAAAAAATAAATTTAAATTTAAAACAATATTTAATAAACTTTCCCACTGATTAAGACTTTAGAAGAAGAATTATACTTTATTAAAGAATTATCCAAACATTTTAATAATCCATGTCCTCGTGCAGCAAAATAAAAAGCGGTTGAAATACTCTTATGAAAATTAGAAACATTAGAATAAAAAGACTCACCAAATCCATAAAAGTATTGTTAGGATACATTAATTTCACTATCGTTGATTCATAGCAATTTCTTTCAGAATATGAAACATTAATCTAAAAAATTAAACCGAAATATTTAAAACCTAAAAATACCTGGACAAATCTCCATGGTCTTTCATTCTTAGTTATTTCACATAATTCCTTATATGCATTCAAGCCCGTTATTCTGTCCGGGCAATCATAAATTCCATTAAGATTTAAATTTTTGGAACCTTTTTTTTGTGCGGAGAGAACATGAGGATATTCAAAAGCTACATTCAATAGATCCACAGGCTCATCTACAGGCAATATTTCATGAATTATTCTTGCCAAAACAGATGAATCAAGTCCACCAGAATAAAGTATAGCTAAACGAGGCTGATTTACAGATTCGAAAGGTATAGACATTGTTCTAACATACAACGCTTGTTTCAAAACATAATAAAATTCGTCCACATAAGTGTTCAATCTTTCAGATTCAACAGGCTCAAGTGATGTGTTCATTAAAGGATAAGGATAGTTCTAATAGTAATGAGCAATAATAAAAAACTATTTTTAAAAATAAACCAAATACAAACCCTTTGGGTAACAGAAATCATAAATATAAGGGATTTTCTTTTCTTCAAACTTTATTTGTTAAACATATTTCTAAAGGATGAATATAATCTAAACCTTATTTTTTAAATCTTGACTCAGATCAATACAATAAAGAGCATTTGCAGGAACTTCTTCCCATAATAGACCTCCATTAGAGACGCTGGATAACATGAAACAAAAAGAATCATCTGTTTCAGAACAAACATACTTCAAAAGCGACCTTCTTCCAAGACAATCTCTTCCATACCATAATTTCTCTTTTTTTTTCTTTAAACGTCAATAGACACATAACCAAAATAAAAATAATACACTAAAGTAAATAAATGAATAAGGACCATGAATATTACAAAAAGCCCCAAGAATATCCTCTGAAAATTTTGAAAATGCTTTCATTACTTGTATAGCATCATTATCAAAAAATGTCATTTCTAACCCACCCCAAACTTCGCCATTCCAACAAAGAATATCACCATAATCATTCCTAATAGGTTGAAGTACAGTTCTTTTATTTCCTCGTAAATTCAACACAGAACAATGTATTTCTAACTTAATATTTTTCAATTCAATTTCAACTGTTCTAGAACCATCTGGACCACGAAAATTCACTAGATCAATAATCTCTCTATAATCATCCTTATTTTTCGATTGAACATGCGAAATTCTTAAGAAAATACCACACATCTAAATTATTTTATTTATTTCATTATATGTTAAATAAATTTCGATATTCAAATCTAATAATTAACAATTTTTCACAATAAATAATATGAATTAAGTATTGAAAAAACTTATTTCTTTTCTAACTCTTTTTTCATTAATTTATATATTTATTCAAAATTCAAATATTTTGATAAAAATAAAGTATATTAACAATTTAAAGAGTGAATACAGTGGAACTCAATAAATTATATGGAAATGAAGAAAATATAATCAAAAAAATATATATCCTTTGAATCACTAGAAAGAAAAGAAGACTAAGAATAAATTTTCGACTATTACTTAGGAAACTATCAATTAAAAGGACAATTTACATTCATAATATGAAAAGAATACTCGAAAAATATGGACCTGTCTAAAGAAAATCCGAACTTAAAATCCAAGAAATTACCATTAGGCAAACCGTTGCCTATCCCAAATATCAGTATTAATCAAAAAAACCAAAATGTGTATATTATTGTAATTTTTCAAATAACCATACTTATTGTTAAAGAAGCAAATAACTATACCTCCCCGACCTTTTCCTAAAAGTCATAAAATAAACCCGGACTTTCAATGTGAGACATGTCATAAAGACTTGGGATGTGGGAAAGTAATATCAGTGGCAAAAAAGAAATATCATTTAAATTGCTTTTTTTGTGTACATTGCATGACAAACTTAGAACATGTTGCATTTTATGAACATGAAAATAAACTATACTGTCATTTAGACTACCACGAACTTTTTAGCCCAAGGTTAGTCTAGAACATTAAAATTTAAAAAAATGTATAATAATATATTTAGATGCAAATCATGTGGGACTTGTATTGAAGATGTAAGTTTTATTTAATCCCTATTATTTAATAATATTTTAGCAAGCAATATTTGCTCTTGAGAACTACTATCACCCACTCCACTTTTTCTGTGCAGGGTGTGGCGAAGTATACTTTCTTAATCTAGGATAATTAAATACTTAGAGTTTAAGCCTTTCAGTACAAACACACCTTTTATAGAAAAAGACAAATATGCATGGTGTCAGCGATGCTTTGAAAATAAATATTGTTCGAAATGCGAAAGGTGCAAAAAACCAATTACTGATGACCTCGTATCTGCAATGGACCTAGAATGGCATTCAAAATGCTTTGTATGTTCTGTAAGTGATGCAGTATATTCAATTCACTGTATAACTTAATATCCGAGATTTGCAATTCAGAATTCAAAGACGGATTTTATATTTATAATGAAAACCTTAGTTGCCAGTCATGCTACTCATATATTATTAAAGAACACAGGTAAACTGTATACCATTATGAAATATGTCTTTATTTATATGGTAAGATAAAAGGGAAATAGTTTTAAATCTCATGATTATGATGGTTCCAGTATATAAATAGAATACAATACCATCTTTGATTGACTTGATACTTTTCTGACTTGATATACATCTATGGGAAATCAACTTGTTTTTTTATATTTCTTTTTTTGCCCGGAATCAGTAAAAGATTCATATTCACCATGTTTCCTTTTCTTTTTCTTCAAATGATGCTTGGTATCATCGATAGACGCAGTACTTTCACACTCTTTATCAGCACAAAGCTCACCTTTTTCGAAGATTCCGTTTTCGAAAATATTAGAATCATACTAGGACCCTTTAGAACCTGACAAGGACAGTCAAAGCTAACATTACATTCGAAATAGGCTCCGGTTGAAACTTAAACGCCGCTTCAAGTATTTCTGGATCTAGATCCTCAATAAGCTTATTCATCTTGTTTTCCTGCGGCTTCAAAATCAAATCTCTGATAATCCTATCCTTAATAATAACATTTTCTCCTATCCAGCACACCTCTTCAGCACTTTTTTCGAAACATCAAAACATCCTTGCCTGGAAGATGTTGAATATGACCTTTATACGACTGTCGCATCTTTTTTTTGTTTCCAAACTCGTCTACTCGTGCTACCCGTTTTGCTAACTCGTCCAAACCATAGAGAGACTGTAAATCTTCTGTGACGGATGGCACTGTTTGGGAATAACTTGAATGATTGACAAAATAAAATTCCTCTGCCATTTCTTTAAACGTTTAGTTTATTTTTTGCCGAAAAAAATAGAAATACAAATGCTCAAACTATCTACCTAATAGTGTATATACATATGTATAATTTAGATAAAATGCCTGCTCGAATTTCGCCTTAAACAATTAAATTCTTAAATGCTCGATTTTTCTATCGTCCCTAGTCGAGAACTCCGACAATAAATGAATCTGTCTGTGGAATCAGCCGAGTTAGAAAAACAAAATGAATCAATTACGCCAACAGCGTCGGATAAACCGATTCCACGTATACCATCAACCACACGGGCAACAGGGTTGCATGCAATTCTTGTTAATCCTCGACAAAAAAAGAATCCAGTATTGGTATGATTTTTTGTATTTTCCCCCAAAATTCTGAGATTTTAAACAGGAACATATCCGCAATGTGCCATGGGTAAGACCATAATGTGCATTCTTAACGCCAACAACATAGGAATATGGCGACAGTCCTGCAGACTATGTGCTAGGTGCAGGAACATGTGCACTCTTCCTAAGGTGAATGTTTGACTATGTTTTGCACTACTGACAAGACAGCCTGCGATACCATTTGTTATATCCGGGATACATTTATCATCGCCTGCAAAATTTAGGCAAAGGATATAGGCTGCGTATCCTTCTCATTCTAGTTGATTATGTAAAGCATGATTTTATACACATGTATTAAACTTACTGCTAATCACTGATTAGGACTGCCATGAAACTCCTCTTCGTGAACTTACTAAAACGTGCATCATTAACGATGCAACACTTATACTTACATGGAGGTTGTCTGACATTTTCAACACAAAATATTCTTTAATTATGTCTAATCCTCTATAGTTTTGCAGAAGCAGGGCGTTATTTGGAAACGTACAAGTCACTTGAGCATGCGTCATTTAATATCATACAAGGCCGAACTTCGGAAGATTACTATAGCAAACTTGTAGAGTGTTTTACCAGTATACGTCATATCACTAAAGACGATACATACGCCATGCTTAGTAATTTCCGGAGCATCAGAAAAGCAGTGAATGCCGAAAAGGAAAAAATTCTAATGGTTAGTGGTTGGGGTGAACAGAAAGTACATTTCCAAAGACACATACCTGTTTTAAAATAAAAATAACAATTAGGCCAATCTGTTCAAAAAGACCGTAACACAGCCGTTTATTGTAAAGGATTCAGAGAAAGATTCGGAGAAAGATTCGGAGAAAGATTCGGAGAAAGATTTGGAAAAAAAACAATAATTCAATATGATATCGTTAAATATATAAGCCATCATTGAGTTAATGATCCAGATTACGGTTCCCTCTTCCGTACTTTTCTTTCTCGTCTTTTTCGAGATATAATGTATGAAAGACGTCTCCTTTTTTTATCTTCTTCGTTCAGGTCAGGATTTTCATCTCTCTTTCTCTTTTTTTCCATTCTTTGTATAACTTTATCCTCGATTTCCAACTGAATCCTTTTTCTGTTTTTATTCTCTCGTTCTTTACGTCTATTAACAACATTGATATTCTTTTCACATTAGAAAACATATAATACATAATATAAAGAACATATATATGTATACCTCGAGGGCAAACTCTACAATCAAACGCTTTCTCCCATTCTCATTATTTTTCGAACCGATTTTCCGCCCATTAAGCCAACGAAGTCCCATCAAAGCCCATCTATGTCCAACGTACTCGATAAAACCGCATCCACGGGTCCGACCATTCTTTTCTTGAAGAATTTTGGCTTGGCGAACGATTCCTTTTTTCCCTTTCTTAGGATTGCCATCTCGAAGTTTCTCTTCTCGGGTTAGTGGAGCTCGTTTGTTTTCTTTTACTTCTTTAGCAAAACCTACACACGCTTTTCTTGCTAGAGCTTTTAGATCTTTGTCAGAAACATCCGTAGGGATATTTCTGACGGCCAATCTTGTAAGAGATATATACAATGATGAGTTTTTTTCCAATAGTTTTTTCCTCTGAATTAAACTTTGGTTCCTCATATCACGTTCCGTTTCATTCAACAAGTGAAACAAAGAGGACTCTGGGTCTATATAGCCCTCATTCAGCAAAAATATATTTCTTTTGTCAGAATTCTTCCCAAGCATATGTCTTCTTTCCTTCCTATTATTGTCTTCGATCGCAGATATATCCTCTTTATTTAGAGCAGGGAAAACAGATATCAGATAGCCATCCAAGACAAACTTTTCGACGTTATCGTCCACCATTCGATTTTGAAGCACGCTTGATTTCTTGTTCACCGATAAATGAGAATGTTGTGTCAAACCTCGGTAAACATTCAAACAGTTTTCCATGTCGGCTTTATGATGAAAACAAACAAAAGCCGTTCCTTTAGACTTTCCCGTAGATGCATCTATAACGACGCGTGCATATTTTACCCGACCGAATTGACAAAAATGGGAAAACAAGATGTTATCTGTCGTCTGAAACGAAAGATTTCTCACAAACAAGGTCTTCTCATTGCTGTTGTCGTATGAAGTAGTTTGAGATTTCCAGTTTTCCTTGATTAAAGAATCTTTTGGGGAATCTTTTTGGGAATCCAATTCATTACTAGGACTAGCAGATTTCATGGACTCCATGGACTCGATAGATTCCGTATCAGTCATAACGTCCTTGCTTTTGGAAGAAGACAACAATGCTCTGCCGTCTGCGTCCATGTCTTGAACATGTTTTTTTTCCCTTTCCAAAAAATCCTTCCATTCAGTTTGACTTAAAGCCCAATCAACGGCAACATGTCGACCATCCCATTCAACCCCATTTATATGCTTCATCGCTTCTTCGGCAGCCGACATCTTTTTCATCTGAACGAATGCAAAACCACTCATTTTCCCTCCCTTTTTCCTTGGAACGATCACGTTCACCACTTTCCCATATTTACCAAATTCGAGGAAAAATGCATGATCTTTCTTCCTAACCGACCAAGGAAGATTCCTTATAATCAAAAAAGGCCTCAAACGCACCTTTTTCAACTTGTCCGTTTCCATGTCTTCTTCCAACGCCTTCTTATCGCTACGATGTCTAGGCTTGGCAAACTCTGCTTTTAAAAAATGCCCGCCCAATGCCCGCTTTTTTACCTCCCTTATCGCATTCTCCGCATCACTGTGTGTCAAAAAACTCACAAACCCATATCCTTTGGATTTTTTCGTCTCAGGATCCGTCACAATCATAGCATGTTTAACACGCCCTATTTCCGCGAAAAAAGACGCAAAAGACGACGAAGAAACATCCACAGGAACCCCTCTTACAAATAAAGATGTATTGCGTGCATTTCCATCCTTGTCCTGTGCCATTTGCACGCCCTGCAACACCCACTCTGTTCGGACAAGCAAGATCCCTTTTCTCCCTCAAAAATCACCCAAAAAACCCGCGTTTTTTCCTACAACCTCTTCACACCCACACAAAACTCTCCTGCTTCAAAAACACATGAACCTCATCCCCTTTCCCTACCAATCTACACTTCTCTTCTTCTACTCATACACTGACGTTCCTTCTCGACGACATACGTTCACTCTCGATATATATATAATTCATTAAAATATACCAATATACCTTTTTCACATATCTATAAAGCCTCTCTGTATATTTGAGGTAATTTGCACACATGTCGGTCTTTTTCTTACTTTTCAGCCTATGTCTGCAACACACCTTTCCGTTTCACCCTGTAATAATCCACTATGATACCCATGTATATATACATATATACCTTCTCTAACACCATAAGATCAGCCGGCGCCTCCACGAGATGACCCTATTTCACCCGACTATCTTTCTCAGTGCAATGGAACCGATGCCACAATGCCTATCTATGTAGCGATCAAAGGCATCGTTTTCGACGTAACACGTAAATCTGCGCTTTATGGTATGGCTGATGACTGACGGCACACGAAGAAACTAAACATATGCACAGGTCCCGGCGGAAGTTATCATGTGTTTGCGGGCAAAGACGCGTCCAAAGCGTTTGGCAAGAGCAGTCTTAAGGAGGAAGACGCAGTGGCAGACTATTCGGACCTGAACGAATCCGAGCTGCGCATCCTCGACGACTGGGTCGCCTTTTTCTCAAAGGTATGTTGCCAAGTACACATGCATTTGGCCAATGGAAGCAGAAATACGACATTATAGGAAAGGTCTCTCATGAAAAGTAACACTGTGTAACACTGTACAACATACTATAATACACGAGTGGTCCAAAGCATCCAGACCATATCCAAACTATGTCCAAAGCCGAATGGTTGAGTCTGCACCGGAAGAAAACAGCCATGGCTGTCTCGGGTGCCACTGTACATCGAGTATTCCAAGGGAATGCGTGATTTCATGACCCTTAAGGATTTTGAGCGGGACGAGTAAGGGATTCTGCATTAAATCGTTATACACCATTCCGTGAAAAACGTGAATGGATCCGTCGTCACTTGCAGAACAAAACAACGGGTAAATCCCCTTGTGAAAAGCCACGCCCCGCAAAGCCTTCGTATGGTAACATAATGTCTTGTATGGTCGAGGAGACAGATCCATGTCGACCCATGCCAGTTTCTTGTCGTAAGAGCCAATAATAAGATTGTCTCCCTGAGGATGGATATCGATCGATGATATCCACCTTAACCCAGGCTGAATAATCTTTACCAATTCCTGTTTCACGAGATTGTAAATCCTTACGTAACGCTGCGTCTAATCGTACATAGTAAGCAAGCATGTACCGATACAAACAGGAAAAGCAATTAGAGCCCTACCGCTACAAAAAAAAGAGGCTTTGTAGGATGAAAGGACAGCGTCTGAACAAGCCCTTTTATCTTTTTGAACGGCGTTTGCGACTGATGCTTGGAAAGCAAGTGCACTAAAACTGCGGTGTTTCCGTTTTCCGGGGCAAATGTGACAAAATAGTCGCCCTGACGGTGCCAAGCGACACGTCGGACACGCTTCTTGATATTTATTAAAAGAATTAGCCCCCTGTCGATCTGCTCGGAGCCAGGTCTGGACCAGGTAGCGAAGGCTTTGGCTGTTTGTGACGATTCTACGTTGAACCCGGAGGCACAAAACTCTTTTGCTGCATTTTTAACATCGTCATTGAATACGGAAGGCAAAAGCATATATACATGGTTCCCACTACAGAAACACCGTCAGCCAATCACGGCCTCTACCTATTGGTCAAGAGGATTACCATGATACCGAAATTAAATCCGAATTCTTGATGGGTCTCCATACAAGGGAATCGATTGGATCGGTGGTGTTTTCGAAACGGAAACACCAAATTTCCTTGCCAGTAATGACTTCCCAAACACGGACAACTCCATCATCGCCACCACTTGCAAGCCACAGCCCGGTCGAATCTACACTGATCGAGCGTACGCGTCCCTTATGGCCTTTGTAGATAGTTGAGCATCTTGTCGGAAACGGACGGAGATCATCGGGCGAAGGAAGCTTCGGAAGAAGAGAGTCTGGGTCGATATTGAGCTAAAGCAGCGTCAATTGCTGGCCTGTAAGTAAACGGCAAAGCAAAACCCTATTTCTCCGGACTCTAGGCGCCAAATAGAGGTCCAAACAACGCTCGAAGCGCTCCTGCATGAACTGATCGTAGCCAGGTACAAGCCTCAGAGACCGATACTTGGACGGCAAATAATTGGTTTCCCGGTCCTCGGGAAGCGTATTGTTCCACTTGTCTTTCTCGTCGTCCGATAGCAAATACTCCTCAGGGGGATTGTAGCTTTCACTGTGAGTAGGCAGTGGCATCTTGGGCGCAGGAATATGCATAATGTGGTCATGAGACTTGGCAGACGCATCGCTCCAGATATCATAAAACACAAACGGCGTCTCCTCATCGACCTCTGACCGCAAGACAATCCTTCCTTCACGAATGGCTCGTACAATCTTCATTATCTACAATGCGTCAGCCCAGCCATCCAGCAAACTCCTCAGATCCCGGGCAACTCGTGCACACACCTTTACCTGCTCATGCTTGCTCGGCACAAACCGCCTCTTTGGTTCAGGACAGGCACTCAGAGGCATCTCCTCCATCTTTCCGGAAAAATAATCGACATATGCCTCCAGAATTAGCTTGCTTCAGAAAAACATATCCCCCCCAAAACCTCATACGGGTCAAACCCGTCCTCTGGCACCTGCATCTGCTGTATCTTCCTGACGAGATCAAGCTCCTCCGCCGTAAGCCTCACTTCTTCCCCCGTCTCCTTGCTTATCACCCCTGTCCTTGAACCGTCAGACCCGTCTAAACCCTCCCACTGACTACCATCCTTCTCTATCCATTGCTTCAAGGAGAGAATCAACCGTTGCCTTGGTTGCCGGCCTCATAATCCTCTTTCCATTGATGTCATAACCCTTCCACCATTAGCCCCAGTACAGCTGCTTCCCTGACACACAATGTGTGGAAACCCTGCATACTTGTCCAGAGACACGTTCCCAATCGTGTTCCGTGTCTCCTCTGTCGAGCTTTCTGACCCATATCCCGCAACAATCCCACTGTCTCCATCGTCCGTATCCCCCATGTCCTCTGTATCCTCCGGCGTGCTTCCCTCTGTGCTTCCTGGTGCGCTCTCCTCCCAGTCCACTGACCCCTCTGCATCTTCTGCCTCTACTGCACACATGCCCCGCCTACTTCTCCCCACAATACACTGTCTGGGCGCGTCTACCAGTGCACTGTCCTGCAGCACTACGCCGTGTCCGCCGCCCGCGCTTCTGATCCTTCATCGTTCTCCTTCCCCTCCCTTTTATACTTTTTCCAGCCCCAATCCACACTACCCTAACCCTTCCCCCGACAGGCCCATCCCTGTATCTTCCAAGGGACACCCCTGTTCTGAACCATCACACAACCCTATTCGGCAATCGTCCTGCACGTGCCAACCAACCCTAACCCTGCAAACAATAGACCCAAACCTGCCCTATGTTATAACCCTAACCCACGCCAAACCCTCCAAACCCTGGTCCTCACCTAATCCCTAACCCTCATTATTCAGCCATAACCCTAACCAACCCTAACTCACCCAGCATGGCGAGGTGCATAGTGCGTTGCCAGGCAGTAGACCTAACCCGGCGAGCAATGATCACGTGCCTCCCGTAAAATCCGTTCACAGCCGCAGCGACACCACCAACACCAACCGACACAATGGGGCTCTCACTGTCGAAGATGCTTCAAGGACTGTTTGGCAAAAAGGAGATGCGGATCCTGATGGTGGGGCTGGATGCAGCAGGTAGGGGGGGAAGGAAGAGGGAGAAAAAGGGCTGAAAATACAGGGAAAACAACGATCTTGTATAAGCTGAAACTGGGAGAAATTGTGACGACGATCCCGACAATTGGTAGGTGGAAGCGGAGAGGCCGCAGTGGAAATGAGAAAGAATGCTGAGGACACAGGATTTAATGTGGAGACAGTGGAATACAAGAACATCTCATTTACGGTCTGGGATGTCGGGGGACAAGACAAGATCCGACCGCTATGGCGCCACTATTTCCAGAACACGCAGGGGATTATATTTGTAGTGGACTCGAATGACCGGGAGCGTGTATCAGAGGCACGGGAAGAGCTGATGCGGATGCTAAGTGAGGATGAGCTGCGGGACGCAGTGCTACTTGTTTTTGCAAACAAACAGGACCTGCCGAATGCGATGAACGCGGCAGAGATTACAGATAAGCTTGGACTTGTATTTTTGAAGTAGAGGAGACAAGATCTGACGTGTGTAGCATTCATTGAGGAACCGAAACTGGTATATCCAGGCAACATGTGCAACCTCGGGAGGTGAGAGAGAAAGGAAAGAGAGGAGGGGCTAACGTGAATAGATGGGCTGTATGAGGGTCTGGACTGGCTTTCAGTGAATCTGAAGAGACGAGGCTCAAGCTATTGAGGCAACAGGAGAAGCAACAAGCATATGGAGAGCACTAGGAGCATGTGAAGAGATAGTGAGGTTGTGATGTAAAGCAGTTGTTGTATAGAATTATTATTTTTGCATTGCCTTTTATTTTGCACGAGTCAATGCAGCGATAGCGGGCTGCGCAGGGCGAAGAGCCATGTGCAGTACTGCTTTTTGCATTTATACATATATCTGTTTGCATATATTGTGTCTGCCATAGCCATCAATGAGGGGTGCCAGACAAGCCTCTTGAGAGAAGCAAGAAACTGCATGCGGTGGTTTCTGCGTTAATATTATAGTGCTGTACGATATCGATATATGACGCACAAGACGGTGATTGATAATAAAAGATGCAAATACAGCAGTGCAATGGATACAGTAAATACAGCAGACATAATGGAGGAAGGATGTTCTGCAATGGAGTTGAATTTCTTGCAATTGTTTGCTTTTAGGGAATCTGATGTAGACGAATCGTACTTAGATGCAATCGATATATTTATTATATATCAAATACATAATATTTAATTTAGTAAAAATATTAAATCAAGCTTAAATTAGATGATTTTAATACCATGTTAGACTAAACATTAAATAAAACGTTATAACAAAATGCACAAGACAATTCTTTGAAAAATGTAAGAAAATAATTTTAGTAATAAAACGTGCTATCTGATAAATATCGAATAAATATCTGGTAAATAGGCATCAAGCAAGCATGATCAACAAGTATCCGTCGGTTTTGTTAAAAGAAGACTTCTTTGTTTTCCCCAACTGCTTTTTTTTTTGCAATCTGTAGGAGCAGTGTTTCCACATAGCATTTGTTTGCCATAGTAACTAGAACCTCGACAAAGAGGTAAAGTTCTATAGGATGATCCAAACGAGTCAAAAGGACTTGCCTGAGGTTGATTATAGTATGATAGTCGTTTATACGAAGGAAGAAGAGGCTGTTGAGAATCATTACATTCATTATTTTTCCGGGTGCCTTTAAAGAAACGAAATAAGCAAATCATAAATAAAGAAAATATAAGGACAAAAACAGACAATGCCACCGCTAAAAGAAAAGTAGCAGTTGAAACTAAACATATTATAAGTAAAAACACATGGTAATAGGGAAATATTGCTTTGACATCCAAACATTGCTCCTCGAAATTCCCATCTTTCTTGAATATCTGATGAATACAAGCAAATAGACTTATTATAAAAAGGCTCAAAAAGCCCTTTCGGCGCATATACACAAATACCCGACTATGTGGTTAATTCAAATACCATCAAAATGCATATCAGCGCTTACCAGAGGACACCAGCCGTGTTTCTTGGACATTAAACACGTCTCACAAGACATTGCAGGCTTTTCGACGGACATCCTAAGCATCGGTGATTAAAACACCGCAATATATATACAATATAAATATTTACTTGTCTGAAAGCGCATATACTCCAGTAAAATACGATATTAAGTCCAATTCTCTGGAAAAATGCAGCAAACAAAGAGAATTATTTAGAATATATTCAACACAAAAGGCCAAGTAGAATCTTAAGCGATACTAGAATATTTCAAAGCAAACCCTCAAAAATCCTATTTTTTAAGCGTTTTAAAATTACAATTACAAAAAGACAACTAACCTATCTTTAGAACGTTTTTTATTCAGTTTCTTAATCATTCACAATATATATGCATATGCAAATATAATAATTTTGTCTACAACCTTATATAAGCTCTTCGATTCTTAGAATTGAATTGCTAAGTATAATTCGACACTCGATATTACAAATATTTAAATCCGTAAAAATATATTTTTCTATTTTATAAAAATAGTACTTTTTTTATCAAAAAACATATTTTCTTTGTTTTTAGATATAAAAGATGTGTAATAAAAACCAAATAGAAATATTTTTATCTGCAGTGCAAAAACTCGACGTTTCACAGCTCCAAAACGAAGAATCTATGCTCAACAACTCAGTTAAGCATTTGATTTATTCAAATGAAGAACTAGAAGCATATTCTACAGAAAAATGGGCGGCAGAAACCATTGCTGAAAATAGAGATGTAATCGAAAGACAGAGAGAAAAATTGCAAATAATTGCTCAAGAAATAAAGAGAAGAAGTTGCTTTATATGGAATAATTGTAATTTGTAACTTATATATATATTAGATATATCACAGACACAATAACAAAAAGAGAGAGAATAGGTTACAATATAAAATGGAATACATCTTTAAAGCATAAAATCTGGTATAGTAAATTCTATAGTATATGATAACATGCAATATGCTGTATTGAAATAGATTTTATCTATCAAATTTTTTTAGAAGTTGAAATATAGGCATATTAATATAAGTGCAGGGTGTATACTATATTATGAAGAACAAACTGGGAAGGTATTTTTGTTTTTGTTTTTTTTTTTGTTTTAAATTTTTAAATTTTAGTCAATAGAAGAATAAAAAAAACATTATTTATTGATTAAGATCTGGATTGGTATATAACTGAATAATTATACATTTTTCAGTATTTACATAATAGAATATTTTTTTCCAGATCCTATTAAGTTTTAAAAAATCACTTTTTCGATCATAATTTCTTCAAAGTTTTAAATGATTGAGAATTAAAGAAAGTTTTTACTAAAAATATACTCTTTAATCCGTATAAAATGAGATCTAAAATATGTTTAAGAGGCTCTTTTTTTAACCAAGTATTTATTCATTTAAATTTAAATTGTATAAAACATGAACGAACGTCTTTATTTTTCAATCATAAAAATAGATCTTTATTAAAAATTAGGAATTATTCTCAAGGAATACGTGCGTTTAAAATAAAACAGTCACAAGAAAAAGGATATGGATCATTTCTAAAAGAACACGGCACAGATTTAACTGAGTTGGCAAAATTAGGAAAACTCGACCCTGTAATAGGTGTAAGTGAATTATTATTTAATATCTTAAGCATTCAATTTTTGTAGAGAGGAGAAGAAATTAGAAGGACTATACAGATTCTGTCACGAAGAATTAAAAAGTATGTTTATTCATAAATTTATTATTTCTATCCAAGTCTAATAATTCGAGCAATCCAGCACTGGTAGGACCTGCTGGTGTAGGGAAAACTGCTATTATAGAAGGGCTTGGTATAAAATGTCTATGATAAATGCTTTATCCATATTAAATATTCTTAGCACAGCATATTATTAAAAAAGAAGTTCCAGAATCTATGAAAAATAAAAGTGTAATATCACTTGATTTAGGATCTCTTATAAGTGGATCAAAGGTGCACTTATTATAAAATACATATTTTCTTGCTAAATAATACCAAGTATCGTGGAGAATTTGAAGAACGATTAAAGGGTGTTTTAAAAGATATTGAAAATGCCAATAGACATATAATATTATTTATAGATGAGTTACATATATTGTTTGGACTTGGGAAAACAGAAGGATCTGTTGATGCATCTAATTTACTAAAACCTGCGTTAGCACGTGGTCAACTCCAATGCTGTGGAGCAACAACTCTTGAAGAATATAGGAAGTATATAGAAAAAGATGCAGCGCTTGCTAGAAGGTTTCAGCCAGTTTATATTAACGAGCCTACTGTATCAGATGCTATTTCTATTCTTAGAGGATTAAAAGAAAAATATGAAGTACATCATGGTGTAAGAATTACAGATTCAGCTCTAGTAACTGCTGCAGTATATTCAAACAGATATATAACAGATAGGTTTTTGCCAGATAAAGTTTTTTCTTTTTTATTATGCTCTCTTATTAACATCAGAAGGCAATCGATTTAGTTGATGAAGCAGCATCGTCTCTTCGTCTGCAACAAGAATCTAAACCTGACTCTATCCAAGAATTAGATAGAATAATAATGACACATCAAATAGAATTAGAAAGCTTGCGCAAAGAATCTGATCCGATTAGTATTGAAAGAAGAGAAAAATTAGAAAAAGACCTGAAGGAAAAACAAAAAGAAGTTTCTGCATTAAATGAAATATGGATTAAAGAAAAGTTCATTTCTATAAATAATTATGAATTTCACTAATCTCATATTAGAAATGAATTATTGTCTATCAAGACAGCTCAAGAAGAACTCGATCGCGCTAAAACAGAATTAGAACATGCACAACGTGAAGGAAATTATGCACGTGCAAGTGAACTTCAATATTCTATTATACCGGAACTGCAAAAAAAAGTTCCTAAAGAAGGAGATTTAGATAAGACTAACTCTCTTCTTCATGATTCTGTAACACCAGATGATATTGCTTTAATAGTATCAAAAGCTACTGGTATTCCAACATCTAACTTAATGCGTGGAGAAAAAGATAAATTATTATTTATGGAAGATGCTTTAAGGAAAAGGATACGTGGACAAGATCAAGCTCTTAAAGTTGTTGCAAATGCTGTTAGGTTAAGTCGTGCTGGTTTGCAAGATGAAAAAAGACCTCTTTCGAGTTTTCTATTCTTAGGACCAACAGGAGTTGGAAAGACTGCTTTATGTAAGGCTTTAGCTGAATTTCTTTTTGATAGCGAAAATGCTATGATACGTTTTGATATGTCCGAATTTCAAGAAAAGCATACTATTTCTCGTTTAATAGGGTCGCCTCCTGGATATATTGGATATGAAGAAAGTGGGGAGCTTACAGAAGCTGTTAGAAGAAAACCTTATTCAGTTATATTGTTTGATGAGTTTGAAAAAGCACATCGTGATGTTTCTAATTTATTACTACAAGTTTTAGATGAAGGCACTTTGAAAGATTCTCAGGGTAGAAAGATTGATTTTAAATCTACACTTATAATTGCAACTTCTAATTTAGGATCTGATATTTTAATTAATGATCAGTCTCCTGAAGGAACAATAACTGAAAAAACAAGAGAAGCTGTTATGCAAATTGTCCAGGCTACTTATCCTCCAGAATTTTTGAACAGAATAACTGCTATTCATTGTTTTAATAAGCTTGGTCGTAGCTGTTTAAAAGATATAGTGAATATTCGTCTTGAAGAAATTCAGGAGAGATTAAATGATCGTAAAATTGTATTGGACGTGGATGAAGATTCAAAATACTGGTTAAGTGATAAAGGATATTCCTTAATTTACGGAGCAAGACCACTTAATCGTCTTATTGAAGAAAAAATACTTGTTCCTATGTCTTCTTTGCTTATACAAGGAAAAATAAGTTCCAATGAAACTGTTTTTGTGAGATTAAACAAAGAAACTTCAGAAATACATGTACATTCGAACCATTAAAAATCCTTTTTACTAACATTATCATAAATATATTATGAACGTATATATTATTTGTTTTTAAAAGATACTGGTTGTTTTTAAAAACCAATTATCAATGTATTATAATTTATATTTAATCTATATTTGTATTTATATATAACTTTGAATAATCTTAATCTAATTTCATAATTTTATTTTTTATAAAATTTATAAAATTTCATAAACTATAAATCAATTATATCGAAAATAACTAAAACAAAAGTTCTATAAACTTATTAATGTTTAATAAATTGTAAAAATTTATCTATTACTAAATGTCTCAATAGTTCATAATAATAAATGATTCAAAAAATATAAGACAAATTACTATAGAAGATAACATATAAAGATATCTTCAGTAACTTATTCTTTTGTATAGCAAAACTTTTCTTTTTTTAAATATTTCCTCACAATTCGATCATGATTCATACGAACAAAAGGAAAAACAATTGATGCAATATATCCATAAATAGTATCAGTAATTATATTATTTCTTGGAGTTGGTCCTCTCATATTGTTTTTAAGAAGATCACCAATAATTTCTGTGGTGATAAAAAATCTTCCTTTCTCAAGATTTTTAATCAAACGTGAAGCCACTGTTTCTGGTGTTTGACCTTGATCAGCACCTTCAAGCTCCTTTGTGAGTTCAGGTTTAGTCAATTGTTCCCTTTCAAACCCTGGAGTATAAACAGTTGCAAGAAATGCACAATGCACTTTAACTCCGTATAAAATACCCTCTTGGCGGAGAGTATCTGTCAAACATCGTAAAGCAGATTTAGTTGGAGAGTATTGAGAGTAGCCAGCCATACCCAAAAATGCAAGAACAGAAGAGCAAAAAATAATCCTTCTTGGAGATGCATTAGAAGACAATGGTTTACAAATCATTTTACGAAGAGCTGCCTGTAAAAATAGTTAATTTAAAATATTATTTTGGAACATGTTGTGTTAATTACATGAGCTGTATAAGCAGCAGTCAAATAGTTCACTTTAACGCCATCTTCAATCTGTTGAGGTGACAAATTAACAAAAAATCCTGGTTGTGCAGCACCTTTCATATTAAAAGACTACCAATGAAATGTAGATAAATACCCACGCAACAGAAGACAATATCTGGGGAATTCTCATAAGATTCGTCCAATGCACGTTTTGCTTCTGAAGCAATTGTCAAATCTGCACTAATTGCTTGTAATTTTTGATCTGAATTACATCTTACAGACTAAAATTTTTATAAATTATTAAATAACAAAACATATAAAAACACTAAACCTCCATCTCCAAAAGTGTTTCATTTAATATCTGTTTGTTTCTGGCAACAATACAGACATTGGCCCCTTTGCGTGTACAAATTATAGCTAACGCTTTCCCAACACCCTGCGATCCGCCTGTAATGAAAACATTCTATAAAAAGACTCACTGAATAGTCTTAAAAACAATAAATTAACATACGCGTCTTTCTAAAGGCATTTTATTCCCAAATTCCCAGAAAAATTGCAAGGCATAATATATAAGAACTGCAAAAAACAAACCTGCAGCAATCCAGAAAGCGTATTCGCTTCTCCTTACACTATACCGACTATAAACTGGAAAAAGAAAAGTATCAAGTATTTTTGGCATAATTTTTCACTTTTTCAATATTAATCTTTTAAATTTAAAATAATAAAAATATTTTCTTTTAAAAGATAAAAATTAAAAAAAGATGTACCTTTTCTATAAAATATGTTATTTCATTAAAAAAAGTCATTTTTACCTAAATAAAATTATTTTGTAATTTAGCAAACTAAATACGTAGTTAACTACATTCAAAATGAAGAAAAAGAAACAAAAAAAAAGCATTAAAAAGGGAGAAAAACCTATTGATGAGAATAAAAATGAAAACTATAGACTTTCTGCTATTGAAAAATATCAAGATGTTATGGGTTCAGAAGATGAATGTAGAATTTTATTATCTTTTTTTAAAATATAAATGAAGACAAATATCTAAGAATTTTTAGTTGAATTAGGAAAAGATGAAGTTCTTTTGGACGAGAATGATCTATTTAATAATAATGAAGGTATTTTTTATTTTTTTCTGGCAAATTTTTAATTTTTATTGCAGATTTTTTAAGTGCTACAGATGAAGAAGTTCTCCGTGTAGATACAGAATCTTCAGATGAAAAAAGTGGAGATAACGTCTCAATACATTCTCATGATGCAGAAAATACAGATGAAAGTGATATCAATATGCAAAATTGGGGAACATCTAAAAAAAATTACTATAATGCAGATTCATTTTCAGAGGAAGAAGATGCTCTTGAAGAGGAGAAAGAAGCATTAAGGCTTCAGAAACAGCACCTTTCGAAACTAAAAGAAAGTGATTTTATAGATGATTTAGAAGAATGGAAAGATCAAGATGTAGATGAACATAAAAATTTGATTGATAAAAGGTATAGATTTTAATGCATTATTTCTCTTTTAAATCTATGTATTAGCGAAATAATTACAGAAACGCTTCAATCTAACATTCCTGATAATTTGTCGAATGAAGAGGCTATTGATTTTTTGAAAAAAATGTATCCAGAATTTATTTTACTTTCTAAGGAATATCAAACTCTTTTTCCATTATTAGACCCGTTGAAAGCTTCTTATGAAAAGGCGGATTCTTTACATATAAAAGTCATAGAACAAAAATTTTTTAGTTTATCCGCATACCTTGGTGTATTAGCGATGTATTTTTCAATTATATTAGATCCAAATAAAGATGTCATTTCTATGAAAGATCATCCAATTATGATAACTCTCGTGCGTTGTAAAGAATTGTGGGAAATGGTGAAAGATATTGATATTAATGCAATAGAAACTAATTTAGAAACTCAATCAGAAGAAACTAGTGTCATTGAAGATGACTTGATTCTAAATGTGCATGAAGAAAAAGAGGAAAAACTATCAGAAAATATTGCTCAGGGAATAGAGGAAAAATCTAAACTGAATTATAACGATTTCAATATATTGGATGTTGAAAAATCACTTCTATCTATAAAAAATAATTTTAAAGAAAAATTAAAAGATGATATGGAACAGGATACTTTTGAGATGTTTAATAGTGGTAGAGAAAATACTAGGAAAAAATCAATTAAACTTTATACATCTCAAATTAATCAGGTAATTTTATCCGTTTTTATCTGTTTTTATTTGATTAGAATTTATTTTTATAGAAATCTAAAAAAAAAGTTAGATTTTTGAACACTGGAGATCTAGATTTACCATATCCTGAGCGTAAGAAGGAACGAATGATACGTTCTATTGAAGAAGCGAAAATAAGAATGAAAAATCAAAATGATAATTTTTCTGAATCAGAGTCTAGTTCACAGAGTGATGATTCAGATAAAAATTATTATAATATGTTATCTTATTCAAATAAAAAAAGAAAATTAGAAAAAAAAATGAATTATGATATCAATAGAGAACGTGAAAAACAGGCCTTGATTGATTTAGAAGATAAAGTAATTGATGGAAAACGAAAAATTAGATATGATATTGAAAAAAATAAAGGATTAATTCCTTATAGACCAAAAGGTATATCTTTATTATTTATAAAAATTATCTTAGTTGTTCTACAGAAGTTCGTAATCCAAGAGTTAAGAAAAGAAAGAAATATGAAGCAGCTAAGAAGAAGCTTGCGAGCAAAGTTCCTATTTATAAAGGTGCACCAAAAGATACATATAAAGGTGAAGCCACTGGAATCAAAACTCATTTAGTGAAATCTATAAAGTTTCGATAATCTTCATTTATATAGATAATATATGCATATTATATATTTATTTTTTAACAATAACAATAATATCTGGTTTTTTAAATGAACGGTGATTTTGTTAAAAAATTATTAATTGGAATATAATTTACACAATTTTTATATTTTATATTCAAAAATATATCCGATGTTAAAATCAATATATGGAAATTCTTATACATTTTTTAGATAATAATAGGTAGATAATTGAAAGTTTAAACATCTGAAATAGTCTTTTTCATATTTTTGGGTCCAAAACTGTATTTTAATTTTAATCTTAAAATAATTGATTTTAAAAACAAAAAGATTCTATCTGGAATTTATTAAAACTTAATATGTTATAATATATATATCAATAATGTTTACATTATTTACATACAAATGAAATTCTTGTAGAGTATGAAAAGTATACCATTTATGTTATTGATTCTTTTCGAACTCTAGTTATTAAAAAGATTTTACTTTTTTTCCTTAAAAAATATTTTCTTATAGTTTTAAGAAATTGTTTCAATATAAAAGACATCTATCTACTAAAAATGGCGATTTTTAGTCGAATATTATTATTAACAAGTCTTTTCATGCTATTTCATGGCGGATATTCTGCACATGAAATTGTATCATTAATGAAACCAATTAGTCAGGAAGAAATAAAGATTCCAACAGATGTAAAGTATTTTTTCGTTTAAAGACATATTCCTGATTTTACAGATTATTATTGAAGTAATTTTGTCATTGATCATATTCTGTATTGAGAGAGTGCTTTATGCTGGGAAACTACAACCAATAAACTACTCTGAATATGTGGCTATGAAGCACAGATCTGACGATGTGTATGATACTTTTTTTCTTTTTTTTGCTAATCTATCAAGAATACATAGTGTTTTAACATATAGACCTAATTTTGTAGATATACGTCAAAAAAGAAGACTTTATCAACAATCAAAAACAAAAGAACAATAAACAAGATACTTATTATGCTCGAATATTGCATTTATGTGTTGTTTATAGCAAAATTTTGCGTAATTTTTCTATTAAAGAGATAAAAAAGAATATTTTTTCCATTTATATTCAAAAAATAACATAAGGAGTAAATACACAAAAAATAATATATATTTAAAGAATATTCTTTCTATCTATTTATCACCATTTTTTAACATAATCTTTTAACTAAATCAAAACGATCGAACAATTTTTTTTGTATCAACCGAGGAAGAAAGTCAAATAAAAAAAAAAAATTAAAAAGAAATAAAATAGCATGGCATCACTGGATCCAGCATCAAGAAAACTCTATTGTTGCGTAAGTTTATAAAACTTTATAAGAATTCAATATTCTAAGAATTGTTTTAGCTTAATACATTTCTTCAAGATAAATCATATATTCAAGGGTAAGATTTTTCTTAATTAGAATATTCTATATTTTAAATATGATGATACGCAATTGGTCCGTGTATATGAAATAGCTTCAGGGTTTTTGATTTAATTCATAACTATTTGTATTTCTGATTTTTTAAACAAAAAATTTTTTTATCTTTTTAACTTTCTACGGACTTTTTTTTAATATTTATGGCATTTTTCTTATTTTTTAAAGATATACACCTTCGCAGGCAGACGTTTCTGTTTTTAATGAAATAAAGCAACAACCTTTATCTAGCGAGTTTCCACATCTTTTTCGATGGTATACACATATTTTTTCATACAAACAGGAACATTCTATACTTCCTGGGGAGCAGGGGAAGCCCATTTGCTCATATATTCCTCTTTCTACATGTCAAACTGAGGAAAAAGAGGAAGATGATGATATTGATCTTTTTGGGAGTGACGATGAAGATGAAGAAGCAGAAAGACTAAAAGCTGAACGAATTAAAATGTATAATGAAAAAAAAGCATCGAAGCCTAAAGTTATTGCTAAATCAATTGTTACTTTGGATGTTAAACCATGGGATGATGAAACAGATATGGTCGCTTTAGAAAAAGGCGTTCGAGCCATTGAAATGGATGGTCTTGTGTGGGGTGCTAGTAAGCTTGTTCTTGTGGGTATATTACATATAAGCTGTTTACCTAATATCCTCTTATAAAAATATAGGCTATGGTATTCGTAAACTTCAAATTACACTTGTTGTTGAAGACGACAAAGTATCTATTGAAGAACTTCAAGAACAAATTGCAGAGCTAGAAGATTATGTACAGGTTGGAATATGTAAAGAATTCAAGTATATGCTAAAAAGTTTTAGAGTTCCGATGTTGTTGCAATGCAAAAACTTTAAATTTTTTATTTTTTTGTAATTTCGTCTTACCAATAAATTTAATTTAAAATATACATTTCAAATGCTCCATTTTTTATAATAAAAATACACCTTTTTCAAGAAAGATGTTACTGAAACATACTACTGATATTAAGCTTTAATTGAACAGTATTTATATAATCTCCAAAAATGTTTTTAATTTTTATAAGTAAAAAATTGAAACATTATTTAATAGATATTAAATGAATCATATCGAAAAAACTATATTAGAATTTTATAGAGGATGCAGCATTTATTTTCTATATTATTTGTACGATCATTTGTCATTGTGTAATAATCTTTTAAAAGAAAAATATATAGAATTCAGTTCACGACATTCATATAATCAGTTTAACATTATACTCTTCTTGGATACTTTCCAAAATGGTAACTCATTTTTTCAAAGAACAAATAATACTGATCTTATTCTTCACTCGAAATATTCCACTCAAACAACGTTCTACGATTTTCTGCTGACAAAAGCGAACTATCCGCTATATTCCCAAACGTATCACGGCGTGCTGTACTCGTATCAGCACCTACTGTTTGCAAAATATCATCAACAACATAGCGTGCAGCTTCACGTGCAGGCGTTTTAAGTAACTTAGAAGGTGGCAATGAAAATTGCTTAATTTATATTAGCTATAAAATCATAATACACAAAGATAACTACCAATGTTACTGGAGGAGATAAACCTGCTGGCAACGATGTATCTAAATCATCATCTTCATCACGAGTGTCAAATGCAAGTTGAGGTGATGATGCATCGGATACGCCCGAACTACGTCGTTGAAGCATTAACGAACGATGTGGAGTCGCTTGTAAGCGCCATGACGCATCTAAGACACGATGAAGCAATGGATTCTCTTTTTTTACACGTGTTGCAGGTGGAGATGGTTCAATTCGCACTGTACTAGGTGTAGCAGAGATATCAAGTGCATCAAAAGGCAGTGTTGAATGAAGTGCAGACATATCAAGAGGCGTTGATGTCCATCCAGGGTTTAATACATCGCTAGGTATAATAGACGCATCTGAGACAATAGACATATCTGTTGGGAGTCCTTGAGCTGTATTTAATACATTTGATACATTAACACCAGCTTCTTCTCCATTTTCCTCAGAAATATCTTGTTGAGACAACTCCTCATAACCTGATAATGACACATTCGCGCTTGTTTCAAAAAATTGTTTCCAAAACTATTGTACATCAGAATATTTACTAGCAATTTAATGGCATTTAAAAACCTTCGAGCCCTCCCATACACGCCTAGAAGACTCAGCATAACGCTCAATTATGGGCAAAATCTTTGTTGTTACTATTCTATGACATTTATTAAAATTTGCATCAATTTCATATAATGTCAAAGTAATTTTTTGTTCTAAACGCTCAAGTTCTATTATTATTAGTATAAAGTGTAAGAAAACAGATAAAACATGTAAAGAATGCTAAAATATAGATGAAATACACAAATTGCTTACCTGCAAGTTCATCCATTTCGTCTTGTAAATCGTGCAGTAGTGACATTGTGTCCCTTATAATAGAATCACGTGAAACATAGGATACAAAAAATAATTATAAAAGCAGAAACAGGAACAACTTTCGCTACAAAACCCCATATAAAGGTTGTGTTTCTTCATGGATTGAGTTTTTCAATTATATTTTTGAATACCCGGATGAAAAATAATGAAATGTATAGATATAAAAAAATATATGAAAAACCAAAAAAAGCTATTTAAGATTTAGAAAAACTAAAAAAAAATAGATAAGTCCATTGAATGAGCTTCTTTGGATACCGAAATTTAAGTTAAATATAATCAACACCTTAGATCAAGGAATTTCTGCAGTTCAATAAATAGTTCAGAGCCATAGAACTGATACTAAAAGAGACAAATTACCAGAATTCTTTAGTCGAAAAAGCGACGAAACAAATAAATAAAAAAAAATAAATAGTTATCAGACTCTGTTTAAATAGTGTAAAGTCGAAGTAAATATGAAAAAGAATAATTAAAGACGCTTAAGGCCTCGCTTTCGAGTATCAATTTTCTTTCTCTCTAAAATCTTATTCTCTGAAGTATAATTATCCTCACAAACAGGGATATTTTCGCGGCCCTTTGCAAAACGCTCTGTAACAACAGGATAGGTTGGAGTAGAATTACTTTGATCCAAAGGAGTGAGTGCTGAAACATCTGGAGAAGCACGACTGTTATTAAGCTCTAATAGAGCAGTCCCAGGCTTAACAGAGTGAATAGATGTAATCAAGCGTGCATGTTTGAAAAATGAATCGTAATTATCAAGTAATAATCGGCCGGCTTCTTCATTTAATGCTGACTCTGGATTTGGATGAATCAAAAGACACTTAATGGTCTACCATATTAGACAAATCTTCAGAAAACCCATCCTACCAAAAGAATATGTGATACATGCACAGTAGGCAGCCAATCTTTCTTAAGAATACTAACACAGACATCACCTTTTGATGATATGTTTGGGTGAAAAATTTTTGTAATAAAATGGCCTAAACTTGTTAACTTTTACTAATTATTTTAGCAATACCCCTTACATTTGGGAGGCACAGCTGGATATTCTGCTCCAAACTGCAACCGTATTTTAAATGCACCTCCTTCATACGGTGTACCCTCTATCTCATTTATCAGCTACACTTATTCCCTTATACCTTCATTTTCCCCATACCCGGCCCAAAAACATACGCCTGAATATCATTAAATGTTCCATCTCCACTTTCAAGCAGCTGCACCCCCTCAAGCGGTTGTGCCCACAAGGACTGAATTTCCTTAGAAATCCTATGAGCTACTTGCCAAGAAAATGTCTAAATTCAGGATTATTTTTATTAAAAATATAAATTTATCTTCTACCATCAAATAGAAAAAAAAACGTAAAAAAAGCCTAAATAGACCCAGAAAAAAATCAAATATACGATAGAAAAACTAAAAATACTCGAAGACACTATTCCAGCTTTTTATTCCAGTTCTATAGCCTGCAAAATACACCTTATCAATCGCTTTTTTTGGCAACTTTTGTGTGTCGTTACAACGCCCGCTTTGCGTTGCTAACGGAAACACGCTATTCAAAAACGTACAAAAGTGTCCTTGAGCGTGTCGTGTCTGGTCGTTTCTCCTTATGGGATCACGTGACAACTATATGCATGAATAAAAAGTACAAGTGAAAGATGGAACGATAAAGATATTATAGGAAAAAAGGAAGGAAAAAGAGGGTACGAAGGAGCTAAAAGCTCTAGAAAGGGACAAGAACGGGAGGGGAGAGGTGGTTTGGTAGGAGCACTCTTTTGAGCGGGATCAAAAGCCCAAAGCTGTCAAATAGTGAGTTGAAATTCTAGTTAATGTGCCTTTCGCCGAAATGGATGGAGAATAAAGGAGAAGAGCTTTTTTCTTCAAAATATGGGGATACAGTAGCCCATGTTGGTTCTTCCGTAATGTTACGGCTTGATTCAAAAATTATAAGATTATTTTCAGTGGTGTTAACGAGACATTTAAAACATGTTACAGTGTTT
Organism: Pneumocystis sp. 'macacae'; assembly: GCA_018127085.1. Lineage (NCBI taxonomy): Eukaryota > Fungi > Ascomycota > Pneumocystomycetes > Pneumocystales > Pneumocystaceae > Pneumocystis > Pneumocystis sp. 'macacae'. The sequence continues at coordinate 242,115 of CM030734.1, forward strand.
AGCAATAATACAGACTATCGGAGGACACATAAAGGGATTGAGTATATTCTTACACTTTCTGAAGAAAAAGAAGTGGAGGAATTTAGTTCGTTGATGCAAATTTTACATGATCCTACAACGTTTTCATGGAAATTGGAATTTCACTCACTATTAAGAATGGCGGCGAAATATGAAGTTTCAGAACCAATTTCTGGGTTCTGCATTACATATTGTATAAAGTTTCATAAAAGTCCATCGGCTGATCCTCTCATGCTTCTTCATGCATCCTTTTTTTGTAAAGACGATGATGTCTTTATGGATGCAATTCTTGTTATTCTTAAAAAGCTGGATTTGTACAGAAACAATAAATCGTTTCAAAAACTACCTTGTCATTTGGGTTTCCAGATAATGTCTATGTCAGAATCTTTATTTCGTGAATATACTAGTCTTTCTGACTTTTCAAACACCGATAACTGGCCTGATTGTGATATTGACCTCTGCACAGAAAAATTTAGATATACTTGCAAAAATGTCTTCGACTCATTCGCATTACCAGCTGTTATTTGTTGGGATGGCGAAATGCTTTCGGAATGGTATAAAAAAACAGATGAAGAGATTGTCGAGTTAATTGGTCTATGGGAAATGCCATTTGTTACTGATCCCGATCATATGCAACAGTGTTGTCAAAACTGGACTAAAGCTCTTAAATCAAATGCAAAATGGTTAAATCGTAAGTTAGAGGGCCAACTTTCCAATATTTCAATTAAATCAGTATCGCAAAAGTAAACATAAGTGGTTCGTTTAAAAATAGAACATTTAGTTATCTCTTGAAGCAATTTACCATTAAACCACAATCTAAAGATACTGTGTTCAATAATTTCATTGTTTGTATAACTTTATGCTTATGACTACTCAGAAAAGATACAATGTGCAACTTACGAGATGTTAATTATACTTAAGATACCATTCATACATTTTGAAAAGTAGAGGACATATTTTAGATGGTAGAAGGCCTATTTTGAATCATACAGGACGTATTTTAGGGGCATTTGTAAGGATTTTTGAACATTCATTATGTATTTTTTCTAAAACATGTTTTAATGCACTTGTTTTTCGTATATGCATTTTTATACCTTTCTTATTGTAATTGTTTCCATCAAACCTTATATTTTTTTATATTTCTATCGTTCTAAATACATATTTTCTATATTTTAGTTTTGCTTATATGTTTATATATTTTTATACATGTTTTACTATTAACTAACTAATATTAAATTATCCATTTCATCGTCAATTAGACGATTAATAATTTTGAACACAGAATAGCATTTAGAATAAGCATAAAATAAGTTAAAAAAACTGGAAATAATCAAAAAATTAAAGAAATACTTTTTTCTTTGAAAATTAACATTTTTTCTCTCTCTTAAAGGACTTTTTTAGTAATATATTATATTTTAAAATATTTTTAAAAAAACACAAGAAATGCATCTACAAAAATTTTATCGACTCCCTTTTAAACTTGAAGGTATTTTGATAGAACGTATAGCAGTTTTGGAAACGTTATTTCCTTTTGGAGTTGGATTTAGTACACTTTTTGGACAAACAATGTTAAATGGATCATCCAGAAAGAAAGCATCATTTAGCATATTTACGGGAAGAAATTTACTTAAAAAAGAAAAGAAAAAGATTAGAAGTATGCTATTTATTTCAGGTGATTCTATCTTTGGTAACATCTTTCTTTGGAGTAATTTATCTATATTAAACAATACTACAAACCGATGGGCGAATTTATCAACCATAACAAATACGTTTCTGGAAAAAGCGCCAGAGAAAAGTACATACTTATTGGATGAAGCAAAGGATCCCACTAGATCGTCCAAAAATGCATCTACAAGAATTTTCGGCACTCGTCCAATTTATCTTGATATGCAAGCTACTACACCTGTTGATCCACGTGTCCTTGATGCCATGCTACCCTATTATACATACTTGTATGGAAACAGTCATTCTCGAACGGTAATTGCTCATTTGAAAATTTTTTCAAAGTTTTTGAAACTAATAGCAATATATTTAGCATAGTTATGGTTGGGAGACAGATAAAGCTGTCCAAATAGCACGAGAACACGTTGCAAATTTGATATCTGCTGATCCAAAAGAGATCTTTTTTACATCAGGTGCAACTGAATCAAATAACATGATTATTAAGGGAGTAGCACATTTTTATAGCGGGACTAAAAAGCATATTATTACTGCACAAACTGAGCATAAATGTGTTTTAGATTCATGTAGAATATTACAAAATGAAGGTTTTGATGTAACATATTTACCAGTGAACCAAAAAGGCTTGATTAGTTTAGAAGAATTGGAACGTACAATTCGTCAAGATACCATTTTAGTAAGCATTATGACAGTAAATAATGAAATTGGAGTAATTCAGCCGATTGAAGAAATTGGAAGGATTTGCAGATCAAAAAAAGTATTTTTCCATACGGATGCGGCTCAAGCAGCAGGAAAAATACCAATTGATGTAAATGCATTTAATGTAGATTTAATGAGTTTATCTGGCCACAAAATATATGGTCCTAAAGGTGTTGGTGCATCATATGTTCGGCGACGACCTCGAGTACGTGTTGAACCATTAATCAATGGTGGAGGGCAAGAACGGGGATTACGTAGTGGTACAATTGCTTGCCCCTTAGTTATTGGAATGGGAGAGGCCTGTAGAATAGCAAAAGAAGAGCTTGAGGTGAGTCAGATGTTGCTTTTTTATTTTATAATTGTTATTCCATCGGGGATGATCCTTTTTTAGTTATTAAATATTCATATTATCTGACTATGTAATTGTTTTTATTTATTGCATATAATGGAGGTTCTGCAGGGGTTCTGAGATGGAATTCAATATTTTAATTTGTTTTTCTTGTTTTTTATTTTTCTAATTAAAAAGTATGATTATGCACATGTAAGTCGGCTTTCAAAGAAATTAGTAGAGCGTTTAACACAGCTTGAATACGTTTTTTTTAATGGTGATCAAGAAAATCGTTATCCAGGTTGTATTAATGCTTCTTTTGCTTATGTTGAAGGAGAATCTCTTTTAATGGCATTAAAAGTATATCTTTTTTAATCATTATTTTTTCCTAAAAACATTAGGATATTGCATTAAGTAGCGGAAGTGCATGTACATCAGCATCTCTTGAACCTTCATATGTGATTCGTAGTTTGGGGGTACCAGATGATATATCCCATTCATCTTTACGATTTGGGATTGGTAGATTTACTACAGATAAAGAAATAGATTATATCTGTGACACAATAAAAGAGAAGATAAATTTCTTAAGAGAACTAAGTCCACTATGGGAAATGGTTCAGGAAGGAGTCGATCTTTCTACAATTAAGTGGTCTTATCATTGACATTGTATTAAGAAAATAAGATAACATAAATCTCACTTTAAACAAATGATAAATAATATTTAGTAATTTTTTTTGTATTATTATACATAATCATTTCCCATTAGCTTTGTTTCATTTTCAAAAAAACTATTGCAATGTTTCAGAGCTCAAATACTATATAAATGTTTAAAAATTTAAATAATGACATTAATAAAAGTTTAAATAATTTAACGAAAACTAAAAAATGGAGTATAACTAAATCAGCCTAGATTAAGAGGCACTGTGCTTCCACCTTGTCTTCCACTTTTAAATATTTTTTGTTCGCCTGAAAATGTACGAGGGATAGGGAACTCATCTTCACTTTTAAACTTCCACCGAGAATCATTAACTAAACCAATTTGTTAGTTAACTCATATTATAAGTATACTATTTTACTTGAAATATTTGCATTACTTGGCTTGATACCAGGTCCTGTATAAAGTGCTGAATCTGAAAATACATATGGTCTCTGTAACTTTGAAGTAGACTTCTGAGAAAAAGATGTTGACAATGTTGAGCGAGGATTCGGATTTCTTGTAACATTTGTAGAGATAGATGGCAATGGCGGCGGTGGCGGTGGCGGCGGTGGTGGTGGTGGTCTCGCATTTAATTTATTTGTAGTAACAGGTAAAGGAGATGGACATGATTGCGCATTCATCAGTACCGATGTAGGCAGTGAAACATTGCGTGTTGGTGGAGGTGGAGGCGGTGGAGGTAGAGATGATGTAGAAAAAATATTATTTTTTTTCGTTGGTAAAGATGTTCCTGGAATTGGAGAAGAATAATTAGAACGCAAAGGACCAGAAGAGTTTGCTTTCATATGTGATGTTTCAGGTAAATCAGATACAGATCTGAAGGAAATGTTATTTTTTGATATAGAAGATGTTCCAGATGAATAAGTCTTAGGAAAATGATGTATTTGCGTATCAGAAGATTTTTTCATAGAAGTATGTGCTTTTTGCGAGTTTCCTACATTCTCAGTAGTAACCGCTTAAATGTGCATCAATTTAAATATAATTTTTTAAAAATACAAATTACCTCCCGTATCTATTCCTCCTTCTCTATGCTTTAATTTCGGTATACCATTTGCAAACAATCCAGACAACTTTTGCACATTAGATGACTGTTTTGAATCCCTAGATGCAGATGAATTTAAACCAAACGTTGTTGATACAACTTTATTTGATATTTCAGAAGAACATACATGTTCTAACAAAAATAAGACAAAATAATAATAAAAAGAAAACAAACGTAACATAGGCGCACTTTTATCATTTGTTACCGTCTTTCTAAGAGTTTTTCCTGTATTTTTTCAATACATTTTAAAAAAATATAGTATACCTTTTTGAATTTGAACTAAAAGTGCACTAATATCTTGCGCATTACTCATTGATTCAGTATTTCTACTCAAAATTAATGCATAAAATAATTGTTCTTTTGTAATTAAATACTTATTTGGAGGTAATGGGGGAGGAACAACTTTTGCGCTCTTTGTGCTCATTTTTCTAGAAAAAAAGGATAAAACAATAAACTTATTACTCCCTATATAATATAACTGTTTTCAAATTGTCCTATATTCTATTAGTCCAAAAAAAACCAACTTCAACAGTTATTTTTACTCAAAAATTTATCTTTTTCTATGCAATCTTTTTGCTCAATTCTAATCATTTATTGACAAAAAAGTAAATAAAACAGTGTAAAAACCTATAACTCTATCCATATTGCTTTTATTTAATTCTAATTTTAACATAAACTGTTTATTGTCAAGATAAATGTTGAAGATCGGTTATAAACGTAACGCGACGACGGCATTGAAAAAAAAGCAAATACAAGGAAAAAAAGGGATCTTGTAAAGTAAAATATTGAAAAATATAATGAGATAGTGGCTGACAGAAAATAGAAGTATTAGTGTTTTTTTTTCTTTTTTTGTATGTGAATTGGCGATAAATACATAAAACAAATATTGATTAATCAACAATTTGTTATTTTTTGCTGTTTTTTCGAAAAGAATACATCATATTATTTCTACTTCATGAGTGCACTTCAAGCATTTGTTGATAGTATGTTTTTTTTATTAAAGTGCGTTTTGAAATACATTAATAGATATATTTTAGAAAAAGTTATGATTGTCACATCAGATGGCCGGATTTTGACAGGATATTTAACAGGATTTGATCAAACGATAAATCTTATTATTTCTGAAGTTGATGAAAAGCTATTTTCTATGGAAGGAACTCAAGTAACCAAAGTAGACGGTGCGTATTTGGTTCGTGGAGATAATATGTAAGTTTTTCAGCAACTCAACATATAAAACTATATATGTTGGAGACACAACATTATCTAATAGGTGTATCTAGTGCAGTAGTAGGCTTGGTAGATTCAGAGATTTATGATCAAATTGATTGGACTCAAGTAAAAGCAGAAGGAATTAAGCCAACAAGAACATATTAATCCATAAATGCAGAGATCGGGAAGAAACTGTAGTTACACAAAAAGATGGCATATTGTTTGCTGTGTTTTTGTTTAACACTTAATTCTTCTAGGACAATTTACAATCGTTTTTTAACCCCTAATTTATTGTTTATGATGGATATTATCGTATTACTATATGATTATACAATAATGCCTATCTTCGTCATTAAATCAATTAAATCGCGTAGAGGATCAATATCATGTTTATCTAAAAGTTCGAATTCTTTTCCAAAAGATATAAAATGTGCAAAAAAGCTATTCCAATGTGCTTCAAGAGATAAATGAAGAATTTGATCGAAATGCGAATAATATATATGTGCAAAAACACGGAATAGCTGTTTATACATAGACTTTACAATAATAAAAAAGTTAGGAGGGAATGTATGACCTATATATCGCATTAAATACGACTATCATGATAAAACAAGATTTACCTGCTTTTGTTGGAAAAGTATTTTCATCGCTAAGTCGATTATTAACCCATGCTAAAACGCAATCAATATACTGAGGTGCTGATAATTGTATTTGTTTCCGATTATTGTCAAACCACATATAGTTTGTACTATGTTTATTAGTTAAACATAAAAACATTTTTTTTTATACTTTGCACCTGCTGACATAGATGGACAATTTTGTGGTGTGCAAAATTCTGCAAATACTCCGTAAAATTGATTCAGATATGTAAAAAATTCAAATACTAATATCTATCAATATATTAAAAAACAGTTATCTGGCTAATTTTTCTCCTGGCCAGATCTGTTATTGCTACGTTCTTTAAACAGAGTATGATTTTAAACAAGTTTAATCAATATATACTTATTAAGCATGTTTATATAAAAAATATGTCTATTTAAGCCACGTAGCACTTATATTATCCTACCATTTAACGCAAGCCATTCATTCAAATCAATATACTTCGGGAGTGTTACGATAGTGGCAAAATTTCCCTTAACAAGAGCTGCCTTAACAAAAGGTTGACACAAAAACAATCTACGACTATCCTGGTGAGGTCCTTGCGAATAACCTCCAATAGAAGACTTTTTAAGACGTGAATATCGTCCAATCTTCCTGTTACACTTAGTTAATAGATTTCTGTGTAAAAATATACCCAAAACTATTGAAAAAGCTCATATCAATGGATATATATGCAAAATTTAAAGATTTTTGTATAAAAAGAGTCAAATATTGTATTCTATGTTATATTAAAATCAATAGACGTTGAGATTTTATGAGCAAAAACGGAGGCAAGTTACCTAGGCAACTTTGAACGTCAAGGAATTTTGATGTAGAAAATTTAGAAAGAAAATAGAAAAATAAAAGACTTTTTTTAAAAGATACATGGAAAATAATCGTTTGTTTATTCATTTCTCAATATTTTTTTCTAATTTTTTTTGGACAGAAGAATTATTAGAAAAACAAATAAATAAAGAAGAAAAAGCCTTAGAAGAAGAAATAAAGGAACCAAACTCGAAAAAAACAGAACAATCTGATGAATATCCAACAATTTTTGATGATTTATATGAAAAAAAAGACAATAATATGTTTTCGGATGAAGAAAAAGACGATTTATTTGGAGATCATATAGATGATGAGAAAAATAATGATATAAAAAGGTTTGAAAAGATAGTGAGGTATTTTTTATTCCTGATAGAAAAAAGTAAAGAATTTTCGGAAAAAGAACAAATGGAAGTTCAAGAAGAGCCAGAGTATCAAGAAACAAGAAGGATTCTAGAAAGCACACTTGTAAACCGTGAAGTACCAGAATCAACAGATGGAGAAGTATTTAAAAGATCCTACTATCTTGTATTAATGAGAAGAAAGTTCTATTATGCAAAAATGCCAAACTTTTTAACAATTGCTCAAAAACCATTTGATCGAGAATCATATTTAGAGGAAGCACATTTAGAATGTGAAGAGCCCATGATTGATCAGTATGATATTAATCAAAGGATTCGACTGAAGATAGAAAATACAATTCGTTGGAGATATATTAAAAATAAAGATGGAACTTATGTAAATTATAGTATCTGTCTTTTCATACTTATTTATTCACTTAGTCTAAACAATCAAATGCACGTTTTATAAAATGGTCAGATGGATCACTGTCATTACTCTTAGGATCGGAACTGTTTTCTGCAGTGACAAAAGACTGCTTTTCTGAACATATGTATCTATGTCTTTCTCACGAAAGTCAAAATCTTCTTATGTCTAGAAAAAGATTCACAAAAAATATGTCATTTTTGCCAATTGATACAAAAAGTTCAACACACAAGAGATTAACCGAAGCTATTCATCGTGGAAGCATGAAAAAATGTAGTATTATTGAATTCGTTAATGTAGAAGACCCAGAAAAAGTCAAACGAGAAGCAGAAAGAGTAATATAACACAATAGAGATACTTTGACTTATTCCATTTTTAGCTTGAAGAAGAAAAAATCCGGTTTCGTCGTCGTCTTGAAACTAAGCGCCGTGCTCAAGACGCAAGATATTATGAAAATTCTGTATTAACAATCGAAGGTTTAGAAGCTGAAGAAGTGGGAGAACATTTTCCTAAAACTTCATATATTAATAGAGATGATGACGATGATTTTATTGTTGACGATGAAAGTGATGAGACTGAGAGGCTAGAAAGACTACAGAAAATCAAAGAAGATGGGATTAATATGTATAAAAAACAGCAGTTATCGTTTGTAGATAAAAACGAACAAAGCAAGAAAAACGATGATGAAAGCAACCATTCATATCCAGAACAGGATCTCAGTGATGAAGACAATGACATGTTTATCAAGGATACTGATCCAGACAAACAGATTTCTCGTAGACTTACAAAACGCCGCAGAATCTTCAGCGACGAAGAATTGTCCGAAAACACTGAAAACGCCATTCCTGCTGACGAACAATAACTATCCATTACATTACCCGCTATTCTAGCACTTTCTATACATAACTTTTATTTTTCCTTCTTTTTTATACAGGCTTCTGCATATCGATCTTTTATATATCTTTCACACATATAACTCTACCTCCATATACACCTATATATACAGATATGCATTTATATATACCTATACACTATAATTATACCATATATACAATGTATATTATATATACAATACTATATGCACTATACATATATATTACATACAGATGTATTTATATATACATTATGTAGATTACATAAACTATATGGATTCTAATGTTGTCTGCATTGGCCCTATCGCCTCGGAATAACGAGACGCAGTGGACATATATGCATAGATTTTTATCGGAGTCGGGAACGACAGACAACATATATATATTGGCTGTAACGTGGCCTTAAAGGCAGACACCTTCAGGTTATTCTGTGTGGACACAGAACATCCCGTACTCTATATGGATTAGTATACTAATATACGGGATATATGCGCAATATATGCGCATCAACTTACGATGATTGAAGAACGAATGGAAGAAGCACAGCTTTAATTGTAAATGTTTAAACTCCGCTTGAAATGCCTCAGATGCAATAGAGGAATAATAAATACGTAGACAACGCTAAAAAACATAAAACGCGGTAAAACGCGTCTAAGCGTGTCTTATAGGCGCTAAAAAGGAGGCTAGTCGCACAAAGGAAATATGCTTATCAAATATGCCAAATAAGGTTAGAAATGAGTGAAGGGCAGGGATAAGAGGAGAATATCAGAGCAAAGAGCAGAGAATAAAAAAGAATCTATGCGCATACAACACGGAAAAACACGGAGAAATTTGTGCTAGAAATAGAGGAAGATGCATATAAGGGGAAAAATGAAGATTTTTACTCTTTTTTATTGAAGATTGGAGATAATAAAGCTAAATAAGTGTTTTATTTTCAACGGTACGGGTGTGCATAGATAAGGACAACTTAAGGGTGCAAAATATCAGGAATAGATAATTAGAGAACAGTACTGTTTAGAGAGTAGGAAGAGGAAAAACAGCGCATATATAAGGAGAAAGGGATAATGAGATTTGGAACAATTGGTATTTGTGAAGAGTTGATTTAAGAGGTTGTTTTTTATACGAGTGGAAACAATTATTGACTTGTATGCTCAAGAAACAGAATGCAAAGATAAACTTGTCTGGGATATTGAGGGTTTATATGATTGAAACGTTGTAATTGAAGAGTATTAAACTGTTTTATTCTTTTTTCAAGCATTTACAGTATTTTTTCGGCAATATATGCTTTTTGACTGAAAGCTATATACTTCCGTTGAAAGAAGCATTTTCATGATACCAAAAGACTTTAAGTCGTCTTCAGTTATTAATAAGACTGTTTGTAAGTCTTCTAGTGGACATCATGAGGCACACTTGGTGAGGATGATATGTCATCCTGATGTGATTGAAACAATTGCATTGTATATTCATTTTAAAGACCTTGTTTCTTTGTCCTGTGTTTGCAAGATGGCACGACATGTTATCTATGATAATGTTCGATGCTGGAGGGTGGTTGATCTTGGATATCATAAGGGGACCATTTTAGAACGATATCAAAATGCAAAGACTACGCATTTGGCGACTTTTCGGACAGTACAATACCTTTTTCGCCGAAGCAACATCCCTTTTGACCGTTTAACGGTAATTTCATTGGATTTTTCAGCAATTCAATATCCAGCGGTACGGTTTATTATTTTGCAAGCAGGATTGACAAAACTGGAGAAAATTAGTCTTCGGCATTGCCGATATATATCTCTTAAGGATCTGAACAGTATTCTTGTATCACTTCAACGGGCATGGTCAGGAGAAACAAGCTATTATAAGCAGTCGTTGTCCACACTTGCAATTAAGCCATATGTTCTCAAAGAGTTAAGAGTTCGCTACATGAAAGGACTTCCAAAATATTCAAAAGACCTTTACTATAATTATAGTCAATACAATCTTTTGCATGCATTTAGGAATATTGCCAAGCTTTTGCATTTGCAAACTGATGTTGAAACATGTTCAATGGTTTACCCAAATGATTTATGGCATAACAGGGAAATATGTATAGATTACTGGAATGATCTTGATCAGATAGATTATGACAGATATTATTCTGCAGGAAACTCTTTTTTCGATTTGAACAAGGCGTTTCGAAAATGTGATATTCATTCAGAAATTCTGAATTACAAATTCTGTTCTATTTGTCTTCAGAGTTCTCAGTGTGCGAGATGTGGAGCGGGCGTTTGTCCCTTTTGCCAAGGGGTAGATCGCTGCAATTTATTTTACTTGAATGCACGAGGACAGAGCTTGAATGAGAATGCGCCATTGAAGCTAGGGTTTTGTCAACAATGTGGCATATTGTGCAAAGAATGCAGAGCTAGTATGGTTCCTAGTTGTTTGACTTGTTTAGTGCCTTATTGTCCGACTCACATGTCTTCTAAAATTGGATATCGCTGTGAAATTGGTGGTGAAGGGTTGTGTAATAAGTGTGTTTTTAAAAAACCATGGCTTAAGTATTGTTTTGGCGGTTGTGGACGTGTTATGTGTAGGAAAGAAGTGTCGGGTAGGTGTTTTAAGTGTCAAGAAAACATTTGCTGGCAATGTATGAAACTGCCAACGCCTCCTGCATCATCATTTGTGAAAATGTCGTATACGGATCATCCTTCGGTTCATTCGAATGCTTTTGATCTTCCAAATGATCAGGACACGAGGAGTATGTTTCCTGAAAATGAGACAGTTCTAATAAAAACAATCTGTGCTCCATGCAAAGTATTGCTTCAGTTAAGGAAGCGTAAGCTGGAGTCCCGGAAATTCTGCACACTTCATGGGCCCTTGGTTAAGCGACTTATTAGATATATCAGCAGAAAAAGGCTAGCATTGAGGCTATACAAGTATGCCGCAAAACAAAGACAGCTCTGGGTCAGGAAGCTGGCTGTCTTTTGCCGGAAAGGTAGAAGCATAGTAAAGTCGCCGGATGTTTCAGCCGGCTGCAACATGGACTTTAAGAGTGTCTTGTCACTCCCTCAGTATACAAAGTTTATTGGCATTGTTAGGCTTGCAATTGAGAGAGAGCTAATAAGCGGTATAAGCAAAAAGGAGCTCGTGGATGTGATGATTAGCATCGCAAACAACATGCTGGGAGGTTAACACACCGGTGTCCAGCACCACACTTGGGACATGCTGTATTTGTTAGACACAATATCTCTCAGCAACCTTCGTTTCCCATTGCCAGCCATGTGTCCGCCCCACTCAGTCCGCAAAAAACCGATCCAACCAGGAGTTGAACCTGGAATCTCATGATCCGTAGTCATGCGCCTTAACCATTGGGCCATTGGACCTGTGCTTTGCATCTCGGAAACTGTTTATAAGACAGTACTCGGAGAGTGTTGCTGCATGTAAGACATGCGGGTTTAACCCTCTGTCAAACACTTTGGTACTTGTCTGTTGCAGAGTGCACTGCACAGTTATACACTGTACATACTATAGTAGAAATATATACAATATACACAATATACGCAATATACACAATGTGTCAGACGCACAGACATACAGCAGATGCCCTGCAGAGGACAAGCGCAGCGGGTTGCGGGCACTCTCGAACACTGCTCGGTGCGAGTGGTGCGGCGTGCGTATTTTCAGCGGCTTCGACGTAGCCAAAAATATTGTAAAAATGAGGTAAGGCAAGCAGGAGCGTCTGCGCAGCTGACAGGCAGCAGCAAGGTCGCAGCGTCAGCAGTGCGGCAGAACGTCCAGCAGCTGCTCGCAGCATCAGACGAGCACAAGCGCAACTTCGTCGAGACCGTCGAGCTCCAGATCGGCCTGAAAAACTACGACCCGCAGCGCGACAAGCGCTTCTCCGGGACAGTCCGGCTCCCAACAATCCCCCGCGACCTCAACATCTGCGTCCTGGCCGACGCATACGACCTCGACCGCGCAAAGGACCTGGGCGTCGACGCACTCTCGGCAGACGACCTCAAGAAACTCAACAAGCAGAAAAAACTCGTCAAAAAGCTCGCAAAGAAATACGATGCTTTCCTCTCCAGCGAGTCCCTCATCAAGCAGATCCCCCGCCTGCTCGGCCCCGGCCTCTCAAAGGGTCTGTGCTCCACGCGTGCAGCGCCCTGCTGACTCTCCAGCCGGCAAGTTCCCCACACCCGTCTCACACTCCGAGGAGCTCTCGGCCAAGCTCTCCGACACAAAGGCGACAATCAAGTTCCAGCTCAAAAGCTTGTTCTCTACATTTACCACTATCCACTAAGACTATCTAGAGGTGCTCTGTCTCGGCGTCGCTGTCGGCAATGTCGCGCTCACCGAGGACCAGCTCGTTGCAAACATCATGCTCGCAATCAACTTCCTTGTCTCCCTCCTCAAGAAGGGCTGGCAGGTATGTCTCTGCTCCCCCGCCCCCCTCACTCCACAGAACGTCGGCTCCCTCGTAATCAAGTCGACCATGGGCCGCCCCTTCCGCCTCTACTAGCTGCACCGCTGCCCGCCCCATCCCGGCAGCGCTGCACCCGCCTCTTACTCTGCCCTCAATACATCTTCTTCTTCTCGTCCACCGAAAACCCCCCCGGCCCCATGTTCACCAGCAGAATAAGCCCGCCCATGATAGACAGGATCTGGAAAAAGTCTGTTCCCGTCAGCACTCGCCGCCACACGGCCGCCACCGACCATACTTGAGCAGATCCTTCTCCGACTCGGAAATCCCCGAGTCCCACCAGTTGTTGATAAGCACATTGAAGACACTCAGTATGCACACAAGAATAAACGCACTCCACTTTGCCTTGAACCCAATAATCACCATGAAGCACGCCGCCACCCCAAAGATCGACATAATCACCCGCACCACTGTCCGCGTCTCCTTGAAGATAAACTCTGAGAAAAGAAAGATCATAAGCACCCGCCCTGCCGCAAGAAGGTACTTCTTGCGGTCTGTCTCTGAGACCTGCGGCAGCCCCGGAAACAGATGCGCCTTCTTTGACCACGAGTCCGACAGCACCATCAGAAGCGCCCCTGTGATCGACAGATTCCTGTCCGGTCAGCTGCGCCTGGCTGTCTGCTGGTGCCCACCGGAAGAAAAGCGTTCTGTCAAAGACGAGTCCGTATCCGACCGCCTGTGCAATGACGACGCCAAACAGTATGCCCACGCCGATCTCCGACCGCTTGCGCACAACAACCATTGCCGACCCAACAACCATTGCAACCACATTCAGGATGAGGAACGCATGGCTGAGCCCGCGGTAGAAGTGCCGGTACACCTGCAGATAGTACAGCTGTCCGCGCATCTGTGTCAGGATGCGCACAGTGTCTTCGATAAATGTGACGACCATCAGGAAGCGCCCGAGTGCGGGGATGTATCTGTCGGCGTCAGCGCAGCACTGCAGCAGCAGACCCGCTACGGCTTGAGCGGTGCGAGGACAGTGTCGAGGTGCTCCTCGAAGAGGCGGACGCGCTCGGGCAGGGCTGTGAGGAAGCGGAGAGGGGGGGCGGGGTCGGCAGGGGGGCGGGGGGGAGGCAGGCTGTACGAGGGAATCGGTGCAAAGGGGGTGGCCATGAGTCGGGTTGTGTGTGGCTCTCGCATGTGTTCGGAGCACCCCGGCGGAAGCGCTCGGCAGAGGCGATGCAGCGGGCATCAGCGCAGAGCGCATACAGCGCATATAGTGCGCATACAACACGCATACAGCACGCATATAGTGCATACAGTGTGCATACGGTGCATACAGTGCATACACCGGAGACGCGGCACACACGTATACTGGTATGCACGCGCACTGGCATTGCGCGTGCATGCGTGCAGCACCACTGCACCTCAGATGGCGCGCATCGCCGCGCAGTGTCATGCGCCTCATGTGAGGTGCAGTGGTGCACAGAGCGCATAGAGTGCGCATACACTACACATATAGTGTGCATATACACGCATACAGTGCGCATACATCCCGAACAGATGCATACACTGCGCATACCCGGTGTATATGCGTGCTTATGCGCGGTAGCACACGCCCGAGTATGCGCATACACTGCGCAGTGCGTGCATGCGCGCCATATACCGTGCACGCGCTGTATGCATGGTATGCGGTGCATCTCCGGGTGTATGCGCATACGCCGGGTGTACATGTGCATACAGCGCCGGTACAGTGCACAGTGCATATAGTACAGACAATGCACAGCAGACACAGCGCCCACTACATAACGCTGCAGCGCGATGCACAGCAGAGTGCATATGGCGTGCACACCCCACATGTGCCCACTGCATGCAGTGCAGTGCGGCAGCCGTAGACCGGTGAGGGGTCTGCATGCAGCAGCTTGCAGTGCGAGCACACCGCATATACGACGCATACATGGCGCATACAACACGCTTTGGACGGCTGAGTGCATCTGTCTCGACCAGTGCAATAGACAATATGCATGCAAAGAACGCATATCAGACACACATGGCGCATATTGGCGACATATGCAGTATATTGGGTACATATGTTTGGCCGCTGGCAATATAGTATGGTTGAGTATCGATGGCCGGCGGTCGGCGACGACGCAACGAAGACGGAGGACGCATACACAGCGTGCTCTGAGCGGCCAGCAGGCGCATTACGGCAGAGCAGCAGTGCATTGGGGTCCATCGGATGCATATAAGACGCATATAGGGCGCATATAGGACGCATAAGCTGCTTTAGTGCTTTACGGGGTGATTTGCGGGGAGCCAGGACTTGAGTGTATCCGCTGGGCATTCACGGAGATCAGCAGGTGCTTTGGAGCATTTTCAGACTGGACTCGGCTCTGGAGGGCGCATATACTTGGTGCTTTGGCGTATACAGTGTATTTTGAGTGTATAGTGTTTGGGGACATTTGGGGGCAATAGTCTTGATGGGCGACACGGATGCCTGTGCATCGGCACTGGGTGATGTAAAGCGTATTGTGCTTGTTTTATCTGGAAAAGGGGGGGTTGGGAAGTCGTCGGTGGCACTGCAGCTTTCGCTGTGTCTTTTGCTGCAGGGTGCACGTGTTGGGCTTGTTGATATTGATCTGACGGGGCCGTCTATTCCGCGTCTGCTTGGCATTGAAGAGCAGCGTATTTTCCAGTCGTCGTCTGGCTGGGTTCCTGTTCATCTTTGTGTGGTAGCCAAGGATGAAGCAGCATGTGAGGCACCAGTTTGTGTTGCAAAGGATGCTTCGAGCAGTGACTCGAATGACACTCCAGAAAGCGTTCTAGGGCGCAATCCTGGAGAAAGCAGTGCTTCTGGCGCTTCAGATGGTGCAGACAATGTTTCTGAGCCTGCAAATAATTTGCTAAAAGTAGTTTCAATTGGATTTTTGCTCTCTCAAAGAAGTGACTCTGTTGCGTGGCGTGGTGCAAAAAAGACATGGATGGTTCAGCAGATGATTTCGGGTGTTTTTTGGGGTTCTTTGGATTTTCTGGTTGTAGATACACCACCAGGTACTTCGGATGAACATATTTCGATAGTCCAGCATCTTCACAGCATAAATGCTGGCGAGAAGGTGCAAGTTGTCGTTGTCACAACACCCCAGGCGGTGGCTCTTGCCGATGTACGTAAGGAAATTCGTTTTTGCCATACAGCTGGACTTCATATTGCTGGTGTGATCGAAAATATGAGCAGCTACATTTGTCCTCATTGTACAGCTACCACTGATATCTTTTCTACTGGTGGAGGTGAAGAGTTGGCTAAATCTTATAATATTCCTTTTCTTGGTATGTTTTTCCTTTTTGTTGACTTTGTTTTTTTTTATTTTTTCATACCAATTACATGATTTTTTCGTTTTTTATTTTACTTTACTTTGTTAAGATTCATTTTCTGATACCTTATGTAGGAAAAATACCTCTGGATCCAGCATTTGTTGAATTAATTGAGAATAATGCAACATGTAAGCAAGATGGGACTGTGTCATTGGATTCCAGTGTGTTACCCGGTCTGCAAAATTGGAAACTGCCAGAAAAATATAGAAAATCTACTTTATATCCTTTGTTTAAGGAAATCACTCAAAAAATTTTTGAATTATAATGTTTTATAAATTTATTCGTATGAAATTCTAACTGGTTTTATATCCTTCTCAAAAGTCCTAACTGTTTCTAATTTATTTAAAATATTTTTTGGTAGTTTCTAAATAGCCCTTTTTTAATTTAAATAGAAAAAGTAAATATATCTTGTTATGGAATATTTAACTTCTAGTTGCTGATGGAAATGTCTGTTTTTTTCTTTTATACTTTTGATAAACATTAATAACTCGACTTTGAATTTGTATAGAAGATCATATTCTATTTTATATTTTGGATATTTTTTATTTTTATATTAGTAAACGAAAGATATACCTTAATTATATAACTAAGACATCTTTGATTTTTTTTCGTAGAATTATCAACATCAATTGATTTTTCACTTTCAAAATGAAAAATATTATGACTTATAAGATGTATTCTTTCAAGTATACCTAAAAGCATTTCTAGAGGAAGACGGAATTCTGATATCTTTGTATTAAGTGGATTAATATTACTTTTTTTATTAGTGGATTGTTCAGAATTTTTATCTTAATTTAAAAGTAGAATTCATATTTATTTGAAAAATTACAAAATGCTATGTTTTTTCATAATTGCGCTTTCTAATTATTTTAAAGAATTATTAAATTATCAGATACATTTTTGGTCTAAAGTTAAAATTAATAAATAGATTAGACTAAATTTTAATATTAAAAAAGTTATTTTGTTTCCAAACAACTCTGTTTTTTCAAAGAATTAGGACTAAGAATTATTAAGTCATAATCGTTTTATTACGGAATTAACAGAATAGTTAAGCCTAGTAGTAAAGAGATACGAAAATATATGTTAATTTTACATTTAAATAGTATGTATTTATACTTTGTATTTAAGATTAACAATTACTTTATATTCCAAATTTATCAACTGCAATATCGTGACTGGTGGTTTTATAATATAAAGATGGGATTGTTTGCGTTTTCAAGAAAAGCTTATTTAAATTATATTTTCCAATATCTTGTTTTTTTTCATACTCGTAATTAAATCCATCTTGAAATCGCTTTTCAGTTTCTTTATTTAAAACAATCACATCTTTATGCGATGTTTTTTTCTCAATCTTTAACAAATTTGGTGTTCCTTGAGCATCATAAACAACTTCCCATTTAGTATCTCGAGGGTTTTGCTCTTCTATATAAATCCATTCATCCACTTTGTTTTCTGGAATATAATCTGCCCATAAAGGTTTTCTTCCTTTTTCAGATGGCCAAATAGAGTTATGCAAACCTTCCCGTATTTTTTTTGCATATTTTATTGTAGAAAAAACAATAAATGCATGTGTTCTACACTTATCCATCCACACTTTTTTTAATATATCATCATTTGAATCATTAATATCTTTAACCATATCCAATAAATAAGACTTAAGATGAGATATCTGAAGAGGTCGAGTGAAATCACGTACATAGATAGCACAAGTTAATTGATGTGTCGAATCTATTGTTTCACCTGTTTTGTATAAAGCATCTTTATGTATTTTATTAGAATTGTTGTTTTCTATATCGCAATTTTTGGGAAATTCTTCTTTAGATGTCTTTAAATTTTCCAAATCTTCTTTAATTTTTTTTTTCTCCTTAAAAGTTATTTCTTTTGTATTTAATTATAAAAATATACATTTAAAAATAAGAAACATACCATCATCTATACACTTTTGACTTCTTTTTAAAGATTGATTGGAAGCATCTTTTTGATTTTTTGTAGATACATCATAATACGAATCATTATTTACCAAGCGCTCATTTTCTTTTTTTTCTATTTTACCTACAGAAATAGGAACAGATGTATTTATATTTGTTTCTTCTGCGTCTTTAACAATTTTTTCATTATAATTTATGGAAGTATTTTCCATTTTATCATATATTTTAGATAAATTTATATTTGTCTTCTGCTGATTTTTTGATATTTAAGAGATGTTTTCTAGATTCTTCCAAAAAATAGTATCTATTAAAGCGTTATTACAATACCTATTGTAAATATATTTTTTTTTTTAAATTTCTTACAATTTTCTTATTTTTTTTGAAAAATTAGCATTCGTTAAATTAGATTATTTTTTTTATAAAGTTCTTTAAAATAAATTTACAAGATTTACTTAATTTAATCCTAAAAACATATTACTTTGTTTTTCTTTGAATTCCGATATTTTTAAAGATAATTTATTATTTTTATGATAATAAATTTAATGTTAAGGATCTGATAACGATATTCCCAATTTGTAAAAACAGAAACTTTTAAAACAAATAAAAAGCAATAATATATTTCTAACATTTTAAGTATAATAAAAATATTATAAACTATATATTAGAAATCATGCAATTTATGATAAACGATTGGCTAAAAATAGTTGAATATAATACGTATATTTAAAGAAATTATTAAATATTCATCAACTAATTTAAATTATAGGCACCTATAATATACCACCAACAAGATGTGAACCTAACGTTGCACCTGCTCTAATTATATCTATCAATACGTTTTTCGAAAGAAAGTATTGTCATACGATTCTTACCCAAAGACTGCAGCATTCCCAAATTTTTTTCCAACATTACTCATTGCTTTTTTTTCTTGACTATATTGTTGATTTTGCTGGTGTTGTGGTTGTTGCTGATAAGAATAATATCCTTTTTGAGAATAGGATGTCGACTCTTTCTGTAATCCATGTTCCTGGGGCGATTTTTGCAATAATGATGGTCTTTCAGTGCCTAAAAAAGTGGGCAATTTTTTCTAAATTTATTAAATTTCTGAATCACTGTTAGAACTAAACATACCACGTGATTGGCAGGAAAAATCCCTTCTTTTCCATGACATGTTCCTCTCCACCAATCTTCATTTACATATTCTAAAACATTAATTTTATCCCCCACTTTTAATGAAAGATCATCATCATCTTCTCCTTCATAATCATACAAAGCTTCAGCTTGAAACATGCCTACAGTAGATGCTTTTTTGGGGACTGATGGCAGAGGTGCTCTTTGTTGACTATTTTCTTGTGTTTGTTTGATTGATGACGGCTGCGGAGGCAGTCCTCCAATATTTGTATTTTGCTGGAACTTTGATGTGATTTCTGCAACATTTGATCCTGTACTTGATCGTGTTGGAAGTGCTTTTGGATATTCATCTCTCTGCGACAAAGCATGGCTATTGTCTAAAATAAATGTCATTCGTAGTTTAATTTTAACTTAAAAACATACTTTGTGAAATATTTTGACTCGGAGAAAGCGTTTCCTTGCATTCAGTATGTTTTTGAGTCAGAAAGTACCCTTAAATATTCAACATTTCCATAAAAAAATTTACTAGCCTTAACATACGTCGAGGTATCTTGCTAATCACTTCTTCATAAATGGCCTCTGATATAACTCCACAATCAACAAGAAATCCAAGATCCTGTAAAAACTATTAGAAATGAATAGAAAAACAGTTTTAATCGTTCACTATAGATTGAGCTTAGAACTCTGTTGATATATGGTAAATTTTCTTTCATTTTTCAAAATTCAGAGATTGTTGGACGTACGATGAGATTGATACGATTTCCATGGTAACAGTATAAGAAAAAGTAAAAAAATATGAAAAACAGATAAATAATATATGAAAAATAAAAAAATATATGAAAATAGATGAAAACTATAAATAATAAATAATTTTTGAAAATAATAGGAGTATAACTGATGAAATATGAGGTAATTCAATTGAAAATATCCTGGCCTATAGTGAGAAAGAGGTAGATTTAATCTTGAAAAAGATTATTAGGAATATAAACCAAAACAAGACATACTTAGACCAGCAATATATCCATATTGAAAAGTATTTATCATGTTCTTTGCTTTATTAAGTTGTTCTTCTGTAAAATTTATTTTTCTAGTGGTTGCAAGTTTTGGACCAAGTGCAGGAACATGAAAGCCAATGTTTTGGACAGCATAACGAGAAAGAGAGTGAATACATTGGATGACTTGGTACGGATTCTTCCGTTCATATAGGTCAATGGTTTGAAATAAATCATAGTTAGGAACCCCTAGTTTCTGAACAAAATTAAGAAACGCTGCAATATTTTCCATCTTCAATGTATTAACCAAAAACCAACTATGAAAGAACACAAAAACCTTAACAAAAGGCATATCAGAAATTTTGTAGCGTACTTGATCGGGTCCTATAGTATTTGCAACCCTTATTATTAATTAATTTATTATGACTAAAAAACAAGAAATCGCACCTGCACAGAATAACCCCGTCGTGCAAATTATCAATCAAATCTTTTTCAGGATCAAGTTTTTCTCCAATTACTTGTTCAATCCAATCTCTTGCCTATAAACTTCAATTTTATATCAATTTATAGTCAAAAACCTACTTCTTGTTCAAATGTTGGATTCGATCGAGCTTTATCTTCCATTTTCTTTCTTAATGATCTATCTAAAGACATTTTTCTTTAAAAAATCCTTTGTTTTTACGCTTTTAATAAAATTCAAATATACGCTGTTTAATTTTTTGTTGTTCGATCCATTAATGTTTTGATCGTTTTTACATGATATCGAAGGGTAAACAAAACTAGATATTAGCAGAAATATTAATTCATAAAAAGATCTGAAAACTCAATAAAACTAACTGAATTCAAAACCCTTAAAAATGCAAACTTTTGTATATTTTTTTTGTTGCAAATCTAAACATAAACAAAATATATATATACTACATGTTTGATTTAAACATGGTCTTTTGTCTACTATGTGGAATACAAATAACTATTTTTTTAATCCCTTATCAAATATATGTAAAGTTAATTGAGCTCTATCGATTTTATGTTATAACCCAGACAAGCACTATAAGTGAAATAAATGTATTTTTTTTTGTCTATATTCATAAGAATCTTCTTTATCTCTTTATTCTGGAGCCAAATATATGTGTTCTTGTATTTTATATACTTTGTTATTTATATATTTACCTTAGCACATAAATTTTTTGTTACTGCTTGTCGATTAATTTTACATTATGCTTATCTATACATTCTAATTATATATTTTTAATACATAAAGAATATCAGTTTTAAAATAATTTAAGGACAATTTAAAGTTTTTTTTTGAATCTCCTTAAATTTTTTATAATTTTAGATGTGTATTTAATCTCCATTGTATCTAATATTATATATTCTATTACCCTCGATAGTTACAACTTTACCGTTTTTTATTTCCAACCAAATTATCTTTTTATGACTATTTATAAATAAACATCGTTTCTCTCCAATTGTATCATTAGAATAGCAATACTATGTACATCATTTAATTCCACACTTTCTAACTCCCATTACATTCGCTTTATTACTTTATTGATACTCCATAAAAAACCCAACAGTGTTTCCAATGTTAAAACCGATATTAATCATTCTTCTATACATTGAAAGCATTATTAGTTTTTCTCTATAGATAAAATCCCTAGTTTTCAGTATGTTAGTTGTAGTGATACATTGTTTATTACATCTGTTTGTCTCCTTGTATATCTTGCTTACAAATTGTTCAAAAATAATATAATCATTATTTAATGAGTTCATATATACAAAAACCTTTTTTATATATAGAAAGCATACTTATATTATAATACTACTTCCTCCTGTATAATTATGTATTTTACTTTTTTGTCATTTCAACGTGTTTCTACCTTCGATATTACTGATTACTTATAACCTTATGAAAAGCTAAAAAAACCAGAATGCCTTCAAATCGCTATATTTTGTCTATATAAAATGTCAGGACTGGAAACAGTTGAGGTATAATATGTTTTTGAATGATCAGGAGCAATTTATATCGATTTAGGTCCAGGCACGGGATGTTTTGTTACGGTGGATCTATATTGGAGATAATGAAACGCTTACATGGCAGTTAAAACCACATAAAAAGTCCATAAGATGTGGAATATGGCGTCTGCAATCGGTTTTAAAGGTTTCAATGCAAGAAAAAGGAGAGCGACAGCTGCTGGCAGTGTCGCCAAAACCAACACATCGGCGTATGTTGTCAAAACAACGGGGAAACTCTAAAGATGGGATATTAAAAGAACGTCTGAAGAAGGCAAAATTGATAGAGGTTGTACCTCTAATGCGGTGTGAGGGAAATCTTGTTGAGAAAGGGAGTTATCATGTAGGACCAAACTGTGGAGGACATTTTGCACTTGTTTTTGGTAATATTGAAATTTATGAGGGGAAAATATTAATTTTATGCCCTAAAGATAATACGTTTTCAAAGCAGACATCGAAGATTGTGACTTATGTACTGACGGCATATTCAATGTTTCCATTGCAGATTTTGTCGTCCCAAAATGCATCAATGCATATGATATTTGATACTGATTCGTCTTCTATTTATTCTGGGGTTTTGCTCAAAAAAAGGAGAAGAAAGCTTCAAGGATGGGCTCGTAGATACTTTACACTTAACATTTCTACAGCAGTTCTCACATATACCGGATCAACACGTTCAATTCTTCGTGGCGTCATTCCTCTCTCAATTGCAGCGATTAGTGTTAACCCTAAATTAAAAAGCATTAATATAGATACTGGTACAGAAGTATGGAATCTTCGTGTATTGTCTGATAAAGATTGGGTTGGTTGGTGTCGAGCGATTGAAAAGGCTATGAAAAATTGCCATACTAAACGCATAGAACAACAAAGTATTCTTGATACAGATACAGTCCTACCTAAAAGTCAATATGAAAGTCTAAATCGTCAGCTTTGGTTGAAGGTTGAAAATCTTGCTGAAAAAATTAGTCTTATTAAATTGGAAGTCGGAAAAATGATCCAGGAATCTAATGAAAATGATATGGGAAATTGTTCTAATAATGAGAATTATCGTGAAATGTCAAGATCTGAAAGTAATGAGCATAACATTAATACTTTGATATCTTTAAAGCATAAAAATAATTGTTCGCTGTCAACACTTGGTAATTTTGTTATTGATGTTGTTATTTTTTTTAACATTTGAAGATGATTCAACATTAGGTTTGAAGCTATCAACACTTCAAATTGAATTAATTAATTCTGAACTTGAGAATATTTCTACACAATTTAAATCAATATTATCCGAGTATCATGTTTTAAATCGGCATACGTTATCTATATCTACATTGAAGACACCTGATATTTCCATAAACTCTCTTAATTCAAGAGCTAGCATAGATACTACACTTACAAGAGAAGCATGGTTTGATGCACAAGAGATACCTGAAAGTGCTACTCCATATATATTAATTAGTGATGCACCTGAAGATGGTGTTGTAGAAGAATCAATAAGTGATGATGAAAATAGTGCATCCAAGTGTACTCGACCTCATCTTGTTAAAAAAATATCACGTGATAAAAATGCAGCATGGAATAAGAATAAACGGTCATTATGTCCTCTTCCATATCCAAGTAAAGTCCAACGTAGGAATAATATTCCAGCAATTACAGTTCCTCCTCCAAGTCTTTTGTCTTTTCTAAGGAAAAATGTATGTTTTTTTAAATTATATAAACTGTATTTTAATTTTTTTAGGTTGGAAAAGATCTTTCATCTATTACTATGCCAGTATTAGCAAATGAGCCTTTAAATCTTCTACAAAGGGCTGCTGAAGATCTAGAATATTGTGAATTAATTAACCAAGCTATTTCTCGGCCGAAAAAAGATGGAGAACGAATTCTTTTTATAGCTGCCTTTGCAATTAGTTCATTTTCTAGTATGAGATGTAAAGAGCGATTAGTTAGAAAGGTATAATAAATGGTAGATAAAATAATTTTATTTTAATGTTTTATAGCCGTTTAGTCCTTTATTAGGTGAAACTTTTGAGCTTGTAAGAGAAGATAAAGGTATATGGCATATCTGGTTATTGATATAGTCTAATTAAAATAGGCTATAGGTTTTTGGCTGAGAAAGTCTCTCATCGACCTGTGGTAATTGCTTGTCATGCTGAGTCATCTTCATGGTCTTATTCTCATTCTCCTAAACCAAAACAACATTTTTGGGGAAAAAGCGTTGAATTAATAACTGATGGTTGTGTTCTTCTTAGATTGATTACTGGAGACGTTTATTCATATAGAAAACCTACAACATTTCTTCGAAATGTTGCATTTGGAGAAAAATATACCGAACCTGTAGGACATATGACAATAGTGAACATTTGTTCAGGTGAAAAAGCAGTCGTTTCATTTAAGCAAGGAGGGATTTTTTCTGGCAGAAGTGAAGAATTATCTGTTCAGGCATTTAGCGAGACTGGGACCCTTCAACCTTTAACATTATCTGGTCGTTGGACAAGTTCATTAATTCTACGAAGAAATGATATTAAGTATAAAGAAGAAGTTATATGGACTGTAGGAGAACTAGTTGATGATCCAGGATCTCATTGTGGATTTACTAAATTTGCAGCTACTCTTAATGAAATTACATGTATTGAAGAAGGGTTTCTTCCAAGAACTGATACTAGATTAAGAGAAGATCAAAGAAGTAGGGAAAATGGCAATGTAGATAACGCAGAGAAAATAAAAATATTTTTAGAAGAAGAACAAAGACGAAGAAGAAAGAAAATGGAAGCAGAGGGTAAAGAATGGGAACCTAGATGGTTTACATGTAATAAAAATAAAGATCCCTCTTGGTTAATCAAAAATGGCGAAGATAGTTATTGGATTCAGAGAAAAAAGCAAAAATGGACAGGTATACCTGAGCTTTGGTGAATACGACATAGTTTTTTTATATTTTAATTTTTATTGATTTTTTATATTACTTATGGATAATATAACTTTATATATTAAAATAATGAGTACATTGAAATCTAGGATCCGTTATGTACTCAAATGATTTATATCTTGATATTATACATTTCTAAAAAATCATAGTTGATTAAAGTCATTAATTCATTAAATTAGTCATTATTAAACAATACACTTATCTAAGCATAAAATCTTTAACAGAGTGATAGTTCATGATAACTTGAGAATACTTCTAATTTGATTTGTAACAAGAAATTATGTATAAAATATAGAATGAGGATTTTGATTTTTAATTAAATCTTTAAATTTAGAAACCTGATTTATTATCATTTCTAGCGAAAGAAGTTAGTAAATAATTTTTTTGTTTATATTTACGTTTTATTTCCTCAATACTATCTATTGCCTCAAATCCGAAATCAAATTGTTTAGGGCAAACAGGCTCTTTCTTTGGGTCATGCCAAATAATAAGATAAGGATGTTCTAGTGCTTTTTCACATGAAATACGGTCGCTAGGGTCGAACGTAAGTAAGCGATTAAGAAGATCTAATGCTTTTGACGTTAAAAAACAAATAAATTAAAACAATTTTTACCATCTGGATTAGCGTATGGAAATATTTGTGAATAAGATATTTTTGGTACAATTGGTAATCCTCTAATATAGTTTTGGGCAGAAGTGCTTTTTATTTTGGATATAATATTCTCATCTGGTGTTCCAAGAATGCAAAAGATTTGATTTAATTGATCAACATAATTGCGACCTTTAAAAAAGGGTTTTCTTCCAAGAAGTTCTGCTAGGATACATCCAACTGACCAGATATCAACTGAATTTATTAAAAAATATACTATGAATTATAATATACATACTAGCTTTGCTATAACTTTGAAAACTAAGCATAATTTCTGGCGCTCGATACCATCTTGTAGTAACATATTCAGTCATATATTCAGACCCTTGCCCTTGATTCTCCAGTATTCCTCTAGAAAGTCCAAAGTCACATATTTTCAATTCACAATCAGCATTGATTAAAAGATTACTGGGTTTTAAGTCACGATGAAGAACATTAGCTGAATGAATATATTTTAAACCGCATAAGGTTTGATAAATAAAAGATTGAAAGTGTGCATCAGTCAGCGGCTGGTTTGAACGTATAATGCTGTTTAGGTTGGCTTGCATCTAGACTCTATTAATAATTTAAATATATTAATTATATTAATAAATACTAGTTCTTCATAAAGATAAAGCTCATTAAAAGCATAAGGATCAACAATATCCATATCATAAAGCATAGTTATCTATAAAAACTTAGTCTTTATATCTTCTATAGAACCAAAAGTTATTTATACATTCTTATGGTCTCGAAAATGTTGTAATAACATAATTTCTCGCAATGCTCTTTTTGCAAGCATTTTTTTTGAAAATCTTTAATATTTAATATATATATATCCATTTTATATGGATTTAAATACATATTTGTGATCTTTTTAATAGCAACTTTACTATAAATGTCTCCTTGTATATTTTTT
This sequence comes from Pneumocystis sp. 'macacae', assembly GCA_018127085.1. NCBI lineage: Eukaryota > Fungi > Ascomycota > Pneumocystomycetes > Pneumocystales > Pneumocystaceae > Pneumocystis > Pneumocystis sp. 'macacae'. The sequence goes on from CM030734.1 coordinate 269,200, forward strand.
GCTGCACTAATAATTATAAGTGAAAAAGAAAAAAAAAACATGAAATATACCAAACAATGCCATAAGAGCCTTTTCCAAGCTCCTTTATAACTTCATAACCTTTTTGAACAGCAAAATCTTGGCCCATTACGCTAAAAACAGAATGTTCAGTATTCATCTGAAATTATGTTGATTTAACCAGGAAAAAAGCATTATATACTAATGAAGAATGGAAATATTTAGGAAAATTCTCAAAGAATGCTTAACCACATTTTTTCGTTCAATGTTTCCATGTTTTTAAATTGTGGTTATCAAAAAGCTCGACAAATGAAATAAAAATAAATATATATAAATTAAAAAAATACATAAGTAATTTAAGTAATTTATTTTGTTTTATATATTTATAAAACACATTTAGTTGAACTTTAATTTCCTAGTTGAGTCCATAAAATATGAAACCGTTTCATCTGTAACTAATTTAAGTCGTTCTTGAAACCCTGCAATAAATTCTTGCAAAACTTTTATTGTAATCGCTTTTAGTTCACTTGTTAGCATTTTCCCAGAGGAATAATCGCGTTTAATCTGTTCAAGTTCATCATCGTCTTCTAAAAAATATGTTAAATAACTAAATGAAACATCCACATCTAAAAAGTATAAAAATAATAAATTAAAAAAATAAAAAAGTAACCACCTGTATTTCCCCCTTTTTCTATATGTTCTTCAAGAGTTGCACCTCCACCTGAAAACGCGTATTTTTTAATCTAAATTGTTACAGTAATCACCAATAAATGGCAAAAAAAACCTTATTTTTAATTTGAGAAGAGGTATCAGACATATAAATAGCAGTATGCATGAACGATGAACTCATCTTTGTTCCATGACCCTAAAATATTTAGAATTAAGATATAATATCTAATAATTTATACTTGAAGAGAAGGAAAAAATTTGGTATGTATTAAAGACGGCTTCAAATATCCAAGCCTATCTGCTACATCTCTTGTGAGGCGAAAATAAGGATCCTATAGTGATAAACAGATATGAAGTGTATTATTAATATTATACTTGATCAATGGCCATAGGAATTAAACATGGAATATCAGTTGCATTACCAAAAATTTGAGGAAAAGAGTTTGAAAAACTAGGTGCTGCTTGGATAGAAACAAAATGGTATTTTCCAATAGAATCACTATATAATCTATAAAAAATATTCAGGATAAATGAAATTGTATACTCTTTTTTAAATCCAAAAGTCGCTTTGCATTTATTGTATGTTATATATTTAGAAATACGAACAACATTCTGGTAAAAGGCTCCAGAAACGAAATCCGTATTTGCAAATATTAATGTTTTGTTTGGATCAAAGCCACAAGCAATAATATCTCTCGCATTTTCTTTAGCATACTGACGAGTATCTTCTAACTTTAGTTCCTGCTTAAATAGATATTTTTCATCATCTATAATTCCATTAGATAGAAGTTATAATATTTCATTTATTTACCTGTAAGTTGGATCACGACAAAAGCAGAAAATACATCTTGAAGCCATCTAAATTGCAATTTAGAGATTTTTTTTGGAAAAAAAGGATCAAAAAGACTTGCAAAACAAAAATGGCACCATATGCCCTAAATGCATACTTGAACTACTTGGTCCTCTTCCTGTATAAATATAAAAAGGTTTTTTTTGTTCGTATTGATCAAGAATATCAGAAAAGTCACTATTAAAATGAGAAAATCATTGTATATTGTAAATGCCAAACCGATGGGAAAAAACTATTTTTCTTCGAAGAAATACATGCATTTTCTTTTTTGTTAACTTCTCAAATCTTTCTAAAAGTGCATCATCAAGATATTTTGTTCCAAATTTTTCAATAAGTCGATCGTAATCAATCCTTTCGATTTTCCCATCCACAATTGCTCCTTCTGCCTATAAAAATTTTAGTTTAAATTGTTTTTCTATAAAAAATACAAACTTTCCAAGGTGTTACTATTTGTTCTTTTTCTTCACTAGATTTTTTTTTATTTTCAGAATTTAAATTTAAAGAGAGAAAATTCAATGAATCACTTTTTATTTCATCAATTTTAGTGTTTGGTTTTGTCATTCTATAGAATTTTGTTTATTTCAAGATTTTTGATTTTTTATCATTATTTGTTAAAGATCGATACAGTATTTTCTAATTATTTTTTGTAAAAAAAATCATGAAATACATACTGTGTTAAATATTTAATGGTATTAATACTTTTTAATAGGTATTTTTTGTTTGTTGTGAGAAAACGCTGTTTTTTTTGGATTTGAATGTATAAAGTTCCTGAAAAATTATAAAAGTTATTTTGGATTGAAAATGGTTAAATTTTACGAAAGTACCTATTATTATGAGTATACATAGAACTAGGTTGTCTTTGTAGAAATTTCTTACATTCTTTTTAGTTATCCATGGCCTATTGTGACATTAGCATGGTTTCTGAGATATCCAAAGTATTATTTGAAAAAAAAAAAACAGATTCTCTTACACAGAGTTTAGTCCATATTCGAAACATGTTATTTCAGTAGATGTTATTGATCGTTATGTAAATGACCATGGTTGTCTTCGAACTACCCGTTTAATTTTAAAACGTGGTAAATTACCTAAGTGGGGCGCAAAGGTAGGCTATAATAGTTGTAATTCACCTATTATTGCAATTTAACGCTATTCCAAAGCTTTTTAAGATTTCTGAGAGTTATATTCTTGAAGACTCAATAGTTGATCTTCAAACAAATCAAATGCACACATTTATTCGCAATCTTGATCATACAAAAGTTATGAAAGTGGTTGAAAACCAAATATATGGTGTTTCACCTAAAAATTCGAACCAGTGAGTTTTATAGATTATTTATATTATATATTAAATATACAAAATATAGAACTTTTGTGAATATAGCAGCACGAATTAAAAGTTCTTTTGGGTGGGGTATTACAAACAAAATTGAAAAGTTTGGAATAGTAAAGTTCTCAAAGAATGTAATTAATGTATTCTAATGAATTTATTTTCTTTACACTAATTTTTTAGAGTCGAGCTGGTATGACGTATGTTTTAAAAATGCTTCGTGATAATGGATGGGTCAAACAGACATATTGACGATATTTAGTATAATTATGACACTAACATATGATCTATTTTTGTGTCATTTTGATGATATATCTTATATTTATTGAATTTGATATTTATTATGTCAAAATGTTGAAATACCAAAGATACTTTTAAAAATAAGAAATAGTATTAGAAAATTTAATAGATATATATATTTTTTTTCGTGTTTAAAAACGGATATTATGAAAAAAACCTATCGATAACAATTCTAATATATTAAGTTTTTTAAAACATATTCTTTTATAGAATTGTTTTTAAAATATTAGGCTTTTATTTTTATATTATCTTGTATTTATTTTAGGCGTTTGATAGGTAATTCTCTCAAATCTTACAAAGTAATATATGTTTATATTTCTAGTTTATGTTAGAGTAAATCTGTAAATGTTACTTAGAATGAGTTGTTTAGTGTTTGGATTCAGCTTTTTATAAACCTGATGTTTTATAAATCTATGTTCCGTGTATCATGGTATTATTCACTTCATCCTAAACATGTTGAATTACAACGACGATATTTGCACTGCCAATCATCTTCTGAAGAGACCACGTCCCTAACTTTATCTACAGAAGATCACAAAGAATCTATAGAAAGAATGCGAGCTCGTCTTCTTTACCAAAGCCGTAAACGAGGTATTTTGGAAACAGATTTAATATTGTCAACTTTTGCAAAAAAATATTTACCATTATTCACAAAAAAAGAACTCGAAACATATGATGAAGTATTTTTTATTTGTATATTTTGTTTTGATTAATAAAATAATAGTTTCTACAAGAATCCGATTGGGAAATTTATTCTTGGGTTATTCAAAAAACAGATGCACCAGAAAAATGGCATAAAAGTAATCTTCTTGTCATGCTTCGAGAGCATTGTCGAGATAAAAGGAATTCTATTCAAAAAATGCCTGAGCTTTTCTGAAATTGTTCGTAGACATTGATGCAATTTGAAAATATATTATATAATATGTCTATATTAACAATACAAAATACCGTCAAAACATCCGCGTAAAGAATTGAATAATAAAAGCCGTTCTCCGTTTATAAGTTCACATACCCGAATTGAGCGTTCTACTATATGTCCCTTTTCCAATAATGTTTCTCTCATAACACCTGGAAGACAACCTTCTTTCAAAGAAGGTGTGATCCATTGATGGTCTCTAAAAAAAGCAACATTGCATATGCTTCCTTCTGTAACGTATCCACGTTGATTGTATAATAAGACTTCCATAGCTTTACCTATTTTTAGCCGTTTTCTTGATATTTCATAGGGATCTCTATAGGTTGTTTTATGGCAGAAAAACAAATGTAAAGAATCATCTATGGGTGCGATATCTAAATATACTTTCCATGGTTTTGTTTTCTGATTCTTGTTTTCTGAAAATATTCCAAAGAGATTTTTAGGAGGTATAAAAGGTGATATTTCAATATTTATAACCCCATTTTGAGCAATTGTCAAACGAACCTATTTAAAATAAAGATAGGCAAGGTAAACTTCTAAAAAATACAATTACCTTAGATGATTCACAATGAGCTATTGAATTCCATAATTTTTTTTTTACCATTTCTATATCAATTGCTTTCCATTCAAAATCTATTGATGCTTTGACCAGGCGCTGCATATGTTTTTCTAATAAAAAGAAATTTTCGCCATCATACAGAATGGTTTCTAGAAGCTCCCATGTTTTTCCTTGTATTATATTATCCAGCTTTTCTATTTTTTTTATATTAATTTTAATATCTTTTAATTTTAATGTTCGATATCAAATATAAAAAATGTTATATTTGTATATTGTAGTTTAAAATATTAAATAAAATTATTTTTGAGATACAACTTGAGTATAAATTTTATGCTGAATAGAAGGCCATATTAACTCTGAGACATCTGCATAAATCATAGATGCCTCATAACCAAGAAGGATCATTTTTTCATTAATTATAACTTTACATGCAGCTAATGCTTTAATAATATTGCACACACGTGCTATTTCATAAAGAAGATAAGATTCTATATCCTAGTAACAATATTAGTATCTTTATATAGATACTATAATAAAGAAACTAACATCATTGATATTTGAATAAATTGCTTCTGATGCTTCTTCTTCCAATCGTGTAATACTAACTCTTGATTTTTCTAAAGATACTTCCATATGTTTTGTTACCCATATATACCCATTTGTTCCAAAAATCACATCTGTTCCATTTGGCAAGCAATACAAATGAACATTAGATCTCACAACTAAATTAGATGGCACTTGAACAAAAGAACCATTACGAAGCTTTCCATATTTTAAAGATCGTGTATGCAGTGATACTGAACCATCGGAGAAAAATGTCTGTACCTCTGCCTAAGTAGATAATTAATAGTTAAAATTTAAGAAATTTATAAAATACAACTAATAAATCTCCTTCAGAAAAAAACGTTCGCATTTTCAACACATCTGTTTCTGATTTTCTTCTCAAAATACCTCCAGGAAGATTGATAGATGATAACATCAATATTGCATCTTGTTTTGATCCAATATCAACTTTCCAACGTTTGTTACCAACCTATAAAAAATTAACATTTCGATTAATGAGTTAATTTATACTTCAACAATTCTTCCAACTACTAGGTCCCCAATCTCTGGAAGATATCTATGTTTTCTAAGGGCTTTTTTATTTTGAAAATAAAAGTACCTCGACTTTAATGGTCTTACAGAAATAAGTTTGTTTACACGTTGAACAGTGCCTACAACTGATGCGTAAACTGAATTTTTGTCCTTTACATATGTTCCGTGACCTCTAGATTAAAAATAAATCAAATCATACTATATATTTGTTATTCTTTCAAACCTCATAAATTGAGGATCATCTGTGATAAATTCACCTGGAGTAACCATTTTTGAGTGGGAAAAATGGTAAGAACTTAATGTATTATATATAAAGTCTTCATAATTATCGTTTTCATTATTATCAATTTTGTTTTTTCTAAAAATAAGGTTTTTTGATGATTTTATAAATCTAATAGTCATGGTTGAAGATTGATGAACAAAAGATAAATTTATGTATTTATGTACATAAAAATAAATAATGCAAAAACTAAAGAACATTATCCTTTTTTAATATTAAACTCATTGATATCATCTTAATAAATTTATATAAATAATTATAGAATTTAATTGTTAGTGAAACTTGAAAGGTTCAAGTATATATATCAATAGGAGGAATATGATCAAAAGTAAAGAGCCAATGACCACTATAATGCATAAGAATTAGTGAAAAAGAGGGAAACCTACTGCTCGTATTCTTCTACAAGCCACTCTGTAGGCCAAATAACTAAATGACCTTGAATATTGGATAATTTTTCTTCTAAAATCTCTTGTGGTTCAAGAAAAATATCTTCTGAATTTTTGAAACTTTTTTTATGTAAAAAGTTCGATAAAGGTTGAGAATTAGAAGTAGGATTGATTTCACAAATTTCTTTTGATATATCTGCATTAGAATCTAGTAATATTGTATTATTTTTAGCATTATCTATTTCTTCAATTCTGTTAACAGATAATTTTGTTTCTTGGTAATATATTGGTAATGATTCTGAATTTTCATGAATAGAATTTATATTTGCTTTCTCTGTCTCATATCTATGCATAAATCTTTCTGCATATTTTTTATAACGATAATAATCTTTCCATGTACGTACTTCATTATCGGGCATACAGCGGAAAACTTCACGATATATTTCCGTATTTTTTTGGGCAATTCTATCCCATATATCTTCAAAAAAATGGTCTGATAGAGGATCTGAAAATGCTTTAGGATCTATCTTAATTTTCGGCCATTGCCCTGTTGATGATATTCTACATTCTGTTTTTTTTTTGGAAGAGTTATTTAAACCTAATTTGTCTGTATTAATATTTACTTTATTAAAACTGCATAAATTAGGAACTATAGATTCATGAGATTTCATTTCCAATTCATCTAATTTTTCAACATTGTGAATATTTTGTAATTCTGGTATAATTTTTTTATAATTTTCAGTGAATATACATCTTTCATTTAAATTATTCATACTATTATTAGTATTATTAGGATTTGAAATATTTTTTTTAACTTCAACACCAAATAGTAAATGAGTTGTTGTTGTTGTAACTTTTGGCCTTCCAAATGGTATTTGAGGAGATTCTAATATATGCGGAATTTTTTCTTTAAATTCAAATATATTAGAATTTATTTGATATAAAATTCCGTCTTTGTTTAAATTTTGTTGAATATATTCTTGTTGAAAAGAAAAGGTATATTCGTTATATGAGTCAGTAAACTCTTGATTTTCCTTAGATAATTTTTTTTTAATCAAGTTTTTTTCATCTTCTAATGTTTCAAATGCAAGTGAATTATCAAAATTCCAAGTTTTTACATCTTTCCATTTACAATTCTTAGCCAGTCCATCCATAAAGGGTTCTATTTTTTCCATTTCATCGCAATTAATTCCAAGATGTTCTCTCATTAATCTTACTCTTAGTGTGTACGAAAATTTTCCAACAAGATATGGTTTTCCTGCCATAGTTGATAATTGCATATCAGTATCTCTTATTATTGCAGCAATTTCTGAATCCCTATTTCCGCGCATTGATCTTTCATTGATATTTGCCGATCCAATTATAGAAATTCGGTCATCAACAATCATACACTATTATGATATAAATTTTATGATTTTTTAGTAGAAATTATACTTTTGCATGAATATAAATCATTTCGCTAACAAGTCTTTCATTGTTCCCTAGTTTTGCCCAGTTTCTAAGACTATATATCCGAATATATTTCATTGGATTAATACCTGCTATTTCCAGTTTCTTAAAGATAGAACATTTATATCGACATATAGAGCGATATTGACAATGCATTATCAAGCGTATACTTGTTCCTTCTTGTACATCAACATCACTTTGAAATCCAGGAATTAATGGTAGTATTATTACTGCCCTAAATATTTTAATTTTAGTAATTATTTTAAAAAACTATATTAGAATATACCTCCATTTTTCATTATTTTTATGAGCTTTAATAATTCGTTTTACTAAAGCGTTACCGATATCATTTTCAATGACGGTTCCTTCGCATTCAGATGATGTTATAAAAAACTGATTTTCAATATATACAAAATGTTCACTAGTTTCTATACATTTAACATAAGCATTTAAAATACTATGTTCAATTCTCGTAGGTGTACCAATAGACCATGGCCCTACTGAGCGTAATATTTGTAGTTCATTGGTCCCAATAAATCCTTTTTTTTCAAGTTGTTCTTGTGTAAATTCAGGAGGAGGAACCAAAAAAGGCATAGATCTACTTGGATTTTTAGATCTTAGATGATAATTCCATCTCTGTACAAAATGTCTAGCGATATCTCTTGCTGGTTGGCCTACAACTTGTATAGAAACATCATGCCATGCCATTCTTGGAACTAATGTGCGATTATACATATCTTCATAAGGTTTATCGAGAGTAGAGAAATCTTGAACTCTTGGATTGGAATAATCTTTACCTGGCCAAATAAGTGGTTCATCTGGAATATTTGAAATTGGGTTCTGCATTTCATCCCACCCACTTGGCTTGTCATCATATAAAACATGTTCATAAGAGTCCCAGCGTCCAAAACAAAGATCAATGCCACCTATAAAACCAATTTCTTGATCTATACATACAATTTTTTCATGATGTGCCCAAAAAAAAGTATTCTGTCGTAAATGAGAAGGGGATCTTTGAACATAAATATTAGGAGAAAGTTTTATTAAACAATATTTTGTATAATTCGAATCAACCGGGACAGTTGTTCCAACATTACGATATATAATAATGTAAATTTGGACGCCCTCATCTGCTTTTTTTTTTAACAGCCTGTCTAATCTCCAATCTTGTGAAATGCATGCTGGACGACGAAGATACTAGATCCAATTAGTTAAATTACTAAATACAAAAAATAAAAAACCAGTTCAGGGCTAAGCCACCAATCATGTATATAAATTGTTTCTTTAGCATTTAAAATTGCTCTACTTACGTTCCAAAAATAATCTCTCTAAAAAAAATTAAGAAAAAATCACTACAAAATAGAAACTCTACTCCATCAATAATCCATTGAGCTGCAACATTTGTTCTAATAGGAGAAAAACTGTTAAAACGTTTAATTTTTGTCCATATAGTAGTTTCACTAACAGCTTTAATGTTTTCTATGAATTGGTGTACAGTTATTTCATTTTTAGCTAAGAGCTTAAGCTGTCTTTCACAATTCTTAATTTTGAAAGTGTGACGTTTTGGTTGATATCTATTTAAATTATCTTTTTTAACTTTAGATATATAAGCTGATATATCTTTAGAAAAATGTTTTCTTGTAATTTCGAATTCATCATCCATAAGAAATACGTCATAAATTTTAGTAGAGCTTAAATCGCTTACGCACACAATATATGATTCTCTTACAAGATACCATTTTGGCTGTGATCGATTTCTTACTTCAATAGGATTACATGACATCTTGTGTGTAGAACCTTTTGAATTGACAACTGATAATAATCCTTCTTTTCCATGATATTTTTCAGATTTTCCAAGTTTTATCCCTAAAGCACTAAGTTCCAAAAATAAACAAAGTTTGATTCCTTCTGGTCTAAAAAGAAATAATTGTATCATATTCTTTAAATATTCTTCAAGTTTTCTTCTTTGCATTTCTACAAAGCTATTACTTTTAACTAAATGCGTTTTTTCATTAGTTATAGATGATATGGACTCCATTTCTGTAAATATGTTTTGTCTTGAAAATTTATTTGATTTTTTACTAAAATTGCTATTATTTCCAGAACTAAACCCTCTAATAGTACGAAGATATGGTACACTGGATTTTGGAAACTTAGGTAACCCTGAAGTTTTTCTAAATTGGCCATTTACTGTTTCTGAAACCCGATATCGTGTATGCAAATTAAGAAAGTCTTTCCACTCTTTATATACAGACCATTCTACAGAATCCTCCCCATCACCATATTTAAGCTTTATCTGAAATAATGCATGAGATCTAGATTTTGTATTTTTTGCATCAAGAACATTGATTTTTAACTGATCTAATAAAACAGGTACCCTTTGTCTACCATTATCATCTCTCTGGAAAACAGAAGCAAGTATGATTACAGCTGGAGTAGCAGCTTCAAGCTGAGAAATTAAATTAACTGATATATGTGTATCTTTTTTATCTTTTTTTTTAAAGTTTTTTAATTTTATTCCAGACTTTAAAGCATTCCATTTCTGAAGGAAAAGTTTCTCTGGCAACCCCAATACTCTTGAACTATAAAAAGGATACTTTCTTGTCTGCCAAAATTTTCTATGTTTTGTTTCTATGTCACTTTCCATAGCAAATCTGTCTATAGTAGTTAAAGAACGAAAAAGAACAGAATCCCCATGTTCAGCTATATCGCTAACAATATTATCTGTTTTTTCATCAGAAACAGTGCTTTTTTTGTCGTCAAATGCTTTTAAAGAGGTTTGATGATATAATTCTTTAAAATCACAAGGTACGTGTCTCAAGCTTATATTTGAATATGATTTCCTAAGACATCTATTATAGTTATTTTTTATATTTTCCAGTATTCCATCGTCCTTTTAGCATTAATTAATCTTTAATATATTCATTTAATTGATATTTAATACTTACATTGTTTTTACCCGAAGACCAAACAAAAATACCTAAAGATGCTTTATTTTTTATTTCTTTTACTTCAGAGACATCTGAAGAGTCGTTTTCTACCAATTTCTTTGTTTTTATCTCTGAAAAAGTAGTTTTTTGAGGTTCTTCACGGCAAATCTTAGATTCACTATTTTGATTTATTTTTAACGGAAAAAGTTCAGTTCTTTTTGTTTTTTTTTTCATTATTCTTAAACTTTACTAAACAAAATTTAGAAAATCCCATTCATTAGTCTTATCACATGTTATTTTTTATTAAATCTTTTTTTTTACCACTATACAAAACGCTTATCTGAAGTTTGTCGAAATCGTGTTGGGAAACATCGATATCGAAAACAGAGGGGCCAAAGCTTAATATTTAAAAAGTGGATATGTCTTATACATAAGAATACACTAAAGATGCACTAAATGACGAGTGGCATTATGATTAAAAGAAAGTTTTGCATTCCAAATGATATCCGCTTAAAATCATAAATATGTATAATAAAAAGAGTGAAAAATAACATCTAGTTTTTTTTGATATATGAATGTGTGATTAACGGCGACGATGTCTTTGAGAACGATGTCGTTTGTCTCTTGGATATTGTGTGTCATTACGTTCGTTTCGATCAGTATAAAAATGATTTTTTTGTTGTCCTCCACCGAGTAAAGTCTCGAAATTGAAAGGGGAAGTTCCTGATAAGACTGAAGAAATAGGAAAAGATTGTTGAATTGTTTTTTTTTGTGATTGTTGAAGCATTTGTAGTATATTGCTTACGTTTGCAATATTTGTGGATGAAAGATTAGATGAGGGTAGAGTAACATGTTGTACAGATTGAGAAATTGTCTGTATTGGAGATGTATTAACTGTTGCTTGTCCAGAAGCATTTAATAAGTTTTGTAAAATAGAGGTTATTTTAGCCTGCGGATTGTTGGTTAAAGGAGAATTAGTTAAAAAAATATTATTTTGGTTAAATGTGTTTGAAAATGCTAAATTATTCATGAATCCTTGGTTATGCTGAAACATAAAGTCTGTTGTATTTAAGTCCTAATAATATAAATACAGAGCCATGAAGATAAGTTTATGCATACTTTCATGTCATTAGGCAAGGGTATAGTTTTTGTTTCAACGAATGGTCCATTTGAATTTGGACTAGGTTCTGTAGGCGAATATGGAATATCTTTCTCATAAAGATATGACACTAGAAATACGAATCTCTCTCTTTCTTCTTGTATTTTACATTCATCACTATTACATTTATTAATTCCTCCTCTTTTAGGACCAAGTTTAGGCAATTCTGAATCCAAATGTGAAAAATCGATGTCTGTTTGCATTATTATAATTTTACAGTATTTATGATAAAAATTACCTTCCGGTTCACGCCATGTCATCATATCATCTTCTATATTATGTGTTTTGGTAAATGCTGCACGTCCTTCATAAATATCTAGATCTCTTGCATTTTTAAATTCACGAAAAATATGAATAAATGAGTTATCTGTTTCCTCAGGTTCAAGTGATTCGAATATTCTTATTTCAACAAGATCATTATCTGATTTCCATGAAACACATTTTCTTTTTTTCTTAGGTGCTTCATCTGGAATTATAGCAGAGTCTGTTATTGTTGTTTCTGAAGTTGTTTGATAACCGGGAACTTCGTCCAAAACACTTGTAAATTTTCTAGTAGTTGTTTCTATCGCCTGAGGTTGTATAGTATTCGATCTAGAAATTAGCATCTTAATAAAATGTATAATATTAATACTTTTTAGGCGCTTTTATTTGCGCAAGAACACTGGAAAGGGAAGGTTTTTGAGAAGATTTTGCTGTAGGAGTAGAGAGATTCTTAAAAAATTCGGTATTAACTACAGGCTGAACTTTTTGAGACTTGACTATAGGTTTTGTTGAGTTAGATTTTGAAGCTACGGTAGGTTTGAGAATAGAATCATTTGAATTTATCTTTTGTTTTTTTTTTAAAGCATCTTCTGTTGTAGGAACAGATGGTATATTTGAAGTCCTTAATAATATTAATATATATATAATAGTTAATTATTATACGTTAAATTCTCTGCGGGTTTTTCTAATAATAAAGATTTTTCTGCTACCTCTAGCCATTTCATGGAAAGTTGTTTAACAACTTTAGTATTTAGTTTACTGTATATTAGTTATATATTCCTTACTTTCATTCTCGGATTTTCTAGCCAAAATCATTATAGGTTTTCCCATCTTTAACTCTGCTAAAGTTGGAGCATCTAATTTTAATATACTCATAATCTAGTTGTATTAAAATGTGTTCATCAAACCTATCTTTAAATACTTTTAAAATAGCTATAATAATAGTATTTTTTTTTTCATTTATAGCATTGACTAACCAATTTCTTATTCTTCCTAAGACTTGTTTATTCTCAATGAATCTAATAAATGTTAATTCATATGCTAAAAGATTATAAAAATAATAATACGCAGTTATAATTCCATCTTTTATTCCTCCTTTTAATGTTTCTAACATTACAATTTTAGCCTTGTCTTCAACTATATCTTTCATTAAATCATATATCGTTCTAACACAGTTCCTAGCATCTCCTGTCACTGCATAAACACTAAAACACTTCCGTAATTCGTATAAAAGTACATCATATGGATTCTATTTTATATAAAATTATTCCTAGTAATGATTATAGATACTTACTTTGGATCGATGCTGATTTTTTAGTATAGAGGGTTCATTTTTTGGTATTGAAATTTCGTTTTTTAGTGCAGAGGTTTCGTTTTTTGGTATTGGAACTTCATTTTTTGGTGTTGAGACTTCATTTTTTGGTATTGGAATTTCATTTTTTGGTGTTGAGACTTCATTTTTTGGTATTGGAATTTCATTTTTTGGTGTTGAGACTTCATTTTTTGGTATTGAAATTTCATTTTTTGGTATTGGAATTTCACTTTTTTTAATGATGTTTGGTTTGTTCTGTACTGGCATTTTTTCAAAAACTGATTGATCCGCTTGCACATCCATAATAGTTGCAAAGGGAAGATTCGGAACTAATGTATATCAAACGTTAATTCTTTTATTTTAGAAAACTTACTAGCAATACCAGGAAATTTGAACGGACTATCTTTTTTATTCCCTTGAAATAGTTCATTATTAGTACCTAAAGATATTAGCAAAAATACTGAATTCTTATTGGCACAAGCCATTGACTTCATAACACTTAGGATATGATACATTGGCATCTGTATCATCTATTTTATTATTATTAACAGATAAAGGCAATATTAAGTAGGAACATACTATTTTGCGAAGTTGAAGTCTCGATATTAATCTTTTTGATATGTGCTGTATCATCTAGTGTTTTTTTTAATTTTTCTTGAATAACTTTTTCAAACATTTGTTTTGAATTTTCTGATAAAAAAGTGTCAGTATTTTCTTGATGATATGAGTTAACTGCATTCATAATAACATTTGTTGAAATGCCTAGCATGGCTGCTTTTTGAGACTCTATACTAGTTTGAAAAAGAGGTGTTTCTAAAGATAAATGCAAACCAGGAACTGGATATATTGATGTGTCTAAAGTACTAGTAAAAGTACTATCCAATACACTATCTGAATGTAATGTAGTTTCTAAGGATTTTTCTAAAATCTGGGCATTTTCATAAGGTGCATTTGTTAGCAATGTATTTTCTAAATTACTGTGAGGGTTATCTGACGATATATTTAGGCCAGATGATGTTATTAAATGTGGAGGTATAGCCCATTCTGGCGGCATTTTTGAATTCTGAGATTTCATTTTTGTTTATAGGAAGAAACACAAATAATAGAATACCAGAATGATTCTGAAATAATATTAATGTTTTAAAGACACAAATGTCACTGTAAATAAGTTGTTAATGCTAACAAAGATGGTAGAAATATGTCAGAGATTCTTAAAAAAAGTGTTTTATGCTAAAATGTGTTTTAAACTTGCAAAAAATGCTTTTGGTACCAGAAAGAGTTCTTTTATCGACTACGTGCAAACGATTGTCAAATATTTCCAAAAAAGGCGCGGCAAATGCCTGCCAGAGGTCTTATCAATATTTTCCAACACTTTTCTGAGAACAATACTGCCAAAACACGCCGAAAAACCCAGTAGTCGTCTTTAATCGGCAATGTGAATGCTTGAACTTCGTTTAATGTTTTTATCACTTAACAATTTAAAATAAACTTTTTTACTGTAAAGCACCAAGAAAGAATCTTGTAATCACCATGTTTACACTGAAAAAAAACACTTTATCTTTGCCTCAAACACGTTTATGTTTCTGATAGTTTTCCTTGAGTATCGGTATTTTACGTCCCCGTTTTTTTGAAAAAGTTGATGTGGTTACTAGGACGATAATACTATGGAAACTTATAGTGCTAATGGTTGCTAGGACGACAGTTGTTATGAGGATATTGATTTTAAGTACGAATGCTAATTAACGTTATGAAAAATTAATAGGAAAATAACTGTTTTCTAAAAGGATGTTAGGTGATATTTCTACATTTAAAACACTTTTTCATGCACAGACAGGTTAGATCCAATGTTCTATAATTTTTGAGAAATTAAAAATATTTATTTATAATAGCATCTCTTATAAAAGTTTTGAACTTGAATATGACACATGAAAAACAAAAAACTGGTGATGATGAAATGTTATCGTCTTTAACTGATGAGGTTGTGTGGAAAGTTCTTATTTTTGATCGTATAGGTCAAGATATTATTTCTACTGTACTTAAAGTGAATGATCTTCGAGATCACGGCATTACGCTTTTTATGTAAATATTTGGATTTTTAGTATTATTTTTCCTGATATACTTAGGCAACTGATGACAGATAGACAGCCTATACCCGGAGTGCCTGCAATTTATTTTGTAGAACCTACATTGGAAAATATTCAAAAAATATCTCAGGTAAAACATTTTATTTGTTTCGAAAAATATTGATTTTTTAAAGGATCTGTATAATAATCTTTATGATAGTGCATACGTCAACTTTTCTTCCTCTATTCCATGTTCTCTTTTAGAAGAATTTGCTTCTATTACTTCATCGCAAAATACATCTCAAATGATTTCCCAAGTATATGATCAATATCTTAATTTTGTAGTTCTTGAGCAGGATCTTTTTAGTTTACGTTTGCCTGATGTATATTATACATTTAATCATCATTCTGTTTTAGAAACAACGATAGAGCATATTGTTGATAGAATTTCTATTGGAATCCTTTCAGTATTGGTTACAATAGGAGTTGTTCCTATTATTCGATGCCCTTCAGGCAATGCTTCAGAAATGATTGCTCAAAAATTAAGTCGTCGATTACGTGATTATCTTCTAAATACCAAAAGTACTAGAATTTCCAATTCATCATCTTTTTGCCCATATCGTCGACCAGGTATTTCTTAAACATATAATTTTTTGATTAATTTATATGAAGTTTTAATTATCTTGGATCGTACAATTGATCTCGTTTCTATGCTTAGTCACTCTTGGACTTATCAGTCACTTATTAATGACGTTTTTGAAATGAAATTGAATAGAATAAGTGTTGATGTAAGCTATTATTATTATTATTTATCTAAATAAGATACTAGGTTATGGAATCTAATAAGATGATCAAAAAAAATTATGATATTTATCCTCATGATTTTTTTTGGGCAAAAAATTTAAACAATCTATTTCCTCAAGTAGCAGAAAATATTGATTCAGAACTCACTCGTTATAAAAATGATGCAAGTGAAATTTCAAAAAAAACAGGTTTAGATGTTACAGAATTGTATATAATATTGTTATCTCATTTGTTATTCTGATTTTAATAGTGATGCTACAAGTAAATCAGAAAACCTTAAAATAGCTATAACAGCCTTGCCAGAACTTACATCTCGAAAGCAAATTCTTGATATGCATATGAATATTGCTACTGCTTTATTACAGGGTATTAAAGAGCGTCAATTAGATAGTTGTTATCAAATAGAAGAATCGATTACACGACAAACTAAATCTAATATTCTTGAAATAATACGAGATCCACAGAAGAAAGCAGAAGATAAATTGAGGATTTTTATAATTTATTATCTTAGTGTTGATAATATTAACAAAAATGATATGCTTGAATATGAAGAAGCATTAAAAAAAGCTAATTGTGATGTCAAACCTTTAATTTATATTAAAAAGTAAGTGTATTTTTTTAAAAAAAAAAAATTAAATTTTATAATAGAATAAGAAAAATTACAGAAATGACTATGATGATATCCCCTCCTGCGCAAAATTTAACTACTTTCTCACAAAAAGGTGATAATCTTTTAAGAGGATTAAATTCTCTTAGCAATATAGTAAGAAATAGTAATTAAATATTTGTTTAGTAATGCTAATAATTATTATTTTAGCTTGCAGATAAATTTAAAGATGCTACTATTGCCGGAGGATTAGAAAATCTTATTTCTGGTGTTAGAAATTTTTTACCATCTAGTAAAGATTTTACTATAACAAAAATTGTAGAAAGTTTAATGGATCCAACATCATCAAGTACTAGCAAAACTGAAGATTACCTTTATTTTGATCCACAAAATCATGATATCCAACAAAATCCGGTTCATCGCCAGCAATTTAATGAAGCAATTGTATTCATGGTAGGAGGAGGGAATTATGTCGAATACGGTAACTTACTTGATTTTGCTGCACGGCACTCAGGAACAAAAAAAAGAATAATATATGGTTCTTCTGAAATATTATCTCCAAATGCTTTTTTGAAAGAATTAAGTCGTTTATCTTGAATTTTATTTAAATATTAGTAATTAATATATACATAAATCATAAATGAACTAACTTTGAAGAGTATGATATATATGATACTTTAATTATTTTTATTTATTTTTAATATTTGCCTAGTTTTTTAAAATGAATATAAAATTGTTTTAGAAATAAACCTCTAATTCCATTTGAGTTATCCATGAATCTAATTCATCAAATAATATATCTAATCCATCTCCACCATTCATACAATTATCCAAATCATATAAATTATATCCACAACGATGATCTGTTATCCTATTTTGTGGAAAATTATATGTTCTAATTTTATCTGGTCGAGTAGTTGATGGTACTTGGGATTTACGTTGTAATCTTTGATATTCTGCATTTTTTTCACTTTTCAACGAAGCAACTCTGGATTTTAGTATAATAAGAGCTTTCGCACGATTCTATATATTAATATATGATACATCAAAATTATAACCTTACTTGATGTTGTGAACGGGAATCTTGCATAGAAACGGATATTCTTGTTGGCATATGGGTCATTCTTACAGCAGATTCTGTTTTATTTACCTATTATAATTAAATTAAGAAAAATATTTATATTATTTCTAACGTGCTGTCCTCCTGCTCCTCTTGACCTCATTACTTCTATTTTTACTTCTTTCATATCAATTTTATCAAACTCTTGCTTTTCATCAATCTTTGGAAGAACAATAACGGTTGCGGTGCTGGTATGTGTTCTTCCTTTAGACTCAGTAGCTGGGATCCGTTGAACTCGATGAACACCTGCTTCATTTTTTAATCTTCCAAATGCACCTGGACCATCGACTTGTAAAATAGCTTCAGAAATCCCTTCATTGCCTTCATTTTTATTTATTGATAATATTTCAAACTTCCAATTCTTTTTAATAGTATATTTTTGATACATCCTTAACAATTCTGCTGCAAATAAGGATGCCTCATGACCACCTACGCCTGCATGAATTTCTAAAATACATGATAAATGTGAATGAGGATGTTTTGGGATAAGAAACTTTTTTAATTTATCAGAAATTCCTTGAAATGATACGATTTCTTTTTCTAATTCTTCTTCTGTAAGTTTAATCATTTCATGATTTTCATTTTCATGTTTCAATTTTTTAAGCTCGTTGATTATCTAATGTAATTAGATATTTAAAAAATATTAAATTCTAAGAACAGCTAAAGACTTTTCGTAATTTTTGAAACAATTTATTACAGGTTTTAAATGAAAAATTTCTTTATTTAATAATTCTAGAGAACTTAGTTTTGTTTCCTATAAACAATTAAGATTTTTTTGATTTTTAAATAATATTTACACAAGATATTTTTCTTTTAAGATTGTTGTACCGTTCTAATAAGAATTTAGAATATTTTATAAGTTTTTCATTTAAATATATTTGGTTAATATTTATATTGCCTTATAAAAAGTAAATATTAAACATATAGATAGAATTATAAAAATACGTTTATTTTCTATATTTCTGAATGTAGATGTATAAATGTTTTTTTTAAAAAAGTCTTTTATTGTATGAAAATTCTTTTGACAAGGTTTCATGTTTAAAAATATTATATACGTAAAAATGACGTTAGAAAAGCAATAAAAATCACACGAAATATTTGATTTATAAAGAATGATATGAATTAATGTTTTTGATTGAAAAAGAATTTATATTTGATTAGTTTTAAGCATAAATGAATATACTTATCTATAGGAATCGAATATTTCATCAATTAGTTAGAATACAATTTTATTTATAGAATTCTTTATAATTTTATTTATAGAATTTCTTATAATTTTATCTTATATAATAAAGAATTAGAAAACTAGTCTATATAGTAAAGCGCTTGCTTACTTTCATCATCATTCCGTAATATTATAGTATTTGTAGATCGACGTTGATTTTTTAAAAAACTATATATATATATATATTATATAATATATATTGGACAAAAATGTAATATTATGCATTCTTTTTGATTTCTATGCAACTTTCCTTAATACTTAATGTAAATCCTATTCTTTTTCCAAGTATTAAATCTTTATTCGATAAACGTTGAAATATTACATGATATAAACCAAGTTGAAGAATATTATCTCTATGTTTTGAATAAATAAAAAGATTTTTTAAATCTAGATCAGATGGAAGCTGATCAATTGCTTTGCGAATGAAGCAGATTCGATGCGATACTTGGGATGTGTAAGAAAAAGGAAGATGATGATGATAAATTTGCAAAGAATCGTCGGAAATAGTAAAATTCCGTATATCAGTTGTGTAAAGGTCAAAATTTTTGGGTGTTTGTAAAACCCATGTAGTACAAATGGCAAGTGAACACCATGTAGAACAAAATTCCTTAAGTAATTTCGTAATACGTTTATAAATAGTATCTATTTTTCCTTGAACTGACATATTCAAATACCGATCTTGCCAATAAAATGCAGATATTGAGTCTATAAATACATATCGGATCCTTAAATCATTTGCAAACCATTTAAAGTATTGAGATAAATATTGAAGGGTAGCTATTAAAGATATTGAATTTTGAGGTCGAAAAATATGTAAACAAGAAAGACTTTTTTCAATTATTCCGTTTACTTCTTTATCTATATACTCTTTCACATCATTTTCCTCAAGTATATTGTTCTTTAGTGCTTCTTTAAATATCTTTTTTATTTTTTCATACATGATTTTCTTCAAACGGTCTGTATTCCATTTTCCACTACAATCTAGAAGAACAATTCCTTCATCAAGACCACCTATAGTTTCTTGTTTTCCGTTAAAGCAGTGAACTTTTGGAAGAAGAGTTGTTGTTGCAATAAAATAAAGTAAATGTCGTTTCCCTGACCCATGTGGGCCCTGAAATTCTAATATATCTCCATATTTTGGACCATTTACTTTATAAGATGCAATAATATCGTCTAATAGAGGAATAAAAAATTTAACACCTCCTTTTTCATGATATAAATGAGATCGAATCGTCTCTACGAGCTGTTTTGTGTATTAAAATGTTATTGAAATAAGATAAACGATTTACTTCTTTACAAGATTCGTATTCAAACGTATCGACTAGTTCTTTTACTGAAGAAGTTATTTCCATTTTGAATTCTAATTTTTATATGAAAAAATGATGAAAACAGTCAATCTTTCAGCTCAGGATGTTCAAAAATTATTAAATAAAAATGATAAAAGTGATAAAAACAATAATTTTATTTATTTAAAACAATTTTTATGTTATACTAAAAATCATGAGATAATTTGTACACCAATTCATAGATTTTTCAAAGTGTAGTAGTAAATTAAAGTATTGATAAAAAAGTTAACTTTTACAGATATAAGCAAAATATGATTGAAACAGTAGATTTTACATATATTACGAAGAATGAACAATAGCTTTGTTTTTTTAATAAGTTACAAATTAAAAAGTATTTTTAAGTTGGCGAGTATATCGGTCTGTTTCCCAATTAACAAGCCCTTTATAAAGTGTGTAACTATCGCGGTCGTATCCCATGTCCTCCCAGACTTTTAAAAAGAGCGTATCTTGTTTTGCTTGAGCTTTATCCTCTGTATTGGGATGTTGCTTGTTCTCAATTTGAATAATTTTCCACAGTGCATTTTCTGCTAAACGACTTTGTCTTGCAGCTAATTCACGGATTTCGTGAGGAGATGTAGTACGCTGTATATATATTGGGGTGCTCATATATGTATATTTGGGAGGGAAGATAGGAAGGTGCGATAAATAATAATCGGGCTGTTTATCGTTGATACCTGTAAGTTCAGGGCCCAAAAGTTTATTCATAAGTGCTGAAGATGTATCCACAAAACGAGATGTTACCTCCGATACAGATTCATCTGAATAATACGTTAGTTATTCATACCAGTGATCTAATCATATAACCTTTTTGTAAATTATAATTAGTCCCTACACGTTGCTTCATCTCTGTTTCTAAGGATCCTATTTTGATTCCTTCATAAAAAAACATCAATTCGATGTCACAAACTGAAGCTTTGCATCGTTTTTGAGATGATGCAAAACGTAAGGATCTATCTAGGATTCGCAAAATATCTGTATTCATTAAATACAAAATATCAAAAAAAGCAGCTTTTACATAAAACAAGGAATTTTTGCAAGACAATTATGCAGCTCTCTGTAGTAGATGAAAACCCAACTGATCGAAGGATTTCTATTAATGCTCGTCGTTCTAATATTCTTTCAAAACTTTCTTCAGTCATTTTTAGTGAAAAATGCTTTAAACTTCGTTGTTTTCAAAATATATTCATACTACTTAATAAAAATGTTTTGTTTAGTTTTCCCCTTTTTTTCTTTAAATTTTTTTCTTTTCAACACATTTTCTTTTTTTGACGTTGATTTTGTGATCGGTGTTTC
This sequence comes from Pneumocystis sp. 'macacae', assembly GCA_018127085.1. NCBI lineage: Eukaryota > Fungi > Ascomycota > Pneumocystomycetes > Pneumocystales > Pneumocystaceae > Pneumocystis > Pneumocystis sp. 'macacae'. The sequence continues at coordinate 291,145 of CM030734.1, forward strand.
AACTATAAATCAAGAGAAATTAAAACACGTTTTATTTAGAATTTTTGATTAAGAAATTTTAAAAACATATACTCCTTAATTTCTGCGTAGAGAACTTTTATACAGAACTATTAGATATTTATATGGCTGTTAAGCCTATTACCGGCATGCTTAAGCGTGCTCTTATTAAAGTTGCTTCTAAAAAACTATTTTTTTGTATTAATATTTAGTTTAGGACATTTCCACTGCTCTTTGTCTAGGCGTTTCTTCTGCATATGTCTTTTGGTTTGGATTCCATCTTCCTTCTGTTCGTAAACGCAACATGTATTATGAAAAACTCTATCCTTCACAGTCATGAAAATATTTTATTTTTGTTTTATTTTAAAACTACTTTGTTTTAACTTTTTTTATGATTTTTTGTTAAACGACTTGTTTTTTTAATATTATTATATTATTCACTGCTTACTTTTTATTCTGCTCAATTTTTTCTTAATATTCTTTTTTCACGTGAGAGTCACGTGCTTTGTTTCTTCGTTAACATATGACTAGAGAGGACGGTTTACTAAAAAGTATCGATAAAACGACTGAAAAGGTGAATTAGAAATGAGATATTGGCATATTTAATTGTTTTTAGTAAAATGTCGTTTTATTCGCTAGTTGGAGTACTAAGTGGTATTGGTACATCATTATTTCATCGTCAAGGTGAAGAAGCGGGTGTGTTTTGGCGAAGTTTGGTGAAGTTTTATACGCGAAACAGGCTTTTCGCATATGTTATGGGAGTATTTTTTGCGTCTATTTCAGTAGGAAGTACATATTATTTTTGTCGAAGGCTATTTAAGGATGATGGAGGATCCTTGGACAAAAAACAGCCAAAATATAAAAAAAAGACAAAGAATAGGAAAAAAAGGAAAGTTAATACAAATTCTGCGGTTCAGGAAGTTTTGGGTTTGTGTTTTTTTTTGTTTAAGGTGTGATTGGACGGTTTTAGATACAACAAATTTGTTAGAGTCGTCTTTAGAGGAAACACGATTATTATCTATTACAGATACAGAAATTGAGAAAATGTCTGAGTCTGTAGGAAATTTTTTTGATTAATATTTTTTTGTTAAATATTTTTAGGAACGTAAAACATATGCTGTACAGTTAAAAACAGAAGGGAACAAGGCGTATTCTAGGAAGGATTATGAAAAGGCAATCGAGTTATATAGTTGTGCGATTACATGTTCGAAAGATCCTGTCTTTTACTCTAACCGTGCTGCCTGTATTTATATTATTTTAATATTTGATGTTAATTAACAAGAAATAAGGTTACACTGCATTGAATAACCCTCAACAAGTGATTGAGGATACAACAATGGCTTTAAATCTTGATCCGATGTATGTAAAGGCATTGAATCGTCGAGCGGCTGCGTATGAGACTTTGGAAAAAAATGATGAAGCACTTTTAGATTATACAACAAGTTGTATTATGGATGGTTTTTCTAATGAAAACGCGGCACAAAGTGTTGAAAGACTATTGAGAAAGATTGCAGAAGCTAAAGCAAAGAAGATGATGATGGTGAATAATTATTATTTGTTTTTTATATATTAGTCTAAATGATTTTAAGACGAAAAAAAAACAGTTGCCGAGTCCTACTTTTATAACAGCTTATTTGGATGCGTTCCGTCCAAAACCAAATCCAAAAATAGAGACAAAAGATGAATCTACAGGCGATTATCATCTTAAACAAGGATTTAAAGCTCTTTCTCTGAAGAATTATGATAGTGCATTTAAAAGTTTTTCTAAAGCAATTGAATTGGGTTGCTCTGAATCATTGCAGTCTGTAGCGTATAATATGTCTGGTACTTTTAAGTTTATTCAGGGAAATACGCATGATGCATTAGAGGATTTTAACAAAGCGATTGAAACCGATCCTAGTGATACGCAGAATTATATTAAACGTGCAAGTGTTTATATGGAACTAGGTAGAAAAGTTCTTTTTTTACTATATATTATTAACTTTATAGGTGACCGTTCTGCAACATGGTCAGATTTTGAGACTGCGCAGTCAGTTAATCCAAATGATCCTGATATTTATTATCATCGTGGACAAATGCACTTTATTACGGGAGAATTTTCAGAAGCAGCAAAAGATTATCAAAAATCAATTGATTTAGATAAGGACTTTATATTTTCTCATATTCAATACGGTGTTGTGCAATATAAATTAGGGAATATTGCGTTAAGTATGTCAATTTTCCGAAAATGTTTAAAAATGTTTCAAAAGTCGAGTGATGTTTATAATTACTATGGTGAGCTTTTATTAGATCAAAAACGATTTCAAGATGCAATTGAAAAATTTGATATAGCAATACAATTGGAAAAATCAAGCAAATTTACTATAATGAATGTTCTTCCTCTTATTAATAAAGCACTTGCTGTTTTTCAATGGAAAAAAGATATAGCAGAAGCTGAAGCTCTTTGCAAAAAAGCATTAGCTATAGATCCGGGATGTGATGTTGCGGTATATTAAATATATATTTTTTTTAATTAACATATTTGTTTAGGTAGCAACAATAGCACAACTTCTTTTACAACAAGGAAAAATTGTGGATGCTATAGAATATTTTGATAAATCTGCGCAACTTGCACGTACAGAATCTGAACTTGTTAATGCTCTTTCTTATTGTGAAGCGACAAAAATTCAGCTTCAAGTTACTCAAAAATATCCACATCTTGCTGAACGTTTGAACAATATGACTAAGGGGAACTTTTCAGCTTAATCATTGTTTTGGTTATGTTTATTATTTCTAATGTTTATAATGTTTCCAAATAGGCTATCACATATCTGTATTATAATAATTACAAATAATGTACTATTTTTGATATCTATGTGACTTAGAATCATTAATGATTATTTAAATCATTTGAAAGAAATTTTAATAAAAATATTTTTTAATATGGTTTTGTAAATTTAAGAAAAAATGGGAATTAAATTTGTAAATTTTAAGAATATTTATATAATATTTGAAATTAATTATTAAAAATATTTTGATAGTTAAATATTTAAAATTAATTTTATAAATTATTATTATTAACGTTTGGTACATTTTGAATAGTTCAAATTATTATAAAAATATTTAAGTTTTTTAATAATTTTATTAAAATTTATTTTAAAATTAAAAAAAAAATAATTTAAATATTTTTTATTATTAACTAAATATTAATTAATTTTCTATAAAAGTTTAATTTATTGCTAGAAAATTTAAACTACATCAAACATAAATAGATAGATAAATTTGTTAACTAAATTATTTAATAAAATGTTTACAATTCAATAAAAAACAAAGATTTTTCTATTGTTAATTAATTATAAAATACTTATTTTTATAGACTAAACTTTAACTAATATAATTCTCAGGGTGATCTTTTACATTATCTCTTCATTTAATAAAAATATACTTTTTAAGATATTAATAATTTATTTACAATTTTTTTTTTATAAGTTGGTTAAAGTTTATCTTTATCTAATTTAATTGATTTACGAAATTCTTTATTTGTGTTAATTATTTTATTATTTTCTATAGAATTATAAATAGATTTTTTTCATTTTTTTTTATATTTTTCAATATTTTCTACATTTCCTAATTTCTGTTTTATTTCCTCTGAATCAGATTTTTGTTTAAAATTGTTTTCATCGAGTGATTTTTGTGGTTTTCTTTTAAAATCATTTGCGTCTTTAATAAGTAAATTACGTCCATTTAATATATCTTCTGAACGTTTTAATGATGCCTTCATTGCAGAAAGAGAAGAAAAATCTACATATGCAAAACTGATAGATTAGAAATAACATCTGTATTACTTTGGCATTAATTACCCTTTATTTTCTGTTTTATTTTTTTTAGGAATATGTATACGAGTAATATCATAAAATTGTATTTCTTCTTCATTTGAAATAGACTTTTTCTCTAAAAAAAAATTTAATATATCCTTCTTTGTTGTATGAAACTCGAGATTTCCAATCCATATGCAGTACTTTCCTTTATTATTAACTTTATTCAGAAGTTTTGTTTTTTTTTTAAAAACATTTAGATTTCCTTTTATTTTTTGTTTTTTGAATTTCCGAAACTCCTTCCTAGATAAAGGAGATGGTTTGTCTAAGCAAATAGTTAAAACATCTGCTTCTTCAAAAGACCTTTTTTTTTTTGTCGAAATCATTCCATTCTTGAAATTATTTAAAATTTTTTATTATAAATTTTTCTATAAAAAAACAATCTATATAGCAATAAAAATAGAAAAGAATGTATTTATACAATATTACTATAATAATATTTCTTTTTATCTTTTTCACTTTCAAGAATAAAAAAATAGTAGTTGTCGATTGTTATAACGATGTCTAAATCTTTTAAAAGAAAATATAAAAAGTAAGTTTATATACCTAAATTTAATTAATTTAATTAATTATTTATATAGGCTTTGTGAACGATTTGATGCACTAATCGATGAATCAGAACAGCTTCAGGAGCAGATTGAAAAAGCAAAAGCTATTTCTAACCGTATTTCAGCAGAAAATACGTAAATTATCATTCTTTTACAAAAAATTCTAAAAATATTGAAGATATCTTTTGGATCTTATTTTGTACCAGAAAAATGGGTTTATGAGTCCCTCATTATCAGTAAATTCAGAATCTGCAACAGAATTTGATGAAAATACTCCTAAAAATCAAGATAACGCTAGTAGTGATATAAGTAATTATTATCGAGATAAAACACCTCCTCATTTGCTCTCTTTGAGTCCCCATTGGGATTATTCGCCCCCACTTAGTCCAGGAAAAGAAAATGAAAATGAAGAATATGAAAATCAGTCTATTTTGTTAACAAATTCGTTACTTTTATCCGAAAAAAATAAAGTATCTGAAACAATATTGAATTAAACGATGTTTATGAAATTCTATGCAAAACAATTTTTATTTTAGAATATATAATCATATATTATGGTAAAGAAATCATTTTATTTTCTTGATTTGCTTTTTCTGGTTGCCCGGGTTGAAGACATAAAAATGTGGTTTGCTTCCGATGTATGTTTGTTATTTAACTTTGTGTTTCCTCGTTTATTCTATTAAAATAAGTAATGTGTCATTAGTTATTAAAACAAACTTTTGCACTAGAGCTTCGTATTTTTTTTTTGGGAAGATCTTCATCCTCTTCCTCTTCGTCCTCGTCATCATCTGATCTATCACGCCTCCAACCTGATTTTTCTTCGTTCATTTCAAGTTCGCGCTTAACGGATGTAAGAAGCGTTGCACATCTTCTTTGTAATTCTAAAGCCGTTCGGCTTTTAAAGAACCAATCGAATCTAAATAATGGTGATATACGTATTTCTTCTCGTAAACGTTCATAGACATCTTCTGTAGCAAGTCCATATTCATTTAATTTAACAAGAAGAAATCGGTCTTCTTCTTCTGTATACGATTTTCCTTTATTCTGATTATACATAATTTTCAATTGTTGTAATGGAGCACGGTATTGTGAAATTTTTTCATGAAGAAGTTTCGTTTGACGGTCTTGTTTCTGAATTCGCCCTTCTCCTGCTTCTATCTGCCCAATATATCGTTCATATCCTTTAAAAATTAAACAAAATTTTATTTAAAATAATAATCACCATCAATTTCAGTATATCTTTCCCAAAAAACCTTAGAATATTCTTTAATCTGGGTTAAAGTTTTGCCTTCGACTTCTTGAGCTATAGCTTTAAATGAATTCCGTCCATGTTTTGCACATGCTTGAATAAAATGATAGAAATCACGACGTTGCCAATCACTAAACCCTTGAGAAATCAATCTCTCTTTCTCCAATTGTTCTTCTTCTGTCAATGGAACTGCGTTATCTATTTCCTTTTGTTCTAAATCTCTATCCGCTTCTCTTTCTTCAAGATCTTCAGGAGTTCCCTCTGCAAGAGGTACTTTATAACCTAGTTCTTTCTAAAAAAAATTAAAAAAATAACGACTATCTAATATCAATACTCTAAAATATGCTGTTTCTCGATCTTGTAAATCGATTAATCTTTGAGGATAGAATTGATGATCTTGTCTAATACTTATTAGTTTATGATAAAAATAAGAAAATATACATATTGGTTTGTTTAGGAGGACGTGGTGCTTTAGGAGGTGCATGTGTTCGACCACCCGTTTTTAAAACACCTTTATAATATTGATCTAAAGAGTATGATTGTTGGGTTCTTTCGCGTTTGCTTGGATAGATCCAATTAATTGTTATTCCATTATTTTTCTTTTTTGTATAATCTTCTCCGTTCCATTCATAAGCAGAATCAGTAGAAAATTTTTGTAAGTCATCTATTCCAAGACTTTCATAACGCTTGTTAAGCTCTGCAGTCCTTTTTTCTCCTTTTTTCATTATTTCTTCAATATCATCTTCTGTCATAGTTCCGCCTTGCTTTTGTTTAAAAACATCCTCTGCTCCATGTTGAATCATAGTTATGAGTTCCTCTTTAGATGCATTATTTTTACTCTGCAATTGAGCCCGGCCTTGTTGTATAACTAGTTGATCCAAACGAAGTTTTTGAGCGGCGCGTTCTAAGACTTTTTCTTCTACAGTATTATCCGTGACAAAACGATAAACATAAACTTGCTTAGTTTGCCCAATACGGTGAGCACGATCCATAGCTTGTAAATCAGCTTGAGGATTCCAATCACTATCATATATTACAACAACATCAGCTGTAGTAAGATTAATTCCCAAACCACCAGCTCTTGTGGTTAATAAAAAAAGAAACTTATTACTTCCAGGAGCATTGAATTCGTCAATAGCAATAATTCGATCTTCGTGAGATGTCTGTCCATCAATTCTACAATATTTATATCCCCTTAAATAACAATAATCCTCTAATATATCAAGAACTCGACCCATTTGACTGAAAATAAGAACTCTTGAATCTTGAGCTTTTGACCGTTTTAATAATTTATCTAGCATGACCATTTTTCCTGAATTAATAACTATATGCTCATCAGTTGTATATGGTGGCCCAGGTTCTGCTCCATCAAATAAATATGGATGATTACAACATTTTCTTAATTGCATTACGATATTTAATAAACGTGTTTTTCCTTCTTTCTTTCCTATAGCACCGTTGACCGCGTCTATATCTTTTTCTAGAATTTTTTGATACCATTTTACTTGCATTTCAGATAAACCAACATATAAATTAATTTCTTTTTTAGGTTTAAGCGTTCTTTCTACATCTGATTTGACTCGTCGTAAAAGAAAAGGGCGCAATACTTTGTGTAATTGTTTAACAACAGTGTCAGAATCGCCATTTTGACTTTCAAACCAACGATCAAAAACTTGAGAATCCGCAAATATATCAGGTAGGAGAAAATTTAACAAAGCCCAAAGTTCATGTAAATTATTTTGGAGTGGAGTTCCTGTAATTAAAAGTCTATTTCTACTATTAAGTAAACGAATAATTTTTGATAGCATAGATTCTTCATTTTTAATACGATGTGCCTACATATTAGTAATAAAAAAAGAGATAACAAAACAAACCTCGTCTACAATAATATATTCCCATGCAAATTTTTTAAAATGTACTTTTTCTCTTAATATAGTTTCATATGATGTAATACAGACGTCAAAATCATTAGTAAGAAAGCGCTCATTAATTAAAACAGTCTAAATAATATTATTATATATAAACAATAAAAATAGTAAAAACCCTTTCATCTTTTGGAGCTTGAAAAACAAAAACATTAATCTCTGGAATCCAACGAGAAAACTCACGAGACCAATTATCAAGAGTTGATTTAGGTGCTGCAACGAGATGTGGTCCTTCTATACCTTTCAAAAAACGAAGATATCCTATAAACTAGATATATAAGATTTTTAAAATAAATTTATAAGACAGTTACTGATATTGTTTGTAATGTTTTCCCTAAACCCATTTCGTCGGCTAAAATTCCATTAATCCCGTTTTCATATAATGATATCAGCCAATTAAGTCCTTGGACTTGATAGTCTCGCATTTTTCCGCCAACAATATCTATCCTTAGATAAACAAAGCAAAGCAATATTACGACTTCAAAACTTACAAGGAGGACTTTCAGTGAAAATAGTTTGATTTTCTTGTTCCGGATCATCTTCCCTTAACAATTCAGCATCTTCTTCTTGTTCAGTTTTTCGATGCCTATGGTCTTTTGAATTTGCTTCTTTCTTTTGTTTCTCTCTTGAAAGTTTATCAATAATATCTTTGGAATCTGCATTTAAGCCTGCTTGTAAATTTATAAAATGACGAAAAAGTTCTGTTTTTAAAACATAAGGAATATACCTAAAATTATATGGCTATACCTGTCTGTCCAAGAAGAAACGAAAGTCTCTTTTTTGAATCTGCTATCTGAAAAATATATGATTTATTTTTTTTATTGTATATTTTTTTATTACCTTTGCCTTATTTAACTTAGAATGTTTTTCATCAAATTCCCTATGTCTTTCCATATTCACAGACATCCTATAGTTTTTTTGATAGTCTTTATTTCGCTATATGACCCTTAAGTTATACCAAATATTGCATTTATTTTCAACTCCACTTACATCTTTTAATTCTTTTTTCTACATATAATTAATTTTTCTAGTGCATAAATTCTTTATAAATCCTATTCAAACCTCATGAATCTCATATTCTATTGATGATTCATCCATTAATGCATCGTCATTATTTATAACCATTCTTTTTTCAAAAATATATACTTTTTCTTACTTTAAACAACTCAATAAAGCTTTTTGGTCACCTAAACTTAGTAAGATCTTTTAAATATTTCATAGAATCTTTATTCCTTTGATTTTTATACCTTTTTCTAATAAAAAATATTTATTTTTTTTGTAAAAAAATGCGATATTAACATTCTACATGCTATATATAGAGGTTGAACGTCGAATCTCGACAACGACGTATCAAAAAGAAAGCTAAAGAAAAAGTTTAAAAAAAAGACTAGTTTCAGGGTGTTTTAGAATAGACAAAGGCTTTTAGGTTTTGGTGTTGAGTAATCATGGATATGTCCTCGCTTCATAATCATTTGCCTGATAAACGGAAAGAAACAAAAAATGAGGATGATTTGTTGTCAACATTTAAAGCAGGTATGCAGCAAAACGTGTTTTAGCATATTTGTACTTATTTTTGATATAGCAGCGCTTTCAGTTACAAATCTATATCGGCAGGCATTAACAGCAGCTGAACAGGAGCGGCAAGAGGGGTTTCAAGATGCTGTAGAAGAAATGCTAATGCTTTTAAATGATGGAATTACAGATATTGAGAGTCTCCGTGAGTGGTGTATTGCTCGTCGTCGTAATGAAGAACATACTTACTCATCCTCGGATTTTTCTGAGGAGCCTTTTCGTGATACGTCGCGTGGCAATTCCTTCAATTTAAATTCCACCAAGGTAGCTTTTTCATCAAGTCCATTATCACAGCCTTTTCAACGTGTTCTTTCTGAATCAACTGATACTTCTCATCTTCCAGATCATCTTGTCCAACCTTCTGATGATAATTTTTCTCTTCAATTCATTGGTTCTCCTTGTCCTTCTACAACTAAACATCGGATTATTCTTAATGAGCCAAGGATTCCTTTTTCTAAAAAATGTCGTCATTTCTAAATTTTTTGATCTTTATTTCATATATTTTTCATTCATTAGCTCTGAGGTCCTATTTTTTCTTTTTTATGTGTATTATATCTGTTCAGGTTTTTTCTTCTTTGTTTCTTATATAAAATACTTATTTCATATATTTTTATTTATTATCTTTTCACTCTAAGCCTAGCCCTACACTTTTTGCTCTAACCGAGTGACTAGTGTGGACCAGAAAAATTGGATATCGACGTTATTAAAAAGATTTCAGTAGTTTTTGTGACTAAGTAGACGTACAGCATGGATAATTTAGTTCTCCGTGCATCCCTGGAAGGGCATTCTGGCTGGGTAACGGCGATTGTATCTTCTTCTGAAAATCAAAACATGATTGTTTCTGCATCTCGAGATAAAACAATTATTGTATGGGAATTGACTGGAGATGGGGGATATGGGGTCCCGAAAAAGGCTCTTAGGGTTAGGATATTAGTTTTATTTTATAGGTTACCTGATAGAGATGATTGAATAGGGCCATAGTCACTTTATCCAGGATTTAGCAATTTCATCTGATGGACAATATGTCCTTTCGGCATCATGGGACAAGACACTTCGTTTATGGGATTTGAATACAGGAATGACAACTAAGCGGTTTGTTGGTCATACTGGAGATGTTTTGAGTGTTAGTTTTTCGGCGGATAACCGACAGATTGTGAGTGGATCGCGGGATAAAACTATTAAGCTTTGGAATACTCTAGGAGATTGTAAAATGACGATCCAAGAGGGGGGACATTCTGATTGGGTTTCATGTGTTCGCTTCTCTCCTAGTCCTAGTAATCTCATTACTGTATCAGCAGGATGGGATAAATTTGTCAAGGTGCGAGAAAAAATTTTTATGTTTTTCTATTGGATTTTAAAATATTTGGACTGGGAGATTTTTCAAAGGATGTTGATTTGTTTTATTTGCTACTTCTGAGGCTTAGATTCCTATGAAAGTATCATTTCTATTAGTAACTGATGATATATTTGAAAAACATAGATATTTGTTTAATAAGACTAGTCTAATACTTAGTTAGGTCTGGGAGCTTTCAACATGCAAGCTTAGAACGAATTACATTGGTCATACTGTGAATATCACATTATTTATCTATTTTTATGTTAAAGTTTTTTATAGGGTTATATTAATACTGTTACTGTGTCTCCAGACGGATCTCTATGTGCTTCAGGCGGAAAAGACAGCACAGTTATGCTTTGGGATCTCAATGAATCAAAACATCTTTATTCTTTGGACGCTGGGGATATTATCAATGCTTTAGTCTTTTCACCGAACCGGTATTGGCTTTGTGCAGCGACTGTTACAAGTATTAAAGTTTTTGATCTTGAGACAAAGTATTTTCTCTTCTTTTTAATGCTTAATATTTTAAAGCTAATCTTTTCTAAAGAATTATTGTTGATGAACTTAAAGTTGAATTCACAGGTGTTGGAAAAAAATCGTCAGATCCCGAATGTATTTCTCTTTGTTGGTCTGCTGATGGACAGACTCTTTTTTCAGGTTATACTGATAATATTATTCGGTATATAGTCTTTTTTTTTCTTTTTTATTTATTTTTTTAGTGTTTGGCAAGTCACTGCATAGATGACTCATCGTTCACTTTTTTGTACTATCATTAAACAATCTAACTGTTTTCTTTCTTAAATACATCTTATGTATATGTATCTTATATAATTTTGAATTTTTTAATATTTTCCGTGTCTTTTCTGATAACTATATAATTTTTAAATGTTGACCCTTTTTACCGTATTTAATAAGGGTGGTATTGTACTTTGGGAAAGATCATTTGATACTTCATTTTGCAATATTATTAACAGTTTTATTCATGATATTTTTATTGAACAGTCTTCTAAAACTATTTATGTAAAAGATAATTTAGTTGTGAAATGGACTCTTTCTAATGAATACGGTCTTGTTTTTGCTGTAATTTATATGTTTTCGTGGAATTTTCTGAAATGAATTAGATTGTCTATTCAGAATTTGCGCAAATAGTTTCTGTTGAAGAGTTTCTTGAAAATATTAAAAAGCTTTTTTGTGAATTATATTCTGAAAAACTTCAAGAAAAATGTTTTTCAGAGGAGGATTTTAATTTCGACTCATATTTTGATATTAGGATTAAGGAGTTTGAGTCATTGAATGTTTGTTTACAAAAAAAATATTATATTTTATTAATTAATGATTTAGATAAAAAAAGCTGGCTCTTCTATACAAGTAAATGAAAATATTTCAAATGAAAATCTTTCTTCTCAAGATTTTGACTCAGACAAAGATCTTAGTGATGATATTTCAAAAACTTCTTTAAAATCTGAATTAGAACCTCAACTTTTTCAAATATCTCAATCTTCTGAAACAAATATTTCTTTTTTGAAAAAAGATGTAAATAAAAGGACTCCTAATAAAAAACTTAAAAAAGGAATAATGAAAATGAATCATTCAAAGTAATTTTTATTTTTTTTAAATTACGTTTAATTTTTTTGTAGTAATGAATCTACTAAAAAAAATAAAAAGCTAATGCGTAAATGGGAAGACGACTCTATTTTATCTAGTGGTGATAAAATGGATTCCTTAGATTATTCTTCTCACTCTGGAAAATCTTTAGCCCCTGTTCAAAATGATATTATTCGTTTAACACAAGAAAATTGTGAATTAAAAAGTGTTCAGAATGGATTTATTATTAGAGAGCTTGATGATGATTCTCAGAAAACTGGTAAAAAGGGTGAATCTATTAAAGAAAACCATGGAGGAATGTTCAACATATTTACTAATCTCTCTAAAAAAAGAATTCTTTCGTTAAATGATCTTGCCTTTGCTTTAACCAAAATGAATGAATTGCTATTAAAAAAGAATATTGCAAAGGAAGTTGCAGATAGTTTATGTGAATCCGTTCAAAATAGTTTGGTTGGAAAAAATATTAGTACTTTTCAATGTAAAACTATTTTTATTTATAAATATAACTAAACTTTTTAGCTGTTCAAAGTATTGTTAAGACAACTATGGAGTCATCTCTTAAACAGATTTTAACACCTTCGATATCTATAGATCTTCTCAAAGAAATTAATTTTTCTAAGACTCAAAAAAAGCCATATACTATTTCATTTGTTGGTGTTAATGGTGTTGGAAAGTCTACAAGTTTATCGAAAATAGCATTTTGGCTTCTAAAAAATCATTTAAAAATCATTATTGCTGCTTGTGATACTTTTAGAAGTGGAGCAATAGAACAACTTCAAGTTCATGTTAGAAATTTACAACAATTATCAGAAAAAGAAAAATGTGGGAAAATTGAATTATTTGAAAAAGGTTATGGGAAAGATGCAAGTTTAATTGCAGCTAATGCTATTTTATATGGTATTTTATATTTATTCTATTTATAGAAGAATTTGATAGTTTATTTAGCAAAAAAAAAAGAGTTTGATATAGTTTTAATAGATACTTCTGGGAGGCGTCACAATGATCTACGTCTTATGTCTCCGTTAGAAAAGGTAATTTCGGTTCTATTTTTTCGATTTTTTTAATATTTGCAGCTTGTTAATACAAATAATATTGATAGAGTTTTTCAAGTAGCCGAAGCTTTAGCAGGGACTGATGTAGTAGCTCAAGCTAAAAATTTCAATAATGCTTTAGGTTGTAAAAAAAAATTAGATGGATTTATTATTTCTAAGGTAGATACTGTTGGAAACGCTGTTGGAACCATAGTTTCTATAATATGGGCTACAGGTATTCCAATTCTATTTATAGGGAATGGTCAAACCTACACTGATATCCGTGTCCTTTCTGTTTCATGGGTTGTAAAAATGTTAATGAGTTAGTTATTTTATAAACTATAAAATATATTTATGTTGTAAAATTATATATTTTTCTGGTAATTTCTGTGTTTATATTATTAATTAATTTTTTATAATATATATGTCTTATATATAATACTTTAAATCGCAATAACATTTTTGACTTTTATTTATTCATATGAATGTATAACTTTACTATTTTTTATTTTTCTATTATTTTTGATTATTTTTAATTTATTATATTTTTACAGATAAATTATATAAATAAATTATATATTATTATAATAAAAAATTCCAAAAAATATTGAAATTTTAGATAAATTTAATTTACGCTTTAAATAAATTAATAAAAATCAATATAATATGTAAACTCGATATAATTTATTGCAATCTAAGTTCATATAAAAATCAAAAATTAGCTTTTAAATTATAGAATACTAGTCTTCTAATTTTAATTATATTTTAAAAGAAATCATTTTTAAAATACCTTAAAATAATATATTGAGTTTTTCATTTTTTTAATACAAATCATATTATTAAAATTTTTAAATATTTTAAAAATGCATCCTATAATTAAATATATTACAAATATTAATTACATTCAAATTTTTTTAAATTTAAATTCTGTAAAAAAAAATGGTTTTTTATAGTAATATTTAATATTTTTGTTTAATAGTGGTTACTGAATTTAGTGAAATTTAAAGAATAAAATTAAATAACAAATTATATATTAACAAAACAAATAGATATTTAAATATGTGTAAATTTATATATTATTCATTAGTAATTATCTATTTATTTTCATTAAAAATAAAATCTTTTTATATATATTTAAAAATTTCTGCCTAAATTTTTTTGTTCAAAAATAATTCCATAAATTTATTTTTTGGTCTAAAAAATACTTAACTTTTTTCTTTTTATTAAATTCTCTAATCGTTTGTTATGTCTTAAATCTGACGTACTCAAAGATAAATTATGTTACGTTTTATTTGCTCATCTAAAACAAAAAATACACCATTTTATAGGATTTTTCCTCGCAGGCGAGTATTTTGGACATATTGTTCTTCTAAATGGGATTTGAATGAGGCACCTCTACCATTTCCTATCAATAAATTTCGTAAGTTATGTTTTTTTTAAGAAAACGAATTTAAATATGAAAAAGCTTTTATATTTAAGCACGCTAGAAGAGCTCCTACCCGTCCTTCCTTTTTTCCTGTTTCAAAAGGCCTAAAACCTATGACGTACATATTCGATTCTTTACAACAGCTTTTTGCGTCATATATTTCATATTCTTCAGCAGAAACAAGGTTTGGACAAGATTATTGGCCTAATGAATTTTGTGTTGGGGGTATTTTGTATTCTTTTAAGGTATTTTCTTATATTTTAAGGAACGTATGCTACACGCCAATTTTTTCATCTTCTTAAAGAACCTAAATCAAAATTATCTAAAATTATGACTGAAGATTTACTTCTTCTTCTTGATGATTATATTACAAAAGATGACCAACCTCCATTGAAATTGCAGCCTTACATATACTTAAATCGTGTATATAATTCAAAGATTCGTACAGTTTTTGTCAATTTTGGATCTAAAGATACGTTCAAACGTCTTTCAGAGCTTGAAAAGTTGAATGAAAGGGATCCTAGATATATAAGGATACGCTGGAAAACGTTTAATATTGGGTTGAAACTAACATCGGATGAAAAGGATACACCAACATCGTTTACTATTACGAAAAATGCTGCTTTAAGAGAAATGAAAAAAGGTATATCGTATTCTGTTGATTTAGAAATAGATGGTGAATTTGAAACGGGTTATTTTGATTCTTTAGATAAGAAAAATAATCTTGAACCCAAAATTGTAAATAGAGAGCGACGCGTAATAGTTGTAACATTCCAAAGTCAGCATTGTGATCCAGGAAGCAGGTTGTCTGTAGAGAATGTATTTAATGACGATGAGCTTGTAAATGAAGGTGTTGAATGGAAAATATCAGTATATAAATCTATTTATTTGTAGTAACTAATAAAACTATTATAGGATATAGATTATGTAATATTTGAAAAGAAATTAGAGGAGATTGAGAAATATAATCAAAATTAGTGCATTTTTGTATAATCCTTCAGTTAATTATAATATATTTTTATATATTTAAATATCATTATGAATTCGAAACCAGTTTTTGGGTTATTCTTGTAATTTCATTATTATAAAAATAGCATTTTAACTAACTTTCAGCTTACCAAGGTCAAGAATTTCAATATTTTGTTTTCAAATAAAGATATTTAAAATAATATATATTAAATCTATATTTTCTTCATATTAAAAATAATCAAGTCATTCAAATTAATTAGCGATTTCAAAAATATACCAAATAATATGCTATTATAATATTAAATTAATAGGTTTATTCAGTATTTATATGATTTTTATAAAAAATATGTATTTTAAAATAAAAATATATATTTATATTCTATAAAATTAATCTCAAAATATTTTCAAGTTTCAAAGTTAATTATTCTTTAAACAAAAATTAGTATTTTATCTAGAATTAGTTAAAAATATATATACATAATACATAAAAATATGGTTAAAGATAATATAACCTGGTTTTTAAAATAAACCTATTTACATTTATTAAATGTTACCAAAGAAATAATAAATAAAAAGATAAACAATATTTTTCTAAAAATAGATATTTTCATAGAAAAATGATGACATATTCATCGTCACAGAAATATAAATATAATACCCTAAGTAAACAACATGTTTTAATAAAATAGCTGGACGAAATAGATTATTAACAGTTATCCTTAAATTTTTAATTCAAATCAAACTTATTTATTCCAAAAATACGTTTTCGATGTGTCTAGAAAATAAATAAAAACATTTTTATAATATTTATACATACAGAAGGAAGTTTTGGGACCAATACCATTGTAAGTGCCCAGAGATTGATAAAAAACATCCAGAAATCATAATGAGTGTAATGTGTACTTAAAAGAAATCTATTTATTTAAATTAAAAAATAATTTGAAGCATAAAAACATACAGAATAATAGGAACTGCAGTGAGATATTTTTTTGCAGGGGTATATTGTGCACCGTTATCCATTTGTTCCCACATAGTTAAGTTATCATAAGCACCAGAATTAAATTCAAATGGAATGCCTTTTACCCAATGAAACATAATGTATGAACTCTACAGGAATTAATGATGTTGCTTCATATAGTGCGTTTTTGTTACAAGCATATAAGTTAAGTTTGTAAGTGTCCATGAAAGTTCTTGAGAAACTGTTGGAAAAGCATTATAAAATATCTTAAGACATGAAATCACAACAATATGAATAATCCATGCACCTATGTTTCCATATAAATAAAATACACTTTTCTAGTGTAAAAAAGACTTTTACCTTTAAAATTAACCCAGTTACAATTAAAATTACTCTGACTTGCTTGATCCAAACTATCATCTGCTGTACACGCCTGGACATCATGAATAATGGAAGATGAACGCCGACGCATATCATCAAATAAAATACCCGATGTTTGAATTTGCTGAAGTACGCTAGACGTCATTTACTTAATTCTAAATTCAATATTCCCTTTGAGTGAACAATCTTTCCTTGAATTCCCAGAAACTTGTTTTTAGAAATCTTAAAAAACCCCCCAACCACTCTAAACCACTTCTTTTGTATTTTTCAAATTATATGAAATTCCAAATTATGTTCGAAAGCTAATAAATATCTTTTTCACTGTTTTCTTAAAATCTGGTTTAATCCGAACTCGATCACATTTTACGAAATGTTAACGTCGGAGACAAGAGTATGCGGTCAAACATAGACCAAGACCTTAACTCGATTCAAAATGATGAAGTTAATACAAATAATCTGAAAACAGATGAAAATATTCAAGGGAATCATAAGTTTTACTAAAAAAAACCTTTTTTGACATTTTTAATTATTATTTTAGGATTGATTTATTTTATTCAGTAGAACAACATGATCAATATGCGCTGGACGCTTTAAAAAACAGGGAAAGTGTTAAAATAGATGGTATTACAGATTCATTTTCTGAAAAAAAACTGTCAGTCTCTGAAGAAGTGTCAAAAGAGGTAGCAGATATTGCCATAACGGCAGTAACAATATCGCCAAAGATGGTTGAAGAAGAAACAGGCGTAGAACGGGATTCGCAAGGTGCGGAAAGTGATTCATATAGCGACTCAGAAAATACAGAGACTATTAATGATTGGATGCATGTAAATATTACTAAAATATATTTTTTAAGTATGTAAAATGAATTTAGTTAAGTAAAGGTCGATATTTTGGTGTTGCAGAAGATAAGATTATTTGTCATAAATGTGGTGAACCAGGGCATATTCTTCGCGAATGTTCTCAAGAAATGGTATTTTTTATAAAAATTTATAAATAACTTATATATTTCGAATAATAGTGTACGAACTGTGGAACTGTAAATGATCATTTGGCATCTCGATGTCCAATGCTTCAAAGGTGTCACAATTGTAATGAGCTCGGTCATATTCTTGTTGTAAAGTCTTGTCTTATGGTTATTTTTTTGGCTGATAAAGTTAGGATTGTAAAAAACCGTGGAAATCAAATACGTGTACTTCCTGTAATTCAAGATATCATCCAAATGATGTAGGTTTTATTGTATGTTCAATAATATTAATAATATTAGATGTGTCCTAAAATTTGGAGATGTTATATATTTAATCCAGATGCGCCCAAAGATTTTAAACCTAAAAGATATTGCTACAATTGCGCCGAATATGGGCATTATGGTGATGTATTCTCTTTTCTTTTAGTGATTAACTTGTTTATCTATAATAGGATTGTCGTCTTCCTCAATGCTCTAGATATTTAGAGCCGTCTGCTTTTCGTATTGATAATGAACCTGTTTCTGCTTCTGAATATGCATATCTGAAACACCAAGAAAAAATAAAGAAGAAAAGAGCTCTTCAACTCTATAAAGAAGAAAAAAAAGACGATTGGTTTGCACAGAAAATAAAAAGATCTTCAAGCCATAAGTCATCCAAATCAACTACCTTTTCAAAGAGTAGTTCATATTGCAAAATAAGTCATTCAAATCGTTTTCATAACAAACATAAAGAAATGTTGTATAATACATATAAACATCAAAATAGCAAACATGATAAAAAATATTTGAAAAAAGATTTAAATAAAAAAGAACATATCTATATTAACGTATTTCCACACTAGAACTATAATAGGGATTTGCATTAAAATTACTAATGAATATACATATAGTAAAAATTGTGTAAATATATAAAGATTATATATATTTATTATTTCTTAGTGTTTCCATGATACAGTCCAATTTAATATACTCCCTTCCAAAAAAGGTATTATAGCAATGTCTCCAGAGCCAAACTCTGAAGGAATTTGAAATGATTGTTTTTTTAATATAATTTTTTTATCTGTGCCAACATTTTTAACATTATAAAATTCTCTTCCAAAAGTACATGCAAAATTCTCAAGTTTGTCTAATTTTCCTATACTATCAAATGCTTCTGCAAGATAACTCATAAGGTATGGCTGAGTAAATATTCCTGCAGCGATTCTCTTAGTATCTATTTTATGTATTCGTGGATGAGGTGCTGAATCACTTCCAAGAAAAAACTTTTTATTTCCACTTGTAGCAGCATTTAAAAGTTCTTTTCTATCGGAAGGCAATTTTGCGACGGGTTTGCAATATGCATATGCATTACCTGCCCAATCATTGATTGTTAAAAAAAGATGATGAGCTGTGATGGTCCCCACGACATTATCTCCACAGATTTTGACTGCTTTTATAGCAGCAGCTGTTGTACAATGTTCGAGAACAATTTTGAGTTTCGGAAATTGAGTATGCAAATTATAAAGAGTCGGTAAAAATGCATGTTCTGCCGTTAAAACAGTTATATCATCGTTTCCCGAAGGACTATGAAGTTCTCCATGAATATTTAATACAAGACCATGCTTTTCCATTGCAGAAAGTGTAGGATAATATGGTTCATAGCTTTCGATTCCAAACTCTGAATTCGTTGTTACGCCTTATTATATTCAATAAACCGGAATTTTTATGTATTTAAAACCTTTTGGATATGCTTTTACACCTTTTTATCGTTAAATCTATTCATTTGTCTCCTTGTTAACGCTATCATTTACCCACAATTCCTACTGCTTTCGCTTGCTCAATAACAGCAGGAGTAATTTCTGGACAAAGATAAAGACTCATAAGAAACGTTGTATTGCTGTCTAACGCTTCTAATTCACGCTTGTAATTTATGCACATATCAATTGTTGTAATAGGTGGTATTAAATTAGGCTTTATGTTCAATTCATCAGTAAATTATCAAAAATTCCATAAAAAAACACCATAACGTATACAACAGAGCATCCTCCAAGATGAATAGATGGAACTACTTGTTTCATCATCTCGCCTGATCTTAAATGCGTATGAAAGTCTGCGCCAGCAGACAATTCTAGGTAATCCATTTTTTATGATTTTGTTGAAAATTGAGTGTAATTTACGATCAAGTCGACATATTATTTAAAACAATTTAGAAAGGAAAACGTAGAAAAATTCAGAATAAGTTATTTAGTAAGATTTACGTTGTTTTTTTGTGTTAATTCTTCTAGGCTGTTTCTTTTGTTTTTGTTTTTTTTCTCTGCAAAATATTAAATAGAAACAATATATAAAAAAAGGTGTTCTTTATAGAAAAATATTGAGTTAAATCGGCTAAAAGCCTGTAAAATGGAATTTCAGGATGTGTATGGATTTGTTTCTCTGTATAAAGAAATGTTAAAATTGCTTCAGATTAACAAATCAACCCATTTGTATCGACAATGTAGTATTCTGATTATGAGCAAAGATTGAGTGTTGATGGCTGCACAGGGCTCTGGAGTTATAAAGGCTGGATTTGCTGGTGAAGATCAGCCTAAATGTTTTTTTCCATCATAGTAAAATTATAAGAACAATTGCATGAATATCTAAATAACAACACATAGTGTTGGCCGGCCAAAACATATAAGAATCATGGCAGGCGCAATTGAAGGAGACTTCTTCATAGGAAATAAATCTCAGGACCTCCGCGGCCTTCTGAAGATCAAATACCCAATAGAACATGGGATTGTCGTTGATTGGGATGATATGGAGCGAATATGGCAGTTTATATATACAGAGGAACTCAAGACCGTTTCAGAGGAGGTATACGCTGTCTCATGTGCAAAACTAGTCTTCATGCTCACTAGCACCCGGTTCTGTTGACAGAAGCACCCTTGAATCCCCGGACAAACAGGGACCAGGCTGCTCAAATCTTTTTTGAGACTTTCAATGTACCTGCATTGTTCATGTCAATACAAGCTGTACTATCTCTCTATGCTTCAGGACGCACAACCGGCGTTGTTTTGGACTCCGGCGACGGCGTAACACATGCCGTCCCCATTTACGAAGGCTTTGCAATGCCTTCCGCCATAAGAAGAATAGACATAGCTGGCCGCGATGTAACCGAATACCTCCAGCTGCTGCTCAGAAAGTCCGGCACTGCATTCCACACAAGTGCCGAAAAAGAAATCGTCCGGATCATCAAAGAAAAATGCTCCTATGTTGCCCTCGACCCCCGCAAAGAAGAAAAGGACTGGATCACTGCCTCCATCTCGGCCACTCACACCCATCCCAAGGGCGAGGAGTTCAAGCTCCCCGACGGAAACATCCTCCACCTTGGCGCTGAACGCTTCCGCGCACCCGAAATCCTCTTTGACCCCGAAATCATCGGCTCCGAGTACTCCGGCATCCACCACGTCGTCGTCGACGCCATTGCCCGCGTAGACCTCGACCTCCGCAAATCCCTCTTCGGCAACATCGTCCTCTCCGGCGGCTCCACCCTGACAAGAGGTATCCGCTGTCCTGCCCTAGCCCTAGCCCTGCCCCTCAAACCCTAACCCTGTGCCCACCCCAACCCTATCCATCCAGCCCTACACACCAGCCCCAACCCTGCCCTAACACACACAGGCTTCGGCGACCGCCTCCTCTCGGAGATCCGCCGCCTCGCCGTCAAGGACGTCAAGATCAAGATCTTTGCCCCCCCCGAGAGAAAATACAGCACATGGATTGGCGGCTCCATCCTTGCGAGCCTCAGCACCTTCAGAAAGGCATGTCTGCTTCTCCCCCGCTCTCTGACCCCGCCAGATGTGGGTTAGCGCCGAGGAGTACCAGGACGACCCCGACATCATCCACCGAAAAAGCATCTGACCACTGCCCGCGCACTCACACACCCGGTTGTCCCGACAACCACCCCCGGACACCCGCCGCCGTTGCCTTGCATGTCATGGACACTCTGCGCGCACCTGGCTGTCCGCACGTCCGCTGGACTGTCTATTCTCTACATACACTACTCTACACAGCCTGCTCCGCCCACTCCGCTCCACACTGCCCACCCAGTCCTGTGCAGGGCCGCGGCCCTGCACAGCCCATGCAGCCCTACGCGGCCTCTGCATCCCTGCACGCCATGTACCGGATCAGATCGCACACCCCTGCCCCTGTTACCCCCGCAACACCCCCCGCTACTTACGCCTGCTGTAGCCCCACTCGTTGTCGTACCACGCCACCAGCTTGAAGAACCGGCTGTTCAGCTCAATGCTTGCATCCCCGTCAAACACCGAGCTGTATGCCTCCCCCACAAAGTCCGACGACACCAGACTCTCGTCCGTATGCCCCATGATCCCCTGCAGCGCCCCCTCCGCTGCCTCCCGGACCACCTCCCGGATCTCCTCCAGCGACGTCGCCTTCTCCACCCGCACCGTCAGATCCACAACCGACACATTCGCCGTCGGCACCCGCAGCGCCATCCCCGTCAGCCGCCCCGCCAGCTCCGGAATCACCTTCCCCACCGCCTTCGCTGCCCCCGTCGACGACGGAATAATGTTCCCGAAGACCGCTCGCCCCCCCCGCCAGTCCTTTGCCGACGGACCTGCCACTCAGCCCCGTTCCCCTGGCAACACTCCACACCCACCATCCACTGTCTTCTGTGTTGCTGTCGCCGCATGGACTGTCGTCATCAGCCCCTCGACAATCCCAAACCGCCTGTCGTCAGCTGCGCCCCACACAGCCCCCATACTCATGGATGATCTTTGCAAGCGGTGCAAGACAGTTTGTCGTGCACGATGCATTCGACACAACCTTGTCCGCCGGGTTGTATGCGTCCAGGTTGACGCCGCACACAAACATCGGTGCGTCTGCCGACGGCGCACTGATGACCACTGCCGCTCAGCCGCATACATGCGCTGTCTCTATGCATTACCCTTGTGTGCGCCGCCTGCAAGGTGTGCGCGTGCCTGTGCGGCTGTAGTAAAGACGCCGGTTGCCTCCACCACATAGTGTGCACCGGCTGCGCCCCATGGAATGCATGCCGGATCGCGCTCTGCATAGACGGCAATAGACCGGCCGTCGACAACAAGTGCGCCGGGCGCTGCAGCAACAGTCCCGGCATAGCGGCCGTGGACCGAGTCGTACTTGAACATGTATGCCATGTACTCAGCACTAAGGAAGGGGTCGTTGATGGCGACGACGTCGAGGTCGCAGTCGAGGAGTGCGTTGCGCAGGACAATGCGGCCGATGCGGCCAAAGCTGCAGCGTCAGTGCGGCCACAAGCACAGCCATACCCGTTGATGCCGATGCGGATTGCCATGCAGCGGGTGTGTGCGGGGCGCGCCTTACGTGGGCACACGGCAGCACGCAGAGCGAGCGGGCAGTGGGCAGACTGAGCACTGAGTGCAGTGGGATGCCGCGGGCAACAAAGGGTAGGCGGATGCAGAGAGACGGGGCTGACAGCAGGCGTGTTGATTGAGTGGTGGGGACGAGGCAGTGGGCGAGGCTGACGGGGCAGTGACCCGACAGTGCGGCAGATCATCCTGAATCTCGACCGGCAGACACACGACATTGTGCTGGAGGACCTGGAGGAGCGGCTGCTGGTGCATGCACAGCAGATGGGGCGGATCCGTGCGGAGCTGGAGCGGGTGCTCGAGGAGAACGAGTTTGGGTCGCTGCCGGCATTTGGCTGAGCGTGCTGAGCGTGCTGAGCGGGCACTGGGCGTTGGAAGCGGGTTAGGCGCAGGGGGGGGAGTGTGGAGAGTGGGGGAGGGCGGGGTCGGAGGGGATTCTGAGTCTGGCGGAGGCGCGTAGGGTGCGGGCAGCGCGGAGACGGAAGTAGCAGTGGCAGAGGATGATGCCGAGCTCGAGGACGATGACGGCCGAGTACGAGAGGGCGGCAAGGGAGTCGACAGCGGGCTCGAACACTGGGGTTAGCGGGGGGCGGCGAGTGGGGAGATACAGAGAGAGAGGAGGGAGAAGACGGCGCCGCCGATGTCGACAAGGAGGAAGAGAAAGGAGATGCCGCGGACAGAGCGGTGGACATAGATGTCGTAGTATGGGGGGAGGAGGCCGATGCAGACGAGGAGAGAGGAGAGGATGCCGATGGTCTGGATGGGCCAGTGGATGGAGCGGAGGACGAGTGTCTGTGGGGTCAGAGGAGGGGAAGGAGGGCTTTATGGAGACCTTTATGGAGAGGACGGCGAGGGTTTCGAGGAGTGCAGAGGCGGCGGCAGCAGCGGTGAAGGTGGAGAGGCATTTGGGGAGGGACCATTTCTGGAGGGGTTAGTGAGGGGGAGGGGGAGGGGGATACGTTTTGGTAGTAGAGACACTGTCCCCAGGTAATGAAGCAGAGGACGGTGAAGAGCTGGGGCTGGAGCTGGAGGGGGATGTTGAAGGAGCGGGAGATGTTGTAGATGCCCATGAAGATGCCGCCGACAGACCAGAGGAGGAGCATGAGGGGCTGGAGTCCAGCAGTGTTGTGGCGGAGGTAGTTTACGATGATCTGGGGGACGAGCTGGACACACCAGAGGATCTGGGGGGTCAGAGAGGCAGGGGGAGGGTGGCCGTACGGTGCCGATTGTCCCAAGGACTGCAGCAAGCACAGGGTTGTGTGGCATGTGCAGAGTGTGGATCTGTAGTGTTTAGGGGGGGAGGGGGTTGGAAAAGACCTGGGGTAGCAACACAAAAGAAGTCAGAGGAGCCTGGACGCTATGCAGCCTGTTGGGGCGGAGTCTGGGGCCATGTAAATTATTTTGGTGAGTGTGGAGCAGAGCGCGTTGCCACTGCCGTGTTGCCATGGGAACGGGTTAGGGTAGCACGGTTGGGATTTGCATTGCACTGTAGTGGAAGCGTTCAGTAGATTGGGTGCCTTGGGCAGAGTCGAGTGGTGTGTTGATGTGTGCTCGGCGGGACAGGCGGAAGACGTGGTTCGGATGTATGTCTGGCAGCATTCTGCCCAAATGCTCGTTGTCAGACGGTGTTGCTGGGGCTTTTCGGCAGGGGGCTCCAAATAGGTCTGGCAGGTGCTGCAAGTGCAGACTGCCTGAAAAAACATGACAAACATGGGCGACGGTTTGACCCGGGGCGTGCTATCATGACATTGGAGTGTCTGTTGAGAAGATCGGTGGTTGTGAGTATCACACGAATTTTTTGCCTCTGAAATGGGGAAGATGGTATGCAATATCACTGGAACTGGAGAGTGCTTATGCTGCTAATTTTGCGTGGGGGGCTCAGACCTCTGCACAAATATTTTCATTCTGGATGTGCAAAGTAGAATTATGGATACTTTGAAGACCGTTGACCAGAATCCAGTGTTGATCCATACAAGGTGTGTAGCATTATGATTGAGACGGCTTTTTGGACAAGGAATGGACTCTGGATTGAATTGTTTTTCCTCCGTCTCATAACAAGAAATTGTGCCCATTGTTTTATCAAGATTATATTTGTAGTCCTGGGGACTCTACCTGGTAGTTTTACTTGTATACTGATTTAATTTGCATTGTTTTCAGGGTTTATCTGGAAATAATTCAGTAAAATTAAGACTATGCATGTAATTTGGCATTTCAGGAAAGCCCCTTCAAATAGTTCTTTTATATTTTGTTTTTTAAATAACTTCTTGTTAAATATTTTCGGAATTTTTGAGTTTACAAGTTTAAAACAGAGAAGTACTTAGTGAGGCTATTACAACGCATTTGCTTTAGTTTTTAGTTTCTGTATTCAAAGTGTCTATTATTTCATGAAAAATCTACATATTTCATCAATTTTATCTAATTAAAAAATTTTATTCAAAAGAAATCTTAAGTTTAACATTTTAAAATATCATAAAAAAACAAGATATTCATACTTAGATGAGTATTAATATATACTTATAAATCTTAGAAAAAAGCAAAATGACAAAAAAAGATGATATATTTGATAAATATGATTCATCTTCATCTTCAAACAAAATACTTTTAGAGCTTGAAGAACAAATAAAAAATAATGACATAACACCTTCTGAAGTAACGGATATGTTGATTCATGCATTTGAAGAGATACAGGCCAACGACTTTATTAATGCAGAAACATTAGAAACTCTTGGTAAAAAGGAGGGGTTTGAGTGTTTTCAAGATAAATATGAAAATGGTGTAACACTTAGTCTTGGAGGAAAAATTATTGTGATCGATGTAGTTTTAATAAAAATGTTTTATTTTAGGCTAAGACTTTTTAGATAGATTTAGAGAAATTTCCTATTTATTGGAAAGTTGTTCGTGTTACAACCACATGGGCAGATTCTTCTGGAGGGCAATACTTTTCACCATCTACAGATGCCATTCTTTTGTCTAATTTTTCAAAATCATATCGTTTAAATTCATTTAAAAGCAATTTTCAACGTCTTACATGTCTCGATCGTTTATCATCACCGCCTACATGGGATCTTTTTTCTATTATTAGATCTTTGCATTTATCTCTTAAAAAGATTTATGATTACGAGCTTGAGATATATTTTGATGCTGAAAAAGTATTATGTGAGAAATCTGGAAAACCTGAATTCGATGTAGCAAATATTGTAGGTTTAAGTCTTTGGTATTGGAAACAAAGACATTGTTGTTTTGTTGAACACAAGTCATGGAGAGTAATAATAGAAGCTCAAGAAAATGATCCTTCTCTTTTTTCTATTTCTTCTGCTTTTAATATTGAATGGACAAATCAGAAAGTGGATTTATTAGAGTATATTTTTTATATAATATTAAAAAAATTAATAATTTTTTAGTAATGGATACGAATGGATAACATCTTCGTCTAATTCGCCGTCTTCATCTCAGTTTGTAATGATATTGGACCCTCCTCTTGTAATCTGTTTAGAAGATATTAAAAAAATTTGTAAAATAATCGGATTGAATGATACCTCTATTTTCTTTAAAGACGTCCAAAATGATAATGATTTAGTTTATGAAACTGTCTTGGTATTTTTAGTATTTATATTTATCTTTTACTAATGCTATATAAGACTTCTCAATCATTACCTATACATGCAAAAAGAACAATATATTTACCTTCTTCATTAACTCAAGATCATTTTTATATTATAGAAAAATCTACGTTATTTCCTGTATGTGTTGTAAAACGTATTCCTTTTTATCATCCTGAACATATTTATTTTGTTTTAAAGGTATATTAGTCAACAATATGTTTATGAAGTTCATTCTAATAGATACTTCGGAAGTATACTGTTCTTCAGACTCTTGTTGAAAGTTATATGAATGATGATACTTGTAAGAATTTTTTGTTGGATCAAGTTAAATATAAAACATCTATAAAAAGCGAAACGAACATAAATATAACAACATTTTACGAAAAGGATTTAGGGATTGAAATATCGTTTTCAACAATTTACCATAATTTAAAAATAAAATTGTCAATTATAGAAAATGGACATATTATTTTAAAAGATATACAAACGAATAGACCACTTTTTGAAAACATGATACTACAAATTGAACAAATTTTTCAAGTTTCAGAAGATCTAGGAATTTCTTGTGAATATATTAGGCAAATGCTAGAAAAGGAAAATTATTTAAAATAATTACTATTATAATGATATATATATTTTTAGATTACTCTGTATGACAATACTCATTTTATACACTTTTACAACTATTATAAATTTATATATTACTATATACTTAAAAAGAATAGATTATAAATTCTAATTTTTATATTTTATTTCCGATTAACGATTTTTAAAAATAAACTTTTGATCATTTAAAATAGCAAAATTAGTATTTTTAATATTGAAGAAAGTATTACATTTTATTTAAAAATATATATTTTTAGATTCAATTCAAAAAAAATATACTTAAAGCTTTATAAATTTGAAATGCCACGTTGTAAGTAAATCACCATAAATGAAATTTAATTGAATTATATAAATAAGATTATTGTGATTATTGTGATGTATTTCTAACACATGATTCTGCTTCTGTTAGAAAAGCTCATAATGCAGGAAAAAATCATATTACAAATGTTCGAGAATATTATCAAGGTAAAATTACATTATAATATGATTTTGAACCAATATATTAGAAATAAGCCATGAAAAAGCGCAAAATGTTATCGACTCTATAACTAGAGCCTATGAGAACCAACAAATTATGCCACCAGTTCCTGGAATGTTCCCTCATCCTATAATGTCCGGGGTACCACGTACGATTCAGAAAATATTTATATTTTTCACTAATGTATAGCACCGCCAATATCTGGTATTCCAGGGGGGTTACCTGGTAAATTGCTGTATAATTTTACTTATAAATCTAATAATTTGTTAGCACGTTCTGGTATGCTTGATACATCTTTACCACCGCCTATACCCGGAATGCCATTTCCGCCACCATTTGGAGTGCCGCGTATATATAAATGTTTTACCAGAATAGATTATCTTAATTATTTATAGCTCGCTTAAATTTGCCGTTTTCTGGAGGATTCGTTCCATTGCCTATTCCGCCACCAGGTATGCCTCAGGCTCAACCTAATCAACAACCTCCATTTGTATCTCAAAATATACCACGACCCACTCCGCCAATTTGAATAATTTATGTACTTGAATAAAAACTTTTTAAAAAATAAAAATATTTACGCTTATAATCATAAAATATTTTTATAATATTTTATTGCTAATAGTTATATAAGAAATATTCAAAAACATTTTAGCTATTTTGCAAATAATAATAATAATTTACTATATTATTTAGGAAATTAATATTTACGACATAAATCTAATAAATATGTATTATATCTCAAGAAATTTTTTAGCTTTGTCTATATCTTTCTTTTCCATCTAGAAAATATACTTCTTTTCTTTTTAAATGTATAAGAATCATTTATAAAATTTTCTTGATTATAATTTAAAGAAGTATTTTTTAAAAAATCAACTAAAGATTCTTTATGTTCAATATCTATTTTTCTAGTACCAATAGTTCTAAAAGAATAATCATCTGAATTTAACTCATTTATAGAATCGTTTTTACAATTTATTGAACTTTGAAAATCTGTATTTCTGCGGTCGAAATCTTGAGAAGAAAGAGTATATGAATTTAAAGAAATATCATCTAAAAATGGAAGATTTTTTCTTTCAATAGATTCTGGCGTCTGATACGGGTTTTCTAGGGAAGTATTCTTAATATAATTTGACGATATTATACCTAAATGAGTGCCATTTTTCTGAAATAGATTATTTTCCAAAATTACTGATGAATCTTTTGAAGATTGTGCTTTCTTAAGTAAACTTTTATTTCTTTTTTTATTAATTGGTAGTAATTTCTGAGATTTTATGGAATTTATAAACACATGTGGATTTTCTTTAGATATTGAATTGTTTATATTAATAGGATTTGAATTTTTTAAAAATTCAATTAAAGACTCTTCCTTTTTCTGATGCATTTTTAAATATGGTTTTAATAAATCATTTAAATCATTATCGTTTTTAAAATCATCTTCAAACTCAGTTTTTGATACTTTTTATATTTTAGCATTAGATAGAAATTTCAAAACGAACTTACAATAATCAGAGCCACTCATATTAAATGATTTTGACAAAAAATCGTGTTTAACAATTGGTTTGGAATTTAAAAATGAATTATGATGGATTTCATCAAAAGACGTTTCTGCTAAAAACTCTTTAAGAGAATCAGTAGTTGATTTTCCAGGAATAGTCGGTTCTCGTGGTTCTAATTTAATTTTGTTTTTAAATAAAGAATTTAGTGAATCATGTGTCAATAATTCCTTTGGAGTAAGCATCCTCATATCATCATTAAAAGTAAAATTATCTTTGTATTCAGTATTATCGCAATATCTATTTATAAGTTCTTTATTATATGAATTTGAAGTGTTTGAAATATCTGTATGATGACAAATTCCTTGATATGGTCTTTCCCTGTTAAACTAATAAATGTAAGATAAAGCCTATTTAAAAACAAATATAAACTCCTTACATCAATTTCACCTAATCCTTCTGTATTTGACGTCATTTTCATAGTTGTATTATTATCTATAAGTTTATCAAAAATTTCATTTTTATTCTCAATTTTGTTTCCAATTTTATCTTGAGAATAATTGGAATTTAATTTGTTTGTATTTTGATATAAAATACTATTAAATTTAAATCAAGATAAGTAGAAATTATTGATTTTACCTAGATTTTAAATGACTATCTAAAGCTGATATTTCTGATATAAAAGAATCATCACATTTAGTTTTATTTATTGGAAAAGCTGCTTGAGTTTCCAAAGATGCTTCTAATAAGAAATCTGGGTCGGTAGAATGAAAATAATTATTTTTGGCCTTAAAAAAAGACGTATCATTTGTATTTTGATTTTTTGTATATAATGTTGTTTCTAAATCTTTATCTAGAAAGGTTATAGGTGAATTACAAACATCTTGTTCAAATTCTAATGTTTTATAAGTAGGAGACACTTCGCTGTATAATGAATTGCAAGAATGATTATGAGGAAAGACAAAACTTCGGTTATTTGTGTAATTTGCATTATAATTATGAATAAAAAAATCTTGATTAATGTTTTTTTCTTCATTTAAAACATGTTCTTTGTTTTGATCAATTAATGAAAACTTTTGAATTTCATCTGTTAACTTTTTGTTTTTTATAAAATTATCTTGATTTTTCAGTATGATATTTGAAAATTGGGTATTTGAATTTATATTAAATGGGTCCATAGAATTTTCATTTATATTGTTAGTAATAGAGATAGTTTTTAAAAAAGAAGACTTGTTTTCATAAATGTTAGAATTGGATATAGATTTTTTTTTAAAAGGTATTCCAGAAAAAGCATTATTTTCAATTAAATTTGTACTTGAATGTTTTTTTAAAATCGGAGTATTTGTTATAATCCCCAGAGTATCATTATTATTATAGAATTCTATTTTTTTAGATACTTGACTTTTACTTTTAGAAGTAAATGAAGAATCTATTGAACTTTTCTCTTTGCAACTAAACGAACGAAATATCTCCTATCGTATGATTAGAATTATAGATAACTTAGATAAAAAATGAACCTTTTTTGGAGACAAAATCTGTTGAACTTTAGGATTTATTTCACACTTGTTTTCTATTTTAGAGAATATTGTTTTAAAATTATTTTCCTGGTTAATTAATTTATTTTGTTTATCTTTTTGATAAATAGACAATCTTTCGTTAGTATCAGTATTTATAGAAAGATCCTCTATAGGTGTAACCAGATTTGTTTGATTATCAAAAAACACTGTATGACTAGAATTTTCTAATTTATGAGTTGATATTTTATCAATAAATTCATTATGATATACATCAGCGTTCGCAATATTCGCATTAGTTTCAATATCTACGTCTATTTTATGCCCTAGATTATTAAATTCTGTTTTAGTATTTTTAGATTTTTTATATGCATTAGTTTTTTCTTGTAGAAAAATTGGAACAATAACATTAGACTCTTTAGAAATTCTTCTATTGGTTTTTAAATTTATAAAATTATCTGTAAATTTCCATCTGTTCCAGAGAGATATGATTGCCTCATCAGATTCGAGCCCTTTGTTTAGATCAATTTCTTCAACAATTGGAAATGAATTTTTAGTTTCATTTAATCTTTGACGACATGCATTTCCTGCTGCAAGTAATATATGTTCTGCAATAAATTCAAGGATTGATGTAGTATATATTGCAATTGAGGGAGATATTAATTCGTCATTCCATGTAGTATTAGAAAAATTTTCTTTTTCTTGATCACCTAATGTAGAATATATCATACATTTTGCACGAGCCTTATCCCAAACATCATATAAACACAAACTAACTTCCTGATAATTCTCAGAAATTGACTCATTTGCCATATGTTCATCAATATATGTTTGTAATTCTGCTTCTGCTTCAGACATAGCTTCTATACCAAGCTGTGACGGTAATTCACTCAATATGCTATTTCTTAAACACGAAATACTAATTGATTGAGACGCTTTTAAAAAAACAAAAAGAATATAGTCCAGAAACTCATTAATCAGTTGTAATACTTTTGGAGAAAGATCTAAAGGAATAGGGAAAGAATTCTTAAATTCTGTAATTGATGATAAAATAACGGATACAGCAGCTTCGCGAGAAATATATGCTGCTGATGGTATGTCTTTCAAGTTAGAAGTTGAGACATCTTTTCGCGCTTCCATAGATAAAACCTTGCCAATGCGTTTTACCTATAACAAATTAGAAAAATACGCATATAAATAACAAAAATAATTTTAAATATGTTTGTTTTTAAATATTATTTTTTTTTGTTCTTTAATTTTAAATATTATATGAAATGTTAAGTATTTTTTACATGAAAATTAAAGTTAATTTAAATAATTTCGAAATATTTCAAATTCTAATTAAATAAATATTATATTTCAAAATTTTATATTTTGAATGAGAAATAAATATAAACATATATTTATATTATTTATATTTTAATTAAATTTTTTATAAAACTAGTTATAAATTACAAAATTCATATTAAAAATTGAATGTTTTAAAAGATATTTTATAAAATAATATATAATAAATACTTAAAAAACAATATATAGTACTTGTTAATTTTATTTGAGAGATGTTTCTCTTTGAAAAACAATATACACATTTTATAGATAAAATGACATTTTCAAATTACAATCGCGACTTAAATTTTAATATATTTAAAATTTAAAAAGCTTTATGAACACAAATATATCAATTTTAAAAATATTTTTATTATTCTATAAATGTATAATTTTTAGAATATAAAAAAAGTTTTTTGCTTTTTCATATTTTGATAATAAATGAGAAAAATAAAAGCTGTAAAAAATTAGACAAAAACTCTATTAAAATATCCCTTTAATACTATATTTTGAAATAACTTTATATTATTTTTATTGCAGATAAAGTTATATATTAATATAATATATTTTAGATAAATAAAAAACAAAAATCAAGAAAATATATTATTTAAAATAGTAAGTAAATATTCATTACTTTTTCTCTATATATATTCCATATACAAAGTTTTAAAAATAAATGCTTTTATGCAGTTGTTTCAAATTTTAGATACTTTATTGAGTGATGCACGTTAATCTAAAACTAAATATTTTAAAAAGGGAAAAAATATTATTAAAAAATAAAGTTAAAAGAGACAAACTTATCTAATTCTTACATTTTATTTTTGATTAATTTTTAATGATAAATAATGAATTAAATTTCAATATCATATCAAGTGTATTATAGGTAAAACAAAATATCCAATTATTTTTTAATGCAAAATCAAGTTAACTATTCTTGTATTAAAAGGATTTTGACGTTTAAGCCTCTGAAATGTGTTTTCGCTTTTTAAATGATCCCCAAAGATACTCAAACAATCAATCAAAGTTATGTTCTAGATCATATTTTAATAAAAAAACATATAATGAAACAAATGAAGCACAATCGGACAACGAGTATAATGATTTAGATTTTTATGATCAATTTTTTTGGGAAGGAATGCCTATATATATTGGAAAATTACCCAGAAGCGCAAAAGCAAAAGGCTGTAATGTTACATCAGAAAATATTTTGAATTTCGTTCAAAAAAACTTAAAACCACAAAACGACCATAATACTTTAATGAACATTTTCCATATAAATCACAAATATAAAAACAGCAATACAAAAAGATGCCCTAAACATATTTTCCAGAAGTTCGATTTTGATAATTTTTATTCGAATGAATTTTCTAGAGGTTATTAAAATATATCTAAGTAATAATAATAATATAATTATTAGAAGCAGATATACAAATGTTGAAAAAAAATAGTTTCGATTCCTTGAATAGGAAACTCAAAACTATCCCAGAGAATGAATCTTTACACTGCTTTCATACAGAATTTTATAGGGAAAATATCCGTATATAACTTTATAGGTAAATCTATAAATAACAATGAGTTTTTCGTAATCATTAATTATGTTGGAAATATTAGAATATTTCATGAAATTTGAATTTTTTTTTTAGTTTTTAATGTTTTTACAAATTCCGAAATTAATATTCCAGAAGCGACAGATACCTAGTAAGAATAAATTAATTTTACATCCACGTAAAATATTTTTTGGATACATTTAAAGAATCTATTATAGAAAGAGAAAGTTGTAAAGATGGAATGGTAACTAGAAAGTCACATTCATTCATAATTAATTTTCTTATGCCTTTATCTGAATCTTGTTAAATGTTAGTTTATATATTATTAAATTTTACTTTCGTTTCCCATTATAAGCAAAGTAGGTGATTCCGAAAGATGTATATTCAGTTTATCATATGAAGTTATTGAAGTATTACTTGTTTTTGTAAATGGTGACACAGTGCCAATGATTTTATAGTTATTTTTTTTGAGTAAACGCAAAAGAAACAATGGATTAAAAGTTTTAAATATTTTTAGAAATTCACATGCACCCGAAGATGCCTTATTTACAACAGGTGATAAAGGGGCGCTTTTTATATTTATTATAAGTTAGTATATAAAAATTATTACCAATTCTTTGCAGAAAGAATTACACCATTAAGTCCGAAATAATATGCATTTCGCATGATAGCACCCATATTCATCGGATCTGTTATTTCATCTAAAAAAAGCCATAAATTTATATAATTTTTATAGTGTAAATTATCTGATATTTTAAATCCATTATTATTTAAATAATCAGCTTGAAAATTAAGAAATTCCTTATGTGTACTGAGTGAGAAACACTGCATTGGCGATGCTTCTAAAACGAATCCCTATAAAGTTTTAAAAATAAGAAAAGAATTTATAATTCATACGTTATGTGGTCTATTGGAAGAATAATTATTCAAAATACCTTTGTTTTCCACGTATTCAACTGGAATACATAATGATTCTGACATTTTCAAAATATCACTTATATAATATTAAATTTTAAAATAATTATATATATATTATACTCTTTTTTGTTACCATAAACATATAATTTATAGAATTTTTCCCTATTATTTGCACTTAAAGCAGCAAAAACGGGTGCTCTTCCATAAATATATTCCTTAACCTGCCCATTATTTTTTCTTCCGCATTTTGCAAGAATTGATAATTTTGAATGATTTGAAAAATATTTTTTGTCTAAAAAATATTGATATAATAAATTTTTATCTAAATTTATGAAAAAATCTTTAATAATAAAAAAACATTACTTGAGTAAATATTTTTAAATGTAAAATTTATTTTAGATTTTATATTAAAATTATTTATTTTGAATTTATAATATATAATCATAAAATTTGCTTCGAATGTAATATACATTGACGAACCATAAAATTGTTATTTAAAATAATATTTTTATAAGAATGGCACAATTTTGTATACAAATAAAAAAGAAAACTTTTATTTGTCTTCAATAAATTTAAAAAATGAATGATTTAAGAATTTAATTATGTTAATACTAAATCATTAATTTATTTTTAAAAAACATATGAAGACTAAACTAATGAAATTATTGAAGAATGATATATCTCTCAATGAAAAGAAAGAGTTTTCTCAAATATTATCAGAAACAGAACATAATTTTAAAAACGATCAATTAACAATATTAAATACTTGTAATTCATTTTATAAAGGTAAGCTCTTTTATATTTTCGAAAGTGGTTTTACTAAAAAATCATTGGAACATTTTATAAATGAAAAAAAAACATCTACTATACAAGATTCACCTTATTATTTTTTTAATCAATATTGCTTTAAAAATCAATCTTATCAAAATTTATTCACTACTTCAGATTTTTTTGTTATTATTTCAAAGACTGTCCCAAGAAAAGGAATATATTATGATCCTTCTGAACATACTGTAGAACATATAGTTGCAGAAATAAGTACGAATTCTAAAAAAAGAAAAGAATATATTGTTTTATTTAACGGTGGATATAAGGCTAAAGTATTTAATAAGTTATTCATTGTATAAATTATAATTTCTAATAGTATTTTAGGTCAGTTCTGAACAAATTATTAAATATCATCAAGGAAATGTTGCTTTAGAAAATTATAAAAAAAAAATAGATTCATTGGATAAAAATTGTGTAGATAACACGTTTTCTGAACGGGTTTGCTATTCCTCTGACGATATACTTACTGTTGAGGAAAAATATTTATCTAGCCCACATAAGAATGAATCATTAGCTATTTCTCCCCCAAAATTATTATCTGACAATTTGTTTCTAGATATTGAAGATGAAGATGATATTTTTTTGTCATCTACATGGAAAAACATAGAATTAGGAGGAATTTTATTTTCTAAAGCAAAAATAAATTTATCACATAATTCTAAAACTCTGGAAAAAATAAAATCAAAAGAATATAGAAAATTAAATAATAAGTTTCAAGTAAGAAGATCGAACCGTAATAAAGATCATGTTATAAGCTATAAAGAAGACATATATGAATCTTCAGAAGATAGTGTATCTTTTAAATTATATAAAAATAAATCACCTGAGATTCTTTCAAAAATACTAAAAAATGATAAAAAGCGATCAGAAATAATTTTCTTTCCTGTGTTTAAGGATTTTATGGATTTTCATAAACCATATTGTGAAAAGTGTCGTGGAAATAAAGATCTTATACCTTGTCAAGGTTGTAGTATAACATATCATCAAGATTGTATGGGATCCAAAGCTAGCAGAATTGTTGTTTTAACTCTTGTTACTGATAAAGAATATGTTTTTCAATGTTCTTATTGTGCGGAATTGAAAAAATCATTGAAATTAAGAAATAGATGTTATGTTTGTGGAAAAATTGGCGAAAATTGTTTAAAACTTCTTAATATATCACAAAAAGGTTCTACATACAATGATATTTTTGAATTTAAAGGAAAAGATAGGGAATTTCTATTAAACAATTCAAAAGAACTTCTTTGGAGATGTAATAGATGTTATCGTGCATGTCATTTTTATCATTTACCTAAAAAATTTTATGAAAACGAAGAATTTAAAACATTTCATATTAATAATTATACTCAAGACTGGACTTGTAATGAATGTATAAAATACCCGTATTATATAGATAAAGTTTTGGGATGGAGAATTTCTTCTGCTACTGACTCTATTAATATTAATATAGATCAAAAAGATCCAGATTATAGTGACTGGTATCGAGAATATCTTGTAAAGTTTAGAACACAATCTTATCTAAGAGTCACGTGGGTATCTGGACTTTGGTTGTCTGGTATTTCAAAAATAAAAAACTATTTTGATCTTCAAGAGAATATTTCGATTCAAACTATTGAAGATGTTGTTCCTGAAGATTATTGTACTATTGATATTATTTTTGATGTTGTATATAACAATGGTCAATCTAGAATTCAAAGAATATTTAAAAGTAAAGAAGAAGAAATAGAAGCAATAAATACTGTAAATCAAGTGTTATGTAAATGGAAAGGTTTAGAATATACTGATGGTATAAAAATTTAATTTTTTATTTAAAAAACTAACTTAATAACATAGTAACGTGGGAAAAAGTTCCCCAATATAATTCCTCTCGTTGGGATGCTTTCAAAAATGCTTATTTAGAATTTGTTGAAAGTCAATATATACATAGTCATAATAGAAATATCAAACTATCCAAAATTATGAAAAATGTTCCATTTGCTGATCTTGAAATAAAGAATCAACCAAAATATATTCAAGGAGGTAAACTTATGGAATATCAAAAGGAAGGGCTTAATTGGTTATATTATATGTGTCAGAAAGGGCA
Organism: Pneumocystis sp. 'macacae'; assembly: GCA_018127085.1. Taxonomy (NCBI): domain Eukaryota; kingdom Fungi; phylum Ascomycota; class Pneumocystomycetes; order Pneumocystales; family Pneumocystaceae; genus Pneumocystis; species Pneumocystis sp. 'macacae'. Next base: position 328,700 of record CM030734.1, read on the forward strand.
ATCTGTAATATTAGCAGATGAGATGGGTTTAGGAAAAACAATTCAAATAATATCTTTATGTTCAGTGCTTTTTCATAAATGGGAAAGATGGCCATTTTTAATAGTTGCACCGAACTCTATAATATCTAATTGGAAACGAGAGTTTTCAAAGTGGAATTCTTGTCTCCATGTTGTTGCGTATCACGGTGAAAAAGTTCAAAGAGATATTGTAGTAAGTATTTATAACAATATTATTGTGTTTTAATATATTATAGCGTCAGTATCAATTGTTTCACTCATATTCTAATAGAGACCTTAAATGTCATGTTGTTTTAACTAGTTATCATACAGTTATAACTGATTCAATATTAAGTAATTTTGATTGGGAGTGTTTGATAGTAGATGAAGGACAACGTTTAAAAAATGAACGTTCCTTGCTATTTAAAAAATTAATTAATTATAAATCCAAGAATCGTATTATTCTTACTGGTATAATTTTTATGTTATTTTAGATTATTAATTATCAAAGGGACACCATTGCAAAACAATGTTAAAGAGCTTTTTAATCTATTACAGTATAAAGCCTTTTTTTTTTCTGTACTTAAAATTATAGATTTTTGGAGCCGGAAAAGTTTGATGCAACTAAATTGAGTCTTGAATATTTAAATATGACGTCTGAAAAAGTATCTCAAATGCATAATATTTTAAGGTATTATACTTTTCTATTGTCTGTTAAAATAGTAATTTATTTAGACCTTTGTTATTACGTAGAACAAAATTAGATGTTCTTAAGTCTTTGCCACAAAAATTAGAAATTATACTTCCTGTAACAATGTCTTCTCTTCAAAAAAAATTATACAAGTTGATTTTATCTAAAAATGCGAAATTACTTATGTCAATAATGTCTAAATCAGCTAGTGAACGACCTTTAACGAATTATAATAATACAGCACTTTCAAATATTTTATTGCAGCTTAGAAAAGTATTATCGCATCCATATGTTTATAACCCAAATGTTGAAGAAAAAACGTCCGATGAACATTTAGAATATGAAAAAATGGCTAAGGCTTCTGCAAAATTAGAATTTCTTAGTAAATTGTTTCCAAATTTAAAAAAAAGAGGTAGAAGAGTTTTAATTTTCTGTCAATTCACTTTAACATTGGTATTTTTTCATAATTGAAGTTTTAATTAATATTTTTAGGATATTCTTGAAGATTGGTTAAATTATGCGGGATATAAACTAGAAAGAATTGTATTTTTAAATTTTTAAATTTTATTTTTTTTTTTTATATATTTATAGGATGGGAGAACACCGACATATGATCGCCAACGTAGAATTGACAATTTTAATGCAAAGGATTCTGATTTATTTTGTTTTTTACTTTCTACAAGAGCTGGAGGGGTGGGCATTAATTTAGGTAAATAGCCAATATTTGTTTACATTGTTTAATTGTCATTAGCAACTGCTGATACCATTATAATATATGATGTTGATTTTAATCCTCATCAAGATATCCAAGCTATATCACGATCATATAGGATAGGACAAACTAAAAATGTTTTAGTATTTATATTGATAACAAGAAATACTGCTGAAGGTATATAATTCATAAATGAGTTTTATATATTAAGTATTATAGAAAAAATATTAGAAGAAGCAAGACGTAAAATGGTATTAGATCATTTAATAATTGAAAGTATGGATGAAAAAAGTGAAACGAGTATTGATTATCAGTCTATTCTTAGTTTTGGTGCTAAAAGTCTTTTTGAAGATCAAAGTGATGATCAAGAAATATACTATAATGATAGCGAAATAGAGAATTTATTAATCCAAAGTGAAAAAGATCTTTTAAAAGAAATTAGTCGAAATTCTGTAGATTCTTTTTCTTTTGCCAAAGTTTGGGAATCTTCTATTAACAAACTAGATGAAAATTTTAAAAATGATAAACTAAAAAACGCTGATATGGATTTCTGGGATAAAATTATAAATGAAAATAGTAGTCTAGGAAATGCACTTGAAGATTCAAATATAGAAATTGGAATGAGAGGAAGAAAAAGAAAAAAGGTTTAATTATTTTATTATATATTTTGTTTTAACTTTATTTTAAATTATAGATAGATTATTCATTAGACACTTTTTCAAATATAAAATTTCGAAAATCTAAAAAGAAAACAAAAACGAATTCTAGTTCATCCTCCGACACTGAATTTTATGAAAATATCGAAAATCATTCACATAAAGACGAAAATAATAATCTTATAAACAAATATCAACGTGTAGCTTCTAAAGTATCTGAAAGTAAGTCATATTCAGAAGCAATTAATAGTCCATCTGAAATTAATGTGCTTAAAACAAATTCAACTATTCGTCGTAATTTAAGGACACATAAACATATAAATCTTTTAAAGAAAAATACGGAAAAAAAAGAGAATTCAAACACAATTAATTCAAATATAATTGTAGATGTTTCAAAAAATCTGGTTAAGAAAAAAATGTCTTAAATATTACATGTCTTACTCTTTAAATTTAACTAATTTTTGTTAAAGTTTGTTAAATAACTCTGAATTTTCATATATTAGAATTTATTAAAACTATTATAAAAAATTCTAACCAATACTTAATTTGCATTTAAATTATAACTAAAAAATCACTTTATTCATTCTTAAAGATAATTTAAAATTCCAAATTTAAAAATTTAGAAATATACATTTTTTAATTTAGTTACAAGTAATAAAATAATGTTTTATTTTTAGAATCTAACATTTTTAAAAGGATTTAGTATACTGTTTTTTAACTTTTGAATTTTTGGAAATTTTATATAATAGAAGATTTCTTGATATTATAAAGGATAATATATGTTTTATAGCTTTTTGTTATTAAGAAAAGTTAATTTATAACTTCTTAACTGAAGTTTAGACATTCATATTTAATTGTATTTTCACATCAATTTAATCCCATATGATTATCTAAAATTGTTGGAAATAACGCTTTTCTAGGAAACGGAAATGGTTTTAATTCCTTCTCATCGAAATTCTCTATCGCATGCAAAAGATTCCTAAAAAATTAGTAAAAATATGAACTTATATCATGTACTATACTTTGGTGTGCTTGAAATAAGGTATTTTTGACGACTCATTTCTTCTGTTAATTCAGTTTGATGATTATCCATTAAAGTTTCATTAACAACAATAATAAGCTGTTTTTTAAGTTCTAATGCTTCTATAATAGACCCCGAACCTTTAAATATTAGATATTTTTACTTGTATCGTTTTAATAGAATAATTACCTGCATGTGAAATAATTAAATCTGATTCTTTAAATGCTTTTTCAATATCTTTAGAATAATCAAATCCATTAACTTTTAATCCTTCTACTGGTTGCCAATCATTAAATATATTTCGTGAATTTCCATATTGAACCAAGATTTTAGAAAATCCGCGTCTAATCAGTGCTTTTTGTATTTCTTTTTGTTGTATAGAAGATATTAGTGCATCAAATCGTGTCGATCCTACTGTAACAAATACAGTTTTTTCTCTAATCATAAAAATTTTAAAAAATTTATATGTTATTTAAGATTCGTTTTATTTTAAAAATAAAATTAAAAAATATATATTAATTTTTTGTTTAAAAATAAAGCATTAATTAATTAAAATAATGAAATATAAGTATTGTTCTTTTTTTTTGAGATTCTTCATATTGGAAATGTCAAAAAAAAAGTTTTTTTTTGATTCTAGAAGATTGAAATTATCAACTTCTACTAAAAATGAAGTAAATGATAAAATTGTTGCAAAAGAAAAAATATCAAAAATACGACAAAATTATCGTGATGACAGAAAAAAAGATGTTAAAAAGCATGATAATTACGACATTACATCTTTGGGCTATATCTACCTTAATGAACACCGTGAAATTAGAGAGTATTATCGAAAAATTGCATGGGAACTTCCTACATTGTCAAGTATGGATATAAAATAGATAAAGTTTTTATTCTAACTATTCTGAAAAAGAGTTTTCTATTTCATATGAGCCTCCTAAAAAGTCTCAGGTTTTAAAGTTTAGATATACTAGTTATTTTGGAGAAAAGCATCCAGCTGAATCAAAAGTAACTTTAGAGATTTTGTTAAGTAATTTAACCCTTACGCCGACGGAACGTCATAAGTTGATCATTCTTGCGGGACCAAGATATAACCCTTTAACAGATATATTAAAATTTAGCTGTGAACTATTTCCATATAGAATTCAAAATAAAAAATATTTAAATGAACAACTTCATAAGCTCATTAAAGAGGCTAAGGTACAAATAACTTTTCTGAAAAATTTAGTTAAATATATTTTGAAGGATACAAGTGATACATTTGAAGATATTCCTCAAGATTTTAGACATGTTAAATCAAAACATCGTTTAGTTTTTCCTAAAGAATGGATTAAAAGATAAATAAAACGTTTATTATATTTGTGATTCTTGAATAATTTTATAAATAAATTATAAATTTGCATGCGTATTATTTAATTAAATATAAAGTATTTTTTAATTAGATTTAGATTTCATTTCCTGGAAAATTAATTTTTAATAAATATATATAAGCTATAGCTAATATATATAAAAAAAACATTATGCATATTGTATGTTTTAGTTTTGCGCAAGAATATTTACATATTCATAAATATATATATAACTCAATTATTATTATTTGAATATCTTTTGTATAAAACTGATTTTTTGATAGACTAATGTTTTACAATTATGTTAAAAATATAATTGTAAATCTTGAAATAAAGTTAACAAAAATGCATCAGAATAGTATCGTATGACTTACTTATAAGCCTAAAAAATGGTAAAATATAAAAAAATATTCTTATAATAAATGTTATTTAAATGTTTTAAAAATTAATATATATGATATTAGTATGTTATTTTTTTTGATAATTTCATTACTCTAAAATATTAATGTGTTTTATATTATTAATCAAAAGTGTATTAAATCATTTGAAAAAATGATTTTTAAAAAGAGTATTTTTCAAATAATTTTATTGATAAAAAAAGTCAGATTCAATAATATTTACCCTTTCGGAAAACCAATTATTGTTTAATTAATTATTATTTTATGTTTTATTATCTATAGAAATAATATTTTTATTGCGTTTTGAATTTTTAAATATTTTGTCTTTATATTTTTTTAAAGTAGGTAACCTTTTTAATTCAAAACCGGATGGAGAAATATTCATATAAATATTGTCTTCTTGAATAGAATAAATATTGTTAAGCATATTTGATGTACTTTTTGTTCGTTCACTTTCAAATGATGGTTTAGATGATAATAATCTTGAAGAATTATAATGTATATTTGGTGTTGATTTATTAAAATCTATTATAATTAGCATCTTAAGAAATATAAAATTGAAATACTTGAAATTTCTAAATTAAATTTATTAAATACTCCATATCTTTTATTTGTCGACATTGAATATGAATATAAATTCAAATCTTTAACAGGGATTTTTTCGTATTTTTTTTCTATTTTATCAGTAGAAATATTGTTTTTTCCTTCTGTTTGTGATAAACCTAATTGCTCCTTATTATTATTTAGTGCTATCATATATTCTAATTTTTTATAAGAAAATGGAAGTTTTATAGAATTTAATTTTTCTATAGAACTATTTTCTGTATGTAATTTTTTTTTATTATCATTGTTAATATCACTATTTTTTACATCTTGTTTGTATTCTAAAAGCGGTATACTTTTTTTTGCTTTAACAGATCGGTATCTATTTATAATATTGAACTTATTTTTTTGATATTTAAAATATTCTGAAAGATTACGTTTAATTTTATAATTACTATTTGACAACAGTGGTTCATATTTATTGATACTCTCTGCAATTTTTTGTTTATTTTCTATTGAAGAGTTTATATGAAATGAGTCAAAAGATATACGTCTATTATTCTTATTGTTCTGTTCCTAAAAACACAATTAATTTTAATTGCTTAAACGTTTCCGATTATACTTCAACAATGATCCATTTTTTTTCTTCTAACTCTATTTCAAAAAGAACAAATTTCTCAAACATTTTTTTTCTAAATACAGGTGTTTCTTCACTGCAAGAATCAATCCATACACCCCAAAAGCTTTCGTCTAAACTAATACGACGTTTATTTGATATTGTACTTTCATTTAGCCATTCAGTATTAATTTTTGTAGCTGAATTTAATTCTGAATAAAACTGAGTTTTGTTTACTGATAAAAATGTATTATCACACGGTAATACATCACATAAAGAAACTTCTTTTGGGGAAATACTAGGATATGTTTTAATTCTAGATTCTTCAGAAGAATATTCATTAAATTTGTTTTCTATAAAATTTATTTAATTTATAATCTTTTAATTTTATTTTAGGTATCTTTTTACCTGAACAGGTATCCGATTTATCTGTTTTATAGACCAAATCTATTTTAAGGTTTTCTGGTTCGCTTTTAATATAATCAAATCCAAAATTTAAAAAATTTTCCCATTCTTTAGATCCTGTTGAAGATGATGCATTTGTTAGTGTATCAGAAATACACATTAGAATTCTTCTTGATTCATCGGTTAAAGCATTTTCAATACGATTACGATGTTTCCATAATACTGAAACAATTTCATCATCTGCATCTAAACCTTGTATTGCAACGCGCTGAAGAACAGTAAAAGCATTAGGACTTGGCATATTTACAAGCATATCAATACATAGTGTATCTTTGTGGTGAAGTGTCATCAGTGAAGATGCAAGTAAAGGATATGGTGTTTGTTCAAGTAATTTAACAAGAGATAATGGCATAGAATTTGGAACATATAGTTCTGTATTACTATGTTGCTCTTTTATGCTTCTAAGGTATGCAAAAAATAAATGCTCGTTTGCATCAGCTGATCTAAGTCATTATTAGTATTTATTTAAAAAATTAGAGACAAAACTTTTTCCAATTGTTGTATGCTTTATGAAACCCCTGTTCCTTGTTTTCAAAATTAAATGCCCACCAACCAGCAGTTCTTGATAATTTATCTCCTGAAAGCCCATTGATTTTTGAATAAGCTGCGATGGCTGAAAGAATATTAAAAAATCCAAGAATAATGTTTTCTCGAACTTTAGAACCAGCAACAATGGGAATATAATCAAAAAACGCATTATAAGGGTATTTTTTTTCTAGAAATGTAAACTTAATTTAACACAACTTAAAAATACCTTTTTCAAGTATTGTAAATGCTTCATAAACATCCCAACCTACTACACCATCAATTAACCTTAGCCAACACCATCGAATAATCCCGATTATCACATAAATATCTATTAAAGGTAATTCCTGAATATATTGATCTTTCTGTAATTTTGAATCTGTTGAAAAGAATTTTCGAATAAATACTTTTGTTGATAAAACGTTAGACATTGGTCTAAATGGTAAAAATACTAAGGGAATCATAACTCCCCTTGATTTAACTTCTACATAGCATGCTTCTAATAGGTCATATACTTCCTCATCTAACACATAATCCCAAGACCATGGATCACCACTTCTAAAATTTTTAATATCTGTTGTTTCTGCATTGCAATGCAGGCTTTCGGATGTATTTGTTTCAGTTGAATGATGTTTTTTAGATGAATATGGTTTTTTAAATCTATTTAAGTATTTTGTCATTTTTCAACCTTAAAATTGAAAATTTATCGCTGATATAGGATATCGTATTTTATGTAATAGTAATAAAATGCGTTTTTAACTTTAAAATATAATTTTTATAATTTTTATCTAATTTAAAATATCTTTGTTTTAAACTTTTTTATTTCTACAAATCGTTTGTTTTTACTAGACATTTTTATGTCTCTATTTTTAAAGAATTATAGATAAATTATTTGAAAAATATACATATAATCTTGAACTCACATACTTAAAAGGAGTTTATTTTTTGTATATCTAAATGATTTAAAGGTATAAAAATCTTAATAGCTAATCCTTTCACCTTAAAAATATAAAATAATATTATTGGATAAGAAACATAGATATATGATATTAAATAATCTAAGAAAATAATGTTATTTTGATAATTTAAATTAAAATATAAGTATTTTTATGTTTGAATTTTCAAAAAATTTAAAAAATAAATAAAAATTAGTTTATATGGCATTAATTTTTAAATTTTATAACGTCTTTAAGAAAAAATCGATAAGAATTTTAATACCTTCACGAAACTTTTCAACATTTTCGTTGTTAGTTAAATCTGAACGTGCTGCCATAAATCCATGGTGCATTGTTGAAAAAGTTTTAAAAATACAATTTTTTGAGAAGGGTTTTGTTTTAATTATTTCCTTAAATGCATTACAATCACTAAATGGTTCATCTTTACTTATAATAGCACATATTGGAACTTTCAAATTGTGTGCATCATTAGAGTCAACCATACTGAAAAAATATTAAAAAGAAGAAATAAATGTATTTCTTACGCAGGATGAATCATAGCAACGCTATTGATTTTATCGCCATAACGCCCTCCACTAAGAGCTGAAAGTTTCCCCCCCCAGCAAAAGCCAAATATCGCGAGAGATTTTGCACAATCTTTTTTGAGATCTTCAATAATAGTACCTATGGTTTCTAAATTCTTTTCTAGACAAGCTGGACCATTAAAAAAATCTTTCAAAGCTTTTTTTTTTTCTTCAGTATTAGGAGGGAAAGATTCCAATGGGAAAGGACTTCCAAAGAAAAAATCCGGCATAACAATTCTCGCATTTCCAAGTCCAGCACTAAGTAAATCAACGCATTGCTTCGTTTGTGGCCAATATCTTGTAAATATGTTTTATCAGCTTTATTGATATATGTATAAAGCATTAAATACCCAAAAATATCATATATACAAATTAATGTATGTTCTTTGTTATCGCCTATTACATATGCATTAATGTTTGATATCTTTGTTATATATCCCTTTGGAATATAAGTCGAAACTACAGGAAGGAGAGAGCAACAGGCAGTATTTGATAAAGACATTAGAACTTTTTAAATATTTTTTAAATATTAAAAGTTTAAAATTATTGATTCTAACGTGTAAAGTATTAAAAATTATTTTTAAAAAATTGATAAATTATCTTTATATTTTTAAATTTAGAATATTTCAATAAAATTAGAAAAAAAGGACTTTATTTTTTATTAAAATTATGTTTTTACACTATAATTAAAAGCTTTATTATAATTATGTATTTTACTAAAATAATTAAAATAATTTAAAATGGGTTAAATATTTAAATCTATGGAGCTTATATATTATCTTTTTATAAATTTTAAAAAATTTTAGAGGGTTTATTTTGTTTACTAACAGAATGTTTTTTATAATATTTTGTATTAAATAAATACAAAATTTAATGTTTTATTTTTTGCACTAACAAAAAATTTTACTTTAATACATATAATAGTATATGAATTTTTAACTAAAAAAATAATTTTACATTTTATAATAAAGACAAAAAGATTTTAGACTATCTTAGAAATTAATAATATGAAAGATAATTTTTCAAATGTAAAAAAGAAACCTAAGATTAGTGCAGCTCAAATTCGTATTCAAAAAGGTATTGAAAACATAAAAAAGATCTATAAATAATGTTTTCAGACATAACAGAACTCCTTTTACCAAAAACGTTGAAATGTATTTATAATAATTGTTTTTTTTTAATTTTATATAGAATAAAAATAGAATTCCCAAATCCAAATGATCTTTTAAATTTTTATCTTACAATATGTCCAGATGAAGGTTATTTATAATTTTTTTTAAAAATATTTTTTAAAAATAATAGGTTTTTATAAAAATGGATCTTTTCGTTTTAAATTTAATATTGATATAAACTATCCTCATAACCCTCCTAAAGTGAAATGTTTACAGAAAATTTACCATCCAAATATAGATTTATATGGAAATGTTTGCTTAAATATTCTTAGAGAAGACTGGAAGCCAGTGCTTAATCTTAGTGCTATTATATTTGGTTTATATTATCTTTTTCTTGAACCGTAAACTGTTTTCTTTTTAATATTATTATTAATATTTTTAGAAATATAGAAGACCCTCTTAATAAAGGTTAGTGTTTAAGTGTTTTACTAGTGCAATGATTAATTTTAATTTTATAAAGTTGCTGCTGATGATTTAAGAAATAATCAGGAAAATTTTAGACAAAATGTACAAATTTCCATGAAAGGTGGATATGTTTACTCTGAAATATTTGAAAATGTTATATTTTAAAATCAAAAATAAAATAAATATCATAAATTATATCTTTTAAATTTTATATATGAAATTAATCATATATATATTATATAATCTTTAAAAATATATATTCTATTAGCTATTTTATATATCTAATATAGAGAGATTTTATTTATTAAAAGATTTTTTGAAACATGTCATTAAAAAATGTATTTTAAAAATTAAATTTAAAATAACTAAAATTGTTATATTTAAATATTTTATCTAATTCAAAATATATGTAAGTATATCTTCCAAAAAGAGGAAAATAAAAAAGAATTTTAATAATAATATTTATTCAAAATAAATTAACATGGTTAAAACTATTTAAATATGAAAAATTAAAAATAATGGTTTCAAAAACTATAACATATATTAAAAATAAATTACATTGTTACTTCATTAGTATAGTATGTGTAACCTTGAGGATAATAACAAATCCCTTGTTCGTTACTAGAGTTATTTCTATGAGAATTATGAGATACCGTAGAATTAATCGGAAACTTTGTAGAAACATGATTAAAATGCACAGACTCAGACCTATTTGGAACATAGTTAGATGCTGCAGATATTGCAGAATATGAATAATAATATTGCATTGGATCATAGTAATATATCATAGCATTATTATCCTGTGTTATAGAAGATATATTTGAAGATGAAGCTGGAATCGATGGTAGAGAAGAAACAGGTGTATTGTATTGGGATGGTATATTATAATAAGACGTAAAATAAGAATGACCTAGATGTGTAGAAAAGTAATAAAGTAGGGGTTGTTGAGATGTTTGATAGTCTGATTGAAAAGGTACTGGATATATCGCTAATTAGTTATTAATATTATTCAAAGACAAAAACAAAAGTACCAGAATTAGATAAACAAATTTCTGATCCATTCTCATTAAAAACCTGTTGTGTATTTATCTTATTTGTAAGTTTTAAAGTATTTTCAATAGATGAAGATAGCTGAGGAAAAACACGTGAATCAAAATTTAACACTTTCGTAGGCTCAGCTTTATATGTATCGAATGTTAAAGATGAATGTTTATTATGTGTATGAAAATTCAATGAATTATTTATAGTATTCTTAGAGTGACTATGTAATGTTGAGAAATCCTTTAATTTTAAATAAGAATGTAATTCAGGCTGATTATTAAAAGAAGACTTATTTAGGATAGGATTATGTGCAGATGTTTCTGAATTTGTGCGTGATATCATAAATGATGATGCGTTAGAAACTTCTACAGAACTCATATTATTAAAAGAGCTATGTGCTTGCATATTCCTAGGAACAAATTTGAAAGAGCGTTCAGGAGCCGGATAAACAATTTTCAACAATTTATTAGGAAATTTAATTTTCACGGGTTTATCTTCTCTTAAAAGAAATCGATGAAAAAGAGGATTAAAATGGTTGGTTAATTCTTTCTTAAAGTTTCTTGTAACATTAGAAGTAGGTATTTTAACACGAATATTAAAAATCCTAGACGTATGTTTTAATATTTTCTCAGAACCTCTTCTAGTATTTGAAATATTAGAGTCATGTTTTTTATTGCTAAGTTTTATCTGTTTTAGATTAGTAAATGAGGGAAAAAACTACAAAAAATACTACATTAATGTCTTCATGCATTTCAAAAGCATCATGTGTCCATACATCATCCTGTAAAGATTTTCTATGAGAACTAAAAAAATTAACAAAAATATTTATATATAACACTGTAACCACTTCTTCCATTTGTTTCTTTGACAAGAATAATTATCCCTGTAGTTCTGAGACATTTTATGAGAGAGAGAAAAATTACGGTTACGACGCCTGTCATGCATAAAAAAAGAGCCAATATAAGGAACAAATGTAGGATCGGTTTTAAGAATATCCTGATAGTCTTTATTTTTATTTTGTATTACTTTTTTTTTATCTTTTTTTTTTTTAAATTCCTTTTGAATAATTTTTACTTTTTTTTTAAAAAAATCATTAGATGTACTGTTAAACATAGTGGAATTATTAGCACTTTTTTCCATAGGTAAAACTGACTTTGAATCTAAAACAGAAGACATACTTTCAGAATGTCTCTGACGTCTTTTAAAGTTCTTTGTGCTATAAGTTAAAAGAATATTATGTTTTTTAGAATTAAAGTCATGTTTATCAAATTCTTCAGTTGATCCGTTACATGAAAAAGTTTCTGATGACAAAATTACATTTTCGTCTTCTGTATCATCATCATCTGTGATAATTCCGTCATTAGATTCAGATAATTCAGAATATGATGTTTCATCAGTTCCACTTGCTTCTCCATCTTCAAACAATATATCTATCTTACGTTGCCTTCGAGGTTTAAGACAATGAACCATCTCTGCTAAATTGTTTCTTAAAAATAATCAAAATCTTAAAATTTCTAATTTACTTAAAACTTTTTTTTTTTTACATACGTTACAACTTTTTTTTTACAAAGTACAAATCACGAAAAAAAATATTAATCACATTATAAATTATCTAAAACATTATTCTTATTCCATCACATAAATAGGAGTATTTATATTTAAGAATTTGCAAAACCACGATTCCTAGAACCATTACCCTTCTTCCCAAAATAAAACCCAGAAATAATAGAAGAAATTATATAGACATAAAAAAGAATTAACAATAAATATGTAAGAGACTGAAACTCCCGACATAGCCCTTTAGAACCTGAGAATGCTCGAGTAGATTTCACGTATTCAGTATTCAAGCATGAATGAAAGCCTGTTATGGAAACAAGGCTAATACTTGCACTAAACGTGAAAATAAGATTCAAGATATCGTTAACAAGTGGAAGAAGAGGAGAACCCAAAAATGACAGAGTGCTTCTCAAAAACTCCAAAACTGCTGTAAATATAGAGAAACCTGCAACAAATAGTATATAATAAATTGATGTTAATGGTTTATTCTTATTGCGCCGACGTCGTTCATTAATATCAATCGAAAATGATAATAAGAGAAGCGCTATTATGATTACTAGTATACGGATACCCAAATACAGATACTTTTCTTGCATTTTTATATACTCAGATAGTCTTTAACGGTTTGTTTTATCAAAAATAAAACTTTTTTTAGCGCTTCATCGATTCCCTAGGTTTTTTTTTTTTCCTTTAAACCTTTTTTATCTATTTAAAAAAAATAAAATTTTTCAAGTATTCTAATTTTACTAAATATCTTTTTAAAAGTTATTATTGATATATATATATATATATATATATATTTCTAAACTCTAAGAGTGTTTTTATTTATTAACTTTTTTTTATACATGAAGACTACACTCGATTATTTTTAATCTACCAATAAATTTTATAACTATAATTGGGTTTCTAAAATTAGAATACTGATTCAAGGAAATTAAGAACTCTTTTTAATATTCTAAAATATATTTTAAAGAAATAGCTGTAATATTAATAAAATTTCTAATATAATTTTATTATTAAAAATACAAAATATATAAAATATTATTGAAAATAAAATATTTTTATAAAATATATTGAATATTTATGAATTTTTATTATTTATAACAGTATAATTTTTAATGATCTTTTTTATATCTATCAATCATTATTATATCAAATCGACCTTCATCGTTTAAGTTTATAAGTGAAAAAATTGTAATGAAGGCAGAAAAGGATTTATCTTATGCATTTAGGCGAAACGCATGTGATATTTTTTTAACATCAACTGTAAATGTATTTTCAGGCGCATATATTCCAGAAAAAAATCGGACAGGGATTACAGTTTGGCAGGATGATATGATAGATGGGGTATTTCACTAAAATAGTTCTGTATTTCTACCTAATTGACTAGACTGTGGTTGATATCAAGTGCATAGAAAATATGCAGACAGCATCAAGTCATATATTTAATAATGATGTCACTAATTCCAATGAATCAGGAATATCGAATGAATCAGGAATATTAGATGATTCAGCAGGACCAGATGGAACGCTTGTTCACACTGGAGAAGAGGGAGTATTAATATCAGAAGGGTTAAGGGAAGGTGATTGGATGAGTAGATCATGGTATGGGCATGGTAAAAAAAGAACAATAAATATGTCTATGAATGGCCGACGACGGCCTCTTGCAGCATTATCAACAAATACATTATCACTTAAGAAAAAAGAAATATATAGTGCTATTGCAATGTATGATTCAGCTTTCCAGTATGATCCAGTTTATACATGTAATAATTCAGCTACAATTTTTTCTATTACACCATCTCTTACAGAAATATATCACTCTACACCTGCTGATTTTAAAATAGCATCTTTAAGTCCTGAAAATGCAGTTGAAGATATGATTTCTAATATAAATATTGCTAGCTCTTTTGCTGAAGATAGTATATTACAAGAAAAAGATACTCTTGCTCTTTCTTCATTTGTTCTTGCTCAGTTTAGGACTAAGCGTGTTGCAACTCTTCGGGCAACGACTCTTGGAAAACGCATTGGACGAGAATTGATAAAACTTTCAAATAATACTCCGCATAAACGTGCTTTTTCTAGTAATAAAAAGAACATTGTCGCTGGTCGACAATTCCGCCGTATGCGTCAAAAAGCTACTGAAGATGAAGTTGATGATTTACCTCTTGAATCGAATCTTTCTTATTCTCATAAACGTAATGCATATTCTACACAAAAATCTATACACTCTTCATGCACGTTTTCTGAAAAACAAAATTCTGATAATAGTATTGCGTTTAAGAGTGAAACGTCGTCAGATTCGTCTCTTTCATCTAACATTTTTTCTCCTCTTTCTTCATCAAGACCTACATCACCTTCTACTCCACCTTTAATAAGCCAGCGTTCATTTCCTGAAAATATTCCTATTCATCCGGATTTTTTTCGCTATTATCTTGCTCATCCACGCTCTACTTATTCTAATGGCAATCCTCCAATTGAATATGATGCAGATGATCTTTATAATCCACGATACATTAAGGGTGTAGGAATAAATAAAATGGGAATGTGTCCAATTTGTTGTGAAAGTGTTGAAAGAGGTGGTCAAGGAAAAGAAGTTTGGTTAAAGATGAAGATAAGTGCCTTTTGGTATTATTCTTTTAGAGAAATTCTATAAATTACTTTTTAATTATCTTTAGGTATCATATGAATTTCTTTCATGGAATTAATCCCACAACAGCACTACCTTATTCTCCTCCAGTATCCTTTCGGACAGTGCCTTTAGGATCTGTTGTTACTAATGGTTCTTCAAAAAAGAAAAAAACTTCTGGATTTACTAGTATTCCAGATAGAAAGGAAATTCTTGAAGGGAAATGTCATAAATGTAAGAAATGGGTACGTGTACAAGGCGTAAAAGAACAAGAGGTTAAAGTAGCTGAAATTTTCTGGTGGAAACATGCTCGTAGCTGTCACGGTACTAGTCGTATTAAAGGAGAAGGATGTGAAATGAGATAAATTGAATTTTATCTTTATATAATATTTTTAGCTTTTTACAGCTAAGTAAAAAATATTCGTTGCAACATTTTTATAGATCGTTTATCTTTTAAAATTTATAAAATTATAATAGGTTTTAAGACATGTATTTTGCTAATCTATTATGTTCATCATATAAATTGAATATATATATATATGTGAATATTTAATATAAGTTTATTAATTTATTTTTTATATATTATGAAAATTGATTTTGAATTTTTATTTTTAAAATATATAATATATTTTTACTGTCTAAAATATAATATAAATTACTTATAATATTTTTAAATATTTTTAGAATTCTGGATTAATATTGGGTACTAATCTATAAAAAGACTTTGTAAATGCAAAATACACATAATCTAAACAAAAGAAAAATGAACAAAAAGTCTCTAATAATAACTAAAAAGCAATTTATAAATACAATTCTAATGTTTTTTACTACTTCCACTGGGTGCAACACCATTAAGAATAATTTCAGCATCACGCTCAGTGAAATTAATAAAAGACCTAGAACTTATAGGATATTTCCGTGTTTTTTTGAGTTTAGAAGGTGACAAACTACTTATGTCTTTTAAATTAATATTTTTAGATGGTTTATTTCTAATAGATGTTATTGAAACTGGATAATTATGTTTTAGTGAAGACCACGATGCTGTTGTGTTAGGAAGATAAACTTCAAATGGCATAGATGATGATGTATTCACATAATTTTGTCTCTCATTTATAGTTCGTTCGTAATTTGGAGAAGACAGATCATTATTATCAAAAATAAAAATTGATTTTGGTGATACATACGACTGTGTCAACATTTTAGAATTATTTTGAACCATTGAGTCAAACGTATGATCATAAATATTATTTTTCATTGGGAATATACTTTTGTTTTTTTTTAAAGACATTCTTGATAAATAAATATCATTGTCAGAAAAATCCGGAAAAGAGCGCTTCTTAAAAAATAATTCATCTGAAGTGTAATAATTTTGTAAAAAGGTATCATTAATAGATAACATACTAGCATTATAATCAAATGAGTCTACTTGAGATAATTCTTGATATTCATTATCATGTAATTGTTTTGACATATCATCTGATTGTGTATTTACCTGTTTCAAAGAATTTTCTGTAGACAATTTCGAACCAGAAATCAATGGTTCTTTTAATTTATTTTCTATTAATGATGAAAAATGAGATGTTGAACACATAGAAGATGGATCAAAAAAAGGAGATATATTAGTTAAGTTGGGTGAATAAGATAATGTAGAATTTTTTTTTTTGTCATTATCTTTAAGTATATCCTCATTCAAAACAATGCTCTTATTTTCAATTATTTTTTCATCTAAGTGATCTGTTTCTTCCTTTGTATTTTTAATTGAAAAATCGAATATTTGATTAGTCGATAATACAGAGTCACTAAAATTAACATAAATATCCGATATTTCTTCACTTTCAGATGCATCTGTTTTCTGAAAGTTATTTTGTATTAAGTCTTTATCAAATATTGATTTTGTCCAAGGTATATCATATGAAGTTGACAATCGGAAAATAGAATTATTCGCTTCAAGATGAATATCAGTAGGATTTAAGAAATCAAAATCATCAAAAAGGTTAATATCTCTCTTGTTATCGTATTTGCATTCATTAAAGTTTGTGTCTAGAAATTTTTCAAAATTGTCAGAATGAGTATAATCTACATCATTAGATGGATATTGTGCAAAAACATAATCAGATTCTAGATCATCTAAAAATGAAGAAGATTTGACAAATTCTGAAGTGGGTGAACATAAAGGATCAAAGATAGTTTCCATGTTCATAAGTAAACTAAATTACTTAGTAAATCTTTTAAAAAAAACTAAAATTCAATGTAAAAGAAGCTATTGTATTTTATATTTTGCTGAAAAAAAGATGTAATTGATGCTATATTTCACAGTTTTATAAAATAATTGCTATTTTCTTTATTTTAATGTTATAATAACATAATATATTTCTTTTATTCTTTAGAAGAATAAAGCGTTAATACGTTTTTTTCAAAAAAAACTGCTAAATATTTAATATTATTTAAACCCTCGAATGAAATCAGTTCGTTATCATAGTTTTATTAGTCAAAAAAATTATTATGCTTACTCTTCCTTTTTCGAATAATTATGTGCTTGATTCCAGAAGTGGAATATAATTTAACAGTGATATATTCATGCGTAAGAAAGCATATAAAGTCACAGTATTCTGATATTTATTGTTAAATATAATTTTATTAATAAAAATGTTTTGATTATTTATTTTTTTATTAAATTATAATAAATTTTTAATTTTTGCTCGTAAGATTGAACTTTAAGAAATATATAAAAAAATATTGTTGAATGAAATCATATATAAAATAATTAATATTTAAAATTAATATATTTATTTTTTAATTATACTTAATCTTTTTTGTAATCTACTTTAATCTAATAAATTGTTAATACTTTTTAAGATTTAATAATAATATTAAAATTAAAAAAATAATTTACACATATCTAATTTTAGAAACCTAATATTAAATTATAAATTAAATATATATCTTTAATTTATAAAAAAAATATTTTTAAATTATAATATATAGAATTTAAATAACTTTAAAAATCATAAAAGAATAAATATAAATATTTATATTTCTTAATAAAGAAAAAATATTATTAAATTGTATTCTAAAAAAAATAATTTATGCAATTTGTTTATCGGTTTTAATATTAATTTAAAATGTTTAAGCAATCGAAAATATATTAAATGTAGTTAAATTCTATATTTAACAGAAGAAAATGTTTTTAATTCTTAAATATTGTTTATTTTAAAAATAATCAATACATAATATATTATCTTTAGTATATATTATAGTTATGAAAATACATTTTAAAATCTTATTTATTTATAAAGTCTTATTCATTAATATAATGACATTATTCTTAATAATCTAGCTAATATAGATATACTTTGACCTTTTGCACTGGATTCTATGGGGGTTTTTATTCTCGCATATTGTTTCCACACTTATAAAATGATTAGTAATGTTTATAAAAACTATTAATTACAGAAATAAGCAAATCTACGACCTGCCCATTTCCCTATAAATGGGATAAGGACCCAGTACATGAGCATATTTAGTTGATTTAATGATTCTTGCCATTCTCTGTCTGTATCAGATGATATTATGCTTAAAGAATCTGAAATGTCTGAAGGTATATTCAAAGACTGTTCGATATATTCAATCATGTTTTTTTTATTTTGATAGTAATGTATTTAATAAATTTAAATTTAAATACTTCTTAAATTTATTTTTAAAATTAACTGATTTTTCATTTTATAATTTAACTATAAAAACGGTTATATTAAATATTTGAATAAGATTATTGTTAAAATTTATTTAGTAAATAAATATAATAACTATAATAACTAAAGTAATATTATATAATTTGATAATTTTTAAATGATATAATTGTTTTTTTATAAATTTTTTTTAAAAAATATATTTTTAATTTAAACGCTGAACTTTTGTCAAAATATTTATGTTAATTATATAATTTTTCTTTTAAATATATAATATTTTCTTAATAATATTTTAAAATAGCGCATAAATAAAAAACCTTTATTTAAACGTCTTTTTATGTTATTAAAAACTAGTAAGATGTATTTTATATAACAATATTAATTTTATAATATATTATATATCTTTATGATTCAAGAATTGATAAATTTGACGTTATACTGCAAAATATATGTCTATTTTTATATACTACACTAAAATAATTTATTTTAAATTAAAATTAATAATGTAAGTCTTATTTCAAAATATTTTGACAAATTTTTTAATTTTACATAATGATAAATTTTAATACATTAAAAAAATTAAAAAAATGATAAACATTTAAGAATTATGCTTCATAGCACTATTAATAGTAACTATAATATTTATTTAAATTTTAATTATGACCATTCATTTCATATATTAATAGTGAATTTATATTTGAAAAATACTTAATTTATATACCTTAAAAAAATTAAATGACCTAAAAATTCGAATTTTTTGGTTTCATTAGGAATTTTTTATAATTAAATTTTTAAATAATAAATTTTTTAATTTAAAATCAAACTTTTTCAAAAAACATTAAATTAGAAATATTTAGAATCTTACCCTAAAAAATTAAAATAAGAGAAATTTAATAAAATTTTTAACTGTAAAATCTTAATAAATTATGAGAAACTATATATAGACAAGATGCATTGTTCTCAGTTTCTATATATTGTTAAACATATAGTTTTATACATTATATTCTCTTGTTTCTATAATAATTTTATTTAAAACTGTTAAATATTTTCCTTTTCCCAAATTAATATTTTAATAGTTTAATAGGTTGAGTCTATCTAAATTATTTTTATACGTTGAAGAATTTATATTATATCTGACTTAACATTTATTTTAAAATAATCATAATATTTTGTAAAAATATATAATCTCAAACTTAATTAAAAACTATATAAAATTGTATAGATTACTATTCACACAATTTTACGTTTTACGTAATTCTATATTTTTTTTTGACAAAAAAATTATAGATTAAATGATATCATTGATTATTAGAAATATTATATCATTAATTTAATTATTAAATATTTTGATAATGATTATATTAATAAATTTTTAATAAGATTTATAAATGAAACTAAACATGTAATTTGGTTCTAATTTCAGAATAATTCATTGAAGTCTTCAAAAAAAAATATTGAACAAAATTTAAACTTTGATAACTATAATATAGTAATTTTTAACTTTTTAAAATGTATAAAAATTATATTTCAAAATATTGATGAAAGGATTTAAAAAGCATTTAAATTAAATAATTATATAGTGAATGTATAAAACCATGACTTTCAAAAATTTACATATCAAAAAACCTTACCTTCTTTTTAATCTTCCATAATCCAAATTTATAGCTTAATCTTATAACCAATAAATCAATTGCCATTCGTAAACTATCACTTATTAAACTCAATTTACTACCTGAAACTTCATGCCATGTTATTGGAACTTCAATTACTGGTATTAACAGAATTTCAGCTAAAATTAATATTTCTATATCAAATATCCATTTCTCTACATGTATATTTGAAAATATTATTAAAGCTGCTTTACGAGTAAATAACTTAAATCCACATTGAGTATCTTTGATGTGCCTTATTCCCATAAACCATAAATATTTATGAAAAGCATACATCATGAAACTTCTAATTTTAGATCTCTAAATTTATTAAAATAATTTAATTATGTTCTTTAGTTAAAAAAAATACCTTTAAAATAATATTATTCGATACCATATGAGAACGAGATCCTATAGCAATACCATACCCATTTTTTTCAATTCTCTTAATTTCTTTTAAAAGATAACGTAAATCAGAAAATTTAGATGCACCATCTGCATCAGCAAATATAATATATTCTCCTCGAGAATGAATCATTCCCTTTTCCATATTATCAATAACAAATATAACATTGAAAAACATACATGTGTAACTGCACCACCTTTTCCTCTATTTTTTTTTAAAGCACAAACTCTAATTTCTCCTTGTTTTAATAATAAAGTTTTACTTTTAGACAGAGCCCATTCTATAGAATATTCAAAAGTATTATCTGTACTTCCATCATCCACGATAAGTATTTCCCATTTCTGATGCGTTTTAAATCTAGAAAGGAACTCTATTGTTTCTTGTAACATTTTTGAAAGTCGCAATTTTTCATTAAAAGCAGGAACCACTACTGATAGAAAAATCTCTGCTGGCTCATCTAGTGTACTAAAACGCACTCTATCATACTCTCCTGTTGCTGATATAACTTTACAATATAATTCAGATTGATATAAAACCCGTGGTTGAAAAAAAGCTGATAATACTGAAATCTAGAGAAATGTTCTAAAAAAAGATGATGATCAAACGTTATATAACCTACAGAAAAAAAAGAAAGAAAACAAATAATAATAATTATAACAATAAAAATTGAAATTGACCAAAAAGTTAATTTTATGATAATCATTTTATATTGAAAATGCATAATAAAACGGTGGAAAATAGTTAAAACTGTATTTTATATATTTGGGTAATAATAATATACAATTATTATAAAATTTCATAAAAGCTCAATTTTAATTTTAAATAAACAAATTTAAAAATATCAAAATTAGAATAATTATAAAAATTCGATTATATTAAGATATTATAAATAATCATTAAAAAACAAGATTTCACAAGAACATAATTTAATATCATAGAATAAACATATCATAAAAATATTCAAAATAATATGCAAAACTTAATTTGTGCAAAGACTAAAATGTTACATAAGATTTAATATTAATTGGCTAGCCATATCTAAAAAAGGAAAAGGACTTGTAACTTGTTTTTCAGGAACATTTCTTATAAAAGTACTTGATGTACAGTACGTTGTATTTAAATTTTGAGAACTGGCATTTATTGCACCATCTTTCATTAATTTAGATATTCCATCAACTACTTTTCCTGTTTCGTTTTCTATATCATTTGACGATAATTCAGAAACAACTGAATGCACACTTTGATAGCCACCACATTTAAAGTCCACCAAAAAATTATTAGATTCTAAGTGATATAATTGAATAACAATAGTTACTATAATCTTTTTTTCATTATCAAATAATTTTGTTAAACGACATTTAATAACGTAAGGATCCTTAATTTTATCTAGAGCTGGTATATATTCATTAGTATCATTTTCTATGGTATTTTTTTTTGATTTATTTATCTTATCTAGTATATCTATATCCCTAGATTCTAAATCAATCCATTCAGCACCAAGATCTTTTAATGCTCGATATATTTCTATCATTATTTCTAATGGTGAACTCCTACTGCGTATTCCAAAATGCCACCGACTTGTACGTTTTCTTTTTTCCGAATTTATAGGCATTGATATAGTTGACTTAAACATTTTGTTTTGTATTTTTTCATCTTCATTCATTGTACTTAATATTTTATTCATATACATTACATGATAATTATGAAGACTAGATGGTAAAATACTAATATGAAAAGGAGTTTGTTCTTCTGGTCGCATATATGACCCATTAACTGATGGTAATAGTGTATTAAATGATTCTCGTCCTATGGAAGAAATATTTAAGTTAGTAGATGAAGAATGACTTGATGATGATGATGAAATATTCCGTGGAGATTTAATCTGTTCAACATTCCAACTAGGTGGAGACTGAGATAAAAACGACTGCATGTTTTTTGCTGCGATAATTCTAGCTAAAAGAAGTAAAAAAAAAACATATAATAATAAAATACCTACAATCTTTGTATCTCATTTGATTTTCTGCAACCAAACGGTAGGCATCTTTTATTTCGTTCCCATCTGATCTAGAAAGCGCCTCATATACATGGTCTTTATTATAACCCATAGCCTGAATAGTTAAAATACTCAAGTATATTATACATACTAATTTACCTGCCTAAGTTTCCCAACAATTCTATCATCAACTTCACTTTTTTCTCCAGATTCATTAAATGGACGAAGATAGTCAGGCAGGTTCTGATTAAACCATTTATTCTTTCGAATTTCTTGTAATGTAATTCGTTGGATAGGATCTACAACAAGCATTTGACTAAGCAATTCTTTGGCATCTGTACTCAAAAATGACGGAATAGTATAAATTCCTCCATTTATTTTTTTAAACAGTGTAGGTATAAACTCGTCATCAAATGGAAGTCGACCAACAAGCATAACATAAAGAATAACTCCGCAAGACCAAACATCTACTTCTGGACCAGCATATAATTTTCCAGATATGACTTCAGGTGCAGCATAATTCGGTGATCCACATGACGTCTTTAGGAAATTTCCATCAGTCATGAGGTTTGATAAACCAAAATCAGCAATTTTAACATTGAGAAAATCATCCAGTAAAAGACTTAACTAAAGTTAAAATAAATAAAAAACTCAAAAGAAATACTTTTCTGGCTTTAAATCCCTATGAACAATTTTGTGACGATGACAATATTCTACAGCAGCTATAATTTGTTGGAAAAAACGTCGAGCTTCATCTTCACTCATTTTACCCCGAGAAACAATATAATCAAATAATTCACCACCAGCATACTCTATAACAATGATTATGTCTGTAGGGGTAGCAATCACCTCATAAAGCTTAATAATATGAGGATGTCTTAAAAGCTTTAAATATGATATTTCACGATCTACTCTTGATGACATATCTAAGTTTAATAATGATTTCCGTGAAATTATCTTAAGTGCGACTTTATGTCCTGTTATAGAATGAACAGCAACTGCTAGATAATTAACAATTTTTCTTAATCATATCTTAACTTCCTACGTTTTACTTTTCCAAAGCTTCCTTCTCCAAGTGTTTTTAAAATAGCATAATGACCTAATCTTGGCTTCCCTGATATATTAAGCAATTCATGAGTATCATTATTTGATTTTGATATATTTGTATTTATATCACACATTCCTCTAGGCTGGATTTTTTAATCTTTGAAAAAATCCTACGATAATCTTAAACTATTACAATAAAAATTACAAGAGTAAACGTATAAAATTAAACAAAAACTTTTTTTAAAAACTTAGCTAGTACAATATATAATATATAATTTGTCTTTTTGTATTAAACAAGAAACATATAATAAAATCTAAATAAGATGTTTGCGTTGAAAAAAACGACGTATATAAATAATTTCACAAACACCAAGAATAACTAAAGAAATCATGAATCCAAGGCCATAAAATTTAACTCGATCATTTGTACTTTCATTAATATCTCGCATTTTTTGTTCCCGTACTTGCAAATACTCCATTTCATTTGCAATTTCTCGAGAAATTCCTTCAATTTTTAATAATTCAACTTCAATAGGCCTCAAGTGACGTTGAACTTCAATATCTTCCCAATTAAGAGCATCCGTGCCTTTGCTAATATCTAGTTCTATAGATCGAAAATGAATAGTATTGTTAGGTCCTAAAGCAAGTCAATGTTTATACATATAAATTAGATTTTGTAAAAAATTGAAATCCTTGCTTGTATTCTCATACAAAAATAGAATAAAATGCAATAAAATTTCATAACTTTATAAATATTCGGATCATTACCATAAACAAGAAGATTATTTAAACATACTATAATCGTAGATTCATCACTTGTAGTAAAAATGACTCTTTTTTCGCCAATAACTTCCTTTGAACGACTGTATTCATTTCCATGAATGTCAGTAATCTGAATTAAATATTAGCTTTCAATTTCTTTATAATTAAAAGCAATATACTGTCATATTTACTTTCTGTCCATCATCCAATGACCCATAAATCTTAACAAATATGGTTACTAGGGTATTAGTAGGTACAAAATTACGGATACATCGTTGATTTTGAATGCTTGAAGGCATTGCTATAATATCAAACATTAATGAGGAAGTTGGAAGAAAAGCTATAAAGAAAAAAATTAAACACAATAATTTTCGAATTTTAATAAAAAAAAACATCATAATTGATTAAATTAGTCCGTATTAATTTACTTTTCTATTGTTTGTCGAATTGTAACTTTATATTTTTGCTATATTCATAAACTCAAAGAAAATATTCAAACACTTTGAATTCAAATAACTATTTTATATGACTAAATATTCTTAAAATCTAAAAAACAATTAAGAATTTATTTAAAAATTCGTTTCTAATTTTTTTAAATAATCTTAAATCTCGAATTTTCGACAGCAAATTAATTATTTTTTAAAGATTTTGTTCTAAAAAAATTATTAAATGGCAACATCTTTACGTTCCGTTTCATGTATTACGCCTTTAGGGAGTCGCGTGTTGATTCAACGACTTAAAGCTGAACAAAAAACAGTATCAGGTATTTTTTTGCCGGAAAAGTATGTACTAAGATAATTTTTATAACTTTTTTTCTGAAAATCTATAATGTTTAAATATTATAATGACTAACTTTTTACTAGATCTTTAGAAAAATTATCAGAAGGTAAAGTAGTTGCTATTGGCTCAGGGGGTTTTGATAAAGATGGAAAATCTATTCAGCCAACTGTTTCAGTAGGAGATAGAGTTATTCTTCCTGCATATGGTGGGAGCACTGTTAAAGTTGGGGAGGAGGTTCGTTTTTTTGGATAATATTTCTTTATAACGTTTTAGGAATACAGCTTTTATTCTATTAATGAACTATTGGCAATTGTATCTGAATAACCAACTATTTATAAAATAGCCTTGTATATACCCTGAATTACAGGGATTTGAACAAGGCGTAAAATTATAATTATTAATAATTTATAAAAATTATACAAATTTAAAAATAAAAAATTTTTTAAATGATTTTATATTCAAAAATAATTTATGATTTTTTTATATACTAGTTTTATAGATTTTTATAAATTTATTCTACTCGATATATAACACCTCCACCTAAACACACTTTATCTTTCCAAACCGCTACATTTTGCCCAGGAGCAATTCCTCGCTGCATTTTTTCAAATTCTATTTTCACCGTATTATCTTTGTATTTACTCATATAACATTTTTCTAGAATAAATTAGACTTAATATATAAAAAAATATTCAAAATTTACGGGGTTCTTGTCTATGTCTTATTTGTCCAACAACTTCACCATAATCTTCTAAAAATGGATCTATCCAATGCCATGATTTACAATATATAACATTTTTCATTAGTGCAGGGTTGTCCCATCCTTCACACAAATATACAATACCTTTTGACGCATCTTTATTAGCAACAAACCATTTTCTATTAACCTTATTTTTTGTTTGTGACACTGAAATTCTTGATGATTCACCAATAGTAGTACTCCATATACCTTTATCTGAAGAAATAGAAATAATATTTCCAGTAGAAATGTCAATATATGTTAACTCCTGAGGATTAAGATAGTTAGTTAAAAAATTTGCAAAATGTCTACCCGTATTTGGAGATACAAAACAAAGTCCCTGTGATTCTTTTTTATTTGCTGTTGGCAATAAGAATTTTTTTGCAATTGCACGAACTTCACGTTTTGTAAGATCAGATAGAGGAAAAAGAGTCTAAATAATATTTAATTATAGAAATAAAATATTTAAAATATACTCGACGTAAAGAACTTTGAGAAATTTTTGATAAATATAAACATTGATCTTTATTCATATCTTTCGAACGTAATAAATGTGACGAAGACGTTGGAATATGCGTTTTAACTGCAGCATAATGTCCAGTTGCAATCCACCATTTATTACAATTTGGGTACTTTTCTTGAACTATTTGTTGAACTTTTCTAAACAATGACCCAAATTTAATATAACTATTACAATCTACATCAGGATTTGGAGTATATCCGCTTCTATATAAATCAAGAGCTGGTTGAAAAACAAAATTCCAATAATCTCGAGAAAAATCAACATAATAGGGTTCCGGCATTGATAATACTTTTGAAACTTTCTGAACATCTAAAAAATCTTTTTGAGAAGAGCAGGAATCATCATCCTGAGTCCAATTCCGAATAAAAATACCAACAACGTCTAATCCCTATGATATTTTAGTCAAAATACTATACATATACATGTATATATGTATGTATCTACTTTGTTTTTCAATAAAGCTGCTGCAACACTAGAATCAACACCTCCTGACATTGAAACAAATACTATTTTCAAGAATAAGTATTATATATTTTTAATACTCATAAATACTTTTATCTTGAGGTTCAAGGACATGATCCATATAAACATCATTAGAATTATATCTAACAAAAAAAAATCTTTTTAAATATCGAAATGAAAATAATTTTACTTCAAATGAAAATGTTCTCTTAGCATTTTCAAGCATAAGACTTGTTTTTAAAATTATTTTTAAAGATTTATATTTTAGAAATCATCGAAAATTTAAACATTTAAATAGAAATTTTAATAATTTTTTACAATGAAAATTTATTTAGAAATTAAATATTAATTTTAGTCTTTCATGGTTCAAATATTTAAAATTACAAAAATAGAAATATAAAAAAAATTTATAAGCTATCATTTATCAAAAACCATTTATACACATTATAAAACTAGAACCAATTTCTGGAAACTTAGTAAGTAGAATTAATATAGGTTACAAGCAAAAAAATTAAAAACGTTTTTATTAAATAAGATTTACAACCTAATATAACCAGGGCCCTACATGATATAAAATGCCTATATGATAAATAAAACTTTTATAAAACAATTCTTAAATTTATAAAATGTTATATTTTTCATTCAAACATTCATGACTTTTAAACCTCATAACTATCATCTTTTTTTTCATTCATTCCTGCTTTAATTTCATTATTAGATGATTTTTTAATATTTTTGTCATCATAATTAGGTATTTTAATTGTTTTTGTTTTCCATGGAGGTATTTTTTCTTTCCATACTTGCTCAATCTCCTCTAAAGATTTTCCGCACGTTTCAGGAAACATTAAATATACATGAATAGCCATAACTGTTGAAAATACAGCAAAAATGATAAACGTTTTCCACTGAATAGTTTTAAATGCACTAGGAACGAAAATAGCTAATACGAAATTAAAAAACCAATTTGCAAAAGTACATAATCCATTAGCTTTTGTACGTTGATTATGAGGAAAAATTTCTGAAACATAAATCCAAGCACATGGTCCCCATGTAGAAGCAAAAACGCATACAAATAAATAAGAGCATGTAATTGCAGCTTTTGCTAAATTTGGATGATCTTCCATAGTCCATTGTATATTTTCACTCCCATCATAATTAGAGACATGACGACCACCAATAGACATAAAAGTTGATTCGGCATATAACAATATAGCCATTAAAATTGCACCATAAATGAATGTTGGTCGTCGACCCCATTTGTCGATAAAAAGAAGTGCAGGAATAGTCATAATAACATTAAGGACATACTGAATAGAAGAAGCCAATAAATTTGAAGTACCCTTATAACCAGCCATTCGAAAAACATAAGCAACATAATACATGATAACATTCATACCAGTGAACTGTTGCCAAACATGGGTAAAAAAACCAATAAAGGTTCTTTTTCGAGAGCCTTTAGCAAATAATGCTGAATAACCTGTACTATCTTGATCAATTTTGACAGCTTGTCTTATTTCTTCTATTTCAGCAACTACATCAGGATTATTGTATTCAGATTTGTTATTTACTCTAGAGATAATATATTGAGCTTCTTCCCATCGATTATGTGAAGCAAGCCATCTAGGTGACTGTGGAAGAAAGAAAACAAAAATTGAAAAAATAAATCCAGGAACCACCTGAATACCCCAAGCAACACGAAAAGATGTTGGTCCTTTAATCCAGGTACAACCATAAGAAATATAAAACATAATACATATACCCCATGTTATTGACCATTGAAAAATAGAAATAAGACATCCACGTTTATTTTTTGGACTTAATTCAGAAATCCAAACAGGAATTTGACTAGAAGAAAGACCAATAGCTATACTAGAAATAAAACGTCCAATGATAAGATGTAATGCATTACGAGAAACTGCTTGAATGATAGCACCAAAAATCCAGATCCAAGCACTTAATTGACAAATAGCTTTATGACCTACTCTATTTGTAATAAATCCAGAAAAAAGGGATGATAATGCGGATCCAGCTGGCATAGATGAAGTAATAACACCTTGTAGAAAAGGGCTAGGATGTTTAAAATATTCTAAATACTGTGGAGCGGTAACCTAGATTTATATTAACATCAATATCGGACTATACATAAAACATACAAATGCAGAAACAGATGAAATATCAAATCCAAAAAGCATTGCACCGATAGTTGCAGCTGCTGCAACTGCTACAGGATGGTAAATTGTATACATTTGTATAAATCTTTTCTTAAAGTTTAAAATTATATATATATTTTTTTAATCTTTTATGGATAACACGATAGTTTTTTGTATATTTTCGTTTTATATATATTATATTGAAAAAATATATTAATTTTTTATTTTAAAAAATTCTATATAATTTTAGATTATTTACATGTTTATTATAAATAATTATTCAATATTTATTAATATAACTGTTTTTTATAAAAAATAAACTTCTTCATTTAACTAAATTTTTCTTATTTTAGAAATACGATAAAACACTAAAAACGCTAAAAGTTTTTACGAATCACCTGTTTTTAAGTTTCACAGTATTTAACTCTTATCATCACAAGTTTTGGTATAGAAGTTAAAATTAGCTTTTACAAAAAATAGTAATAAAATTGATTTAAAACTTATGAACTTTTATCTTTATTATCTTTATTTTTAATTTTAACATCTATTTTAAAATAAAATTTACATGTTAAATGTATAAAAAAGAGAAATAAAAACACTATAGGTAAAATATTTTATATATATAAAAGTTTAAATTTTATAGAGGACTTAAATTTAATTAATATTATTTAAACGATTATATTTAAATTTTTTTACTGAAAACAGAAAATAATAAATAAAATATTTTACACTTTTAAATAAGAAATTTAAATATTCAATTATTTTAAAAAACAAGGTTTTAATAAAAAGTTAAACTATTTCTAAAAATATATTATTCTTTTAAAATGAAGTTTTTTTAAAATAATCTTTTTACTTTCTAAATATAATATACATTATTCATAAGGATTTTTTATATATCAAAAATATTGTATTTTTAAATTGAAATCAATCCAATAACAAAAAATTAGTTTTTTCATAATTATCATAATTATTGTTATTAAAAAAGTATTTAAATGGTAGAAAAAAATAATATAATTGTAAATTTTTCTGATTATGATTAAAAAAATAAGGTAATCAAACAATTTCAATATAATGAATTTAATTTAAAAGCGTTTTCTAAAATAAAAATTCATTATAAAAATATATTCTCTTTAATATATTTTCTGCCTTTTGAGCTAGAGGAAAAATTAATATAAATACTATATATTTTTTAGTGAAAAAGATTAATGAAAATTAAAAAGAATAAAAATGCAAAATGATAATATTAGACTATTTTAACTTTATTCTTTAAAAGAAATACATCTAAAGAGATTAGTAAAGGTTCCTATTATTCAGAAATACGCACCCAATGATTAAAATATTGCTATAAAACATTTCTAAGAATGCATAAATGTTATTCTATAATTTAAATTGACATAAGAAAATTTAAAAAATTCAAAAATAGACATAAGGAAAAGAAAAAAATATATACAATTAAATTTGTCTTTTGTTTCTGTTAAATTAACATTTATATCAACATAAAAGTAGACATGTGATACTCTACAAAAAAATAATTTTAAAAATTTTATTTGAAAATAATAAATAAAATGTTACCATTCTTTTGATATCATTTGTTCGCAATAATCTAAATGGCACTTAAAAATACAAAAATGTATCTAAAAATAATATTTTAGAGTTCAAAAATTTTCAAGATTTATATTATACAGCTATAATATTAATTAAAATATAAAAAATAATTACTTTTAATTAAAGAAGCAAGCTAAAAAATTAAAATTACAGAAATAAAAGTCTAAAATCAGTTTATCTTTAATTTAATTAACTTCATAATATAATGTAAATTAAAAATCTTTAGGAAAAATAACTATGAAATATAAAGTTGTATTGTTTTTATTCAAAATTGCACAGTAAAGTTAAAATATTCTAGATAAATATAAAAAACTGTTATAAAAAAGTGTAATTCATCAATAAAGACCAAAAAATAAGGTATTTGATATTTTTTATTACTAAATGAAGTTTAAAGATTTTAAAAATTGATAAGTAAATATTAAATATTTGAAAACAATCAGTATTTTTATTAATCTATAAAAAACTATTATAATCTCTTTACCTTATCATAAACAAAGCTCATGTTTTTACAAAGAAATTCATATAAAGATTTTAATTTTTAAAATAAAGATTCTAAAAAAATCAAAAGATCTAATTAGGCAATTCAAAAAATAAATAATCAAGTCATATTGTAGATTATTATTTTAATCTCTTAAAGAATATAAAAGAATTCTGGAAAATTATTAAAAAATATCTATTAAAAAACGTACTTATAAATTTTATAGTTCTTATAGTTATAAAAAAATCTTATTATTTTGATAAAAGGTAAAAGAAACATCTGGAACTTTATTGTTAATAGATATTAGAAAAAATATCTAATAGTACATAATATATATAATATTATAAAAAATTAAATATAGCTTATATGATATATTATATTAAGACTAATATTGGTAAAAAATAAAAAAGATAAATGGGTAACTAAAAATCCAAATTAAATCATATATTAGTGAAAGGGCACTATAGAAAAATTCTTAAAATTAAGATCAAGTGACCACAAAACTTCTAAGAAGTAGAAAGAATATTAAGGACAAAAATTATATAATGATATTTAAATATTTATGAATATAAATATCTAAAAAATGTATAATAACAAAACATTAATTCACAATATCATATTCTAAATAAAGATGATCAGTCTTGAAAACAAATCTTTAAAGAAAATTAAAAACATATAAGTTATAAAAAATAATGAAAAGAAGTCATCGAAATTTATATTTCCAAATAATAAGTTGCAGAACAATATTATTAAAATCAAACTTTGATAATTAACCTTAGACTAAATAATTTTTTATTTAAAATATATAAAATTATGATATTATAAATAAGTAAATATAAGTCATTATTAAAAATGTGGAATATATTTTAAACAAAATTGTGCTTAGAATTTTATATTTTAAAAATGATTTTATATAGAAGTCTAAACTTTTCAAATATAAATTTGTTAAAAGATATCAGAATACATAATAATGACGAAGTAATCTTTGTTCGTGTATTTATTATCTTAATTATTATTATTTATTATTATTTATTATTTTTCCAAAATTTTTCGATATTTTATGAAATATTTTTTATAAAATTCTTTAGTTATTATTGTTATAGATAAAAACATTTTTACTAACTGCTTTTTTAATATAATATATATTTTTTCAAAATATTAGTATTTTATTTTATTTTATTGTTTAATTTTTCTTAGAATTTATTCAAAAATTTATTTCATTAGACTTATCATTAGATTTATTATTAGATTCATTATTAAATTCATTATTGAGTCTAATAAATTATAAGAACCTTTAAAAGTAACAGTAAAATACAAATACTCTAATTTTTATTTATTAAAAAAAAAGATTTTGATTTTAATTTTAAAAAAGAATGTAACCAAATGATTAAGTTAAAAGAATGTTTTGATAGGTTAAAAGATACAAATTTAAAATCTGAAAATTTATGTCCTGCGTTCGAAGGATTTTGCAAAGAAAAGATAAAAAGTATTATTTTCAAATAAAATTATTGTCAATTTTAGTAAAACCGAGGATGTTTTTATTAAAAATATCAAAAATTTAGGATTTCATCTGAAAAGAAATTAGTATAACCATATTTTCATCTAATAAATATTTTTCTGAGAACCTTTTAATTTTTTTATTCTGTAATAATATAGTTAAACAATGTTATGAAACAACTAAGAATTTAATCTATAAAGTTTTTTTAAAAGGTCTTAGTATAAATTCAAAGAATAAAACGGTGTGTGAAGCAAAAATTAAAGATTCTTATCAAAAATTAGATATAAAAATTTTTTTATTTAATCTGATTTTGGTCCCAGAAAAAATCATATATCATATTTTTAGTAAAAATGCAAAATACAGTTGCAAGTCTTAAAAATATCAAAGATATATTAAAGACAGTTATAAATTGAAAGAGGCATGCTATTCTCTATTTGAAAAATATTATTTCTATTTACAAAATTATAAGATAGACAAGAATAGATGAAGTTTAAGAATCACTGTCAAAAAAAATATTGTATACCCCTTCTTTCATGGTTTTTTTTCTAATTTAATACTTTCTTTACTTGCATTTTAAAGAAATAAGTTTTTAATAGCTTTTCTCAGAAGTAGTAACTTTTGATGTTTTTCTTAGTAAATACTTTTTAATAAGATTTTCTTGTTTTATTTTCAAACTATTATAAAGAAAAATAATCTAAGGAACTTGAATAATATTCAAAAATATACCAGCCATTTAAAAATGCATTTCTTTTGAATATTTGACGAAAGAATTGACAAGTATATGCAATACAACTATTATAACGAAGTATACGGGAAATTAAACAATAAATTACAGGAATATTAGAATATGAAACAAACATATTATAAATCCTCATTTTATAAACAAAAAAGGTATTAAAAAAACGACCTTTTAGTTTGTTTCATAATTTATATTCAAACTTAAATGTCTAAATAAATTAGTAGAAAACTAACAGCTAGACATAACAATATAATTTTATTTCTGATGTCTAAAGCTAGAAAAAATATGAAAAGTATTTATAGAGCACAAAAGTTCCTATTTACTGTATATTTTAAATAAAATAAGTGATTATTCATGAAAAAAAGATTATATCATTTTGGAAAAAAAATGCAAAGATCTAACAAAAGATTTTAATTAGTATAGTACCCCTTGTAACACACTAATAAAACGTCCTACTTATTTAAAGAATACAAAAAAACTACAAAAGCTTTTATTATATAAAAATACAGATATTTTAGTAAACGTTAATAATTGTGCAATACATTTGAGTATGAAGTCTCATTAATAATTTGAAAAAAAAAACAAATCTCTTTACTCTTATTTTGAGAGAGATACAATGATGTGTGTAAAAAACTGTCCTCGTAAATTAAAATAAAGCGATGATAATATAAACGAACTTTATTTGAAGTCCAAAGATTTTAGAGTATTTTGTAAAAATCCTTAGTAAAAGTTTTCATGTGTAATAGTATAAAAGGTTCTTTAATAGAAAAAAATACATGCCTTAGATGATTAAATAACTATTGCATAAATTTGATATAATCCAACGAAATTCTTAGACTTATTTCAAAAATATAAGATGAAATAAAGAGTAAAACTTATAATAAGTTTATCACTTGGACAAAAAGATTCTTTGCATTTTAAGCTGAATAAAGTAACTAAGGATTTAGAGAATGAACCAGATAAATTCAAAAAAACTGAAGAATTAGCCAAAAAGTTCTTAATAACTTGGATTTATTTTTAATTTCTAAACATAGAAAAAACAAAATTGTCATTTAATATATATAGTAATTTTACAGCTTATATTAAAAGCATCTATTCAATAAAGAATCCTAGATATACAAACACCGATTTGTCATGGATTAGCATTGGATTTGGTGTTATTGTTTTTAGAACTGTATTTAGAAGGCTAACGCTGATAATGATCATTTTATTTATTAATGCATCTTCAAAAATGATTTTTCTAGCTTTAAATTTAGCAAAATATGTGAATCTTGTAAGGAATTTGTGTTATTTAAAATAGTATTTTTACCAACATCTTGTCGAAAATAACAGTCAGCCATTATAGAGTATCCATTTAGTGACTAGCATGACAGCAACAATTGATGAAGAATGCACACTTTATACAAAGATTCATACAAAAATTAACTGAATAGTAATTAAATCAATACCTACAGAAACAAAACAGCTATTTCGTAAAAATAAAAAATGTGAGTCCATTCCATGCACAACAGAAAAAGAAACACAAAAAGAGGAGTTTGAGGATGGAGATAGAAGAGACAAAGATGTAATGCTGAATAGGAAAATAAAAAATGTCTGGATTAAAAGTGACGAGTTTTGTTATATTAGTTAATGGATGTTATTATTTTGATTTAGGTGAAGATGATAATTATTTACACTGAATCATAAAATAAAGAGGTACAAAAAATGTATACTTTAGAAATATAGAAGATTTAGAAGGGTATTTGACGAAAATATCTAATTAAATATTTATTATAAAAACATAGAAAATTTAGTAACACTTGAGCTTAAAAATATGATCCTAAAAAACCAAAAATTATTATACTAAAAAAATGAATTTAAAAAAACTTCATAAAAAGACAAAACAAAGAAACTATTCACATTGAATTTATAAAAAGAGTATTTTACATACATCCTATATGAATTTATATTGCTCTATAAGGTATTCAGATAGATACCAATTGAAACAAAAATACTGGAGATTTTAAAATTAAACAAATTGTAGCTGCCTATTTTATTTTCATTGATATCCTAACACTGAATTTAACATAAAATAAAATCATACAGTGCATAAAACAATAATTTTAAAAAGCTAAATAAAAATTAAAGAGTAATCTATAAATATAATTATTTCCAAATCTATCATGATATTGTTATTTAAAATAAAGTAGGCTGTAAATTAGATTTAATATTGTATTTTTTTATATTATAATCTAAAATAAGAATAGAGTGAAAACAATTTAACTATTCAATAAGTGAAATTGATCTGAGGTTGTTTGTTAATGTATGATAATATAGATATAGATATTTTTTTTTAAATCACATTATCGTTCCTTAATCATGACTGAATCTTAATATTTTGGTATATGTCCTCATTAATGACACATTATGGTAATGTAGGTGCCAAGTGTTGTATATTTTCTACTATCATGGTTATTATAAGTGTTTATTTTTCATCCTAAATTATTAATGTGATAAAACTAATTTGATGACAAAATGCTATTGTTTTAAAAGTATTTATTGTAAACAGAGATTTATGTGATGCTTTAAATGCTTTATATTATAACCGGAATAATGAGAAATACTGTTTAAATAATTTATGAAATTGCATAGCAAACTATGTTATTAAAAGGTGTTATGCTTTGATTTTTTGTGTTTAACGGATTGTAGTAATAGACTATATAAATATATTTTAGATATATGCAATAAATTAGAGTTTGTAAGTAAGATATTTTTTAAAGAGCGTTATTCTTGAAATGATTTTTAATATAATTTCAGAAATCAGAACTTAAAATCTTTAACCTATTAAACTGGGAATTCTAAAATTAAACTAATTTCATAATTGAATTTTAAATTATACCTTTTAAATGAAATTTAATCCACCTCATTACTTTCAGTAAAATATAAGATTTTGATTTTAACAATAGTACTAAAAAATGTTAATCATTTTTTTATTTTTTATTTAGTGATTCAAAAAATATATTCTTTAGAAATACATTAATAGAATATAAATATTAAAAATAGTCATGTTATCAGAAACAATAAATACACGATTTTACCATTAAAAATAAACCAAATTTCAAATATATTTTTGTCATTGAATTATATGAAATGCTATCTTTTACGATGAGCATGATTTAGTAGATAATAGAAATAATTTTATCTCAACAGATTAACCAGATTATTATTACATGGTTTACATTACGTTTTGTCTATATTAAAATGCATATACTTTAATTCTAGGAAAACTTTTTAAATACACACACAAATATCTATATAGCTATTTTTTAAAAAATATTTAAAATATTTAAAACAATAGTTTATAAAATAGAATAATCTATATCATGACTACTTAGAATCTTAACTATAGAAAAATAATGAAATGTAAAATATCTTAAAAAAAAATTAAGAAGATACAAACTAAAAATCCTTAATCATAAAAATAAATATTTAAGGAATATTTCTAAATTTATAAAATTACAAATATTTTTAACAATTATGAAATGTTTATTTTTAAAGAAAAAGTCTCAGATAATATCATAAAACTAAAGAAAATTCAATAAACTTTATAAAATAAAAACTTAATTTTTTGGGAATTTGGAAATTTTAAAAAACAAAAATTTAAAATGAAAATTAAAAAATTTCTTAAAAATAATGAAAAAATGTTTCAGAGTTTATGAATACCAAAATATAAAAAAAAAAACTTGTATTAAACTGCCAAAAAAGAACAAAAATCTTAAAATCAAAACTTAACGGAGCATACGAAGATATTCGATAAATTTCAAAAAGAGTAATTGTTACGGTCTAAATAATGTTTTTTTATAATTTGAACTATGCCAAGACAGGAAAGATCAGAAAAACATTTTTAAAAATACGAAAGAATATCATATAACATAACTTTAAACTCGGATTTCAGCTCAATAAAACCAAATATAAAAAATAAATAAAAATAAACAATAAATAAATAAATACATGGAATGATTTTAGATAAAACATAAATAATCAAAATCCTACTATATTTTTAAGACATTTTACAAAATCTGATAAAACTAAATTTAAAAAATATAAAAATTATGATAATGTGTATATTTGTAAAAATATAATAAAATATGCTGAATAATAATAATAAAAACAACAAAGCGTCACATTATAAAAATATTAGATAATAAATTACATTATTTTGAATTTTTACTATATTTTAAAAATTATTTTTTATAAAAATTTACATGTTTAAAAATAAAAACTTAATGAAAAATCAAAAGATCTAAATCTAATATAAAATAATATAAAATAATATTTATCTATCTATTTATTAAACGTGTATTATTAGCTACGTGTGTTATCGTTTATCGTTTGAGAACTTTTCTCGATATTTTTGATCTCAAATATGAAACATTCCCTATAAAAATTATTATTTATTGTCATTATAAATGAAGGTATTTGTGTTAGCTGGATTTCTTGGCATAGCATATGCTTTTTTGGAAAATATTGGTACTGTGTTTTTTCTTTTTTTTTGTTTTTAACTTTTTCTAGAATTTATTCACAAGAGATCTGCATTAAATTCTTCAGTAAATACATCATTAGTTTTACCAACGTATGAAAACTCTTAAGTAGCACCTAAATGTACAAAATTAACAATTTTTTTATCTAGTAAAGAACAAGTTTTTATTTTAATCTCAAAAGATACTTTAAATGGTCAATGCAAAACAAAATTAAGAGAATACTGCGAAGAATTGCGAAATATGGGGCTTTCAGATAAAATGTTAGCTTTTTACTCAGAAATGAAGGACTTTTGTGGAAATGAAGAATATGAAAAAACATGTAATAACTTTAAAAAAAATATTGAACCATATTGTGAAAAACTTGAAAAGATATTAGAAAATTTTACTACTGGGTCACTAGAATTCTATAAACAGTGCTTAATGCAAACTGAATGTATTTTATTACAGCAAGCATGTCCGCAAAAACTTAAAGAGAAATGTAATAATTTAAGAAGTTTATGTCAACAAGAAAAACGGAATAATCTGATGACAGTGTTTCTTTTAAGAGCATTTTCCGGAAATTTGAAAAAAACAGAAGATTGCGAAAAAGTAATTGATGAGAAATGTCTTATGTTCATGGGAGAAAGTGATGAATTAATGAAATTTTGTTTAACTGCCTTAAATAGATGTGAAAATCTTATAAAGTTGGCTAAAACTAAATGTGAAGAGATAGAAGTAGCTACGCAAAACCTTCGAAGCTTTATAGACACTTGTACAAACATTGAAACATTAAAAAAAATGTGCATTTTATCTCTTAAAGGATGTTATTTTCACAAATCAAATTGCAATGCTAGTTTTCAAAATATTTGTAAAGGATTAGAAGAAAAATGTGGAGAGGAAAAGAAATACATACCATCTTATTTAACACTTGATCCACTAGAAAAAGAGATTACATTAATCGACAAAATAGAATACAAAGAATTATTTGAGGATGAAATTGGAAAACCAGGAACAAAGGATACGATTGATCTTTTAGCATTAATTTCAAATAATGACATGAGTGCTTGTGAGTCTAATATTGAGAGATGTTATAAGTTTTGTAGTTCTTTACCTCAACTGAAAGATCTATATGATAACACTGAAAAAAAAATGAAACAAAGTAAAAAAGAAATCTGTACTAACATAAAAGATAAACTGAAGTCTAAATGCGAGACTTTAAAGTCGAGATTGTATAGCTTATCAATGTCAAGCGCCGAGAATGATGATGATTCTATAGTTTTGGGATGGTTTGAGCAATCTGGTGATCTCGATGAAAGACTTTGTATAAATTTGGAGTCTGAGTGTTTTTATTTGCAAAAGCATTGTACTAATATAAATATTAAAATGGATAATGCATGCACCAATTTAAAATCAACATGTTTAAAGACACGACTTTTTAGAAAAAGTTATCAATTATTTCAGGATCTGTTAAGAGGGAAAATGCATATTTTAGCAGAAGATGATTTTTTTGAAATTTGCGCCAATGAACTATTGGAACTATGTAAGACAAAAATTGGAGTTCAGAACCCTATATTAATAGATTTTTGTTTACGACCATGGGATACTTGTTATGTACTTGGAAGTGATATTGAAAGGCAGAGTCGCAAACTTAGAATCAGTTTAGGCTGGAACAGGGATTTCCCGAATGAAGAGAACTGCAAAGAATTACAAGAGAAGTGCGAAACATTAGGGAAAGATTCAAGAATGAACAATTTGCCGTGTCTTACGTTGAAAGAACGATGTGATCATTTAAGGAATGCAAAGGAATTAGAGGAGATTTTGTTAAAAAAAATAAAAAAATTAAACAATTTGGACATATGCATAAGAGAAGTAGCAAAAGTATGCAATAGCATGTCCAGAACAAAGAGAACAGGGTTTTCTCTTTCGTGTATACGATTAAACATTACTTGCCAAATGATTGCTAGAGATATTAAGTTTAAATGTAATACTTTAGGAAAGAACATGGATTTTATGAAAGTTTTAGAAAAAACAAAGGATGAGAATACAGCTAAAGGACCAGAATGCGACCTCTGGGAACCCTATTGTGATAAGTATATGTTGAATTGTGAAAAACTTGTAGAAGATAGTGGAAAGGATGGAAAATGCAAGGAATTAAAAAAAAATTGTGGATCATATCGCAACTTACAGAACAGAGAAAATGAAGTTATGTATATGTTACAAGGAAGCCTTAAAAAAGATAAGTGTAAATCTGTTCTTGATGAACATTGTTTAAATTGGACTAAAACGAACAATAATACATTTAAGAACTTTTGTAATGACAATACTGGTGTTAAAAACGATGCAGCTAGAATAGAGTTGTGTCAAAAACTAGAAAAACGAATGAAAGAAAGATGTACAAAATTGTTTACGAAACTAAATACTATGGCAACAGAAATAGAAGAGAATGTAGGTGTTCTTGAAGAATTGAACAAAGTTGCAGAGAAAGCATTAAAAAATGTAAAACTTACTTTGGATAAACAGAAAACAGATATAAATCACGCAGCATTGATTCTACTTTATAATGCAAATGCAAACATAAAAAGAGATCTAAGAGCAGACGCACTTCAGAAGGATTATCCTAAATATCTGCAACAGAAGGATGCAAATGTAAATATTACTGATGGGGAAGCTATGGCGTTTGATGCAACAACTGAAGCGTTAAAAGTATATGTAGAAGTGAAAGCAGAATGCAAAAATTTATTATTAGAGTGTGGATTCAAAGATGATTGTTCTGAATATAAAGGTGCATGCGAGAAAATTAAGGAAGCGTGCAATAAATTGGAACCATTAAAACTTAAGTCCTCAGAGAAAGAAGCAACTAATCAAACTATTATAGAGGCTACTATCACAGAAACAATTATTATCGAAACAAAGTCAGATGGAACGCAAAAGACAGTAACAGCAGAAGGACAATGTCTCTTGGTTCGCACAATGGACAGATGGGTTACGAGTACCTCGATATATACGCGCACATCTACACAGACATCTATCGTAACATCAACTGTGACATTGACATCGCAAAGGCAATGCAAGCCTACGAAGTGCACGACAAAAGGTGAAGAGGATGCAGGAGATATAAAACCGAGTGAGGGGATCAGGATGAGTGGGTGGAGTCTGATGAAGGAAATAATACTGGTGATGGTTATTTCGGCCGTGGTTTAGAATGAATGAGTAAAATTGGAAAAAAGCATATGCATTTGGAATGACATTTAGAATGAACAAAATTTAGGGAACAGTATCTATATTTAGGATAAGTATAGCTTAGGAGATGGTATGTGTATTTGTATTCAACAATACACCATTTTAAATTGCACCAACCTATATTTTTCAACAATACACCATTTTAAATTGCACCAACCTATATTTTTCAGCAATTCACCATTTTAAGTTGCATCAATCTATATTTTTCATCCAACTAATTTATATTTGTTATACTTTTTCGTAATCTGTTTTCTATTTATTCATATACATTCATTCTGAGGACATTTTTGAAAATGTAACCAACAATTAAGGCAGAAGCTAAGAGGATACCCTTTAAAAATAGTTAATATGAAATGTCATGAGAAATACAATTATTAAGCATTTTATTTGATTTTATGGGAAGTTTTGTATTTAAATTTGTAGGATATAATACAGGAACATTTTGAAATGGGATTTATTAGCATTGTTAAATGGGATTTATTGGCATTATTGAATGAGGTTTATTAGCATCATTTAATCATCTCATAAAAGGAATTTAATGGGTTCAAAGGAATATTTGCGGGACAAATTAGCATGTATTGGAATATGGGAAATATAATCATGTATTTATTTAATTTAAAAAGCAGATGTTTTAAAAATATTATCTAAAATTGATATTTATTTTCTTAAAATAATTTCTATTACGTATTTTTATTTTTTTAAAATACACTAGAAAGTCAAACCTTTTAAAGAAAAGAAAAACCTGCATTTTGAAAGAACCTTGTTTCTTCATAAATATAAACCGATTCATATTTTCAGCTTGTTTTCAGAATTTATAGTAACGTACCACGTATATTAAAAGAACTTAAGATTGTTTCAAGAACCTTTTGAGAACAAAGATT
The DNA here is from genome assembly GCA_018127085.1 of Pneumocystis sp. 'macacae'. Classification (NCBI taxonomy): domain Eukaryota; kingdom Fungi; phylum Ascomycota; class Pneumocystomycetes; order Pneumocystales; family Pneumocystaceae; genus Pneumocystis; species Pneumocystis sp. 'macacae'. Next base: position 371,130 of record CM030734.1, read on the forward strand.
CAATGCATACTTTTATTGCAAACAGAATTCTTTTAAACCATATTTATACTTGAGAAAGGACATACAAAACAGTTGAGATGACTAAGCAAAAGTACGCTTCATAAACTCGGCACAGAACTGCACATGAAATAGAAGCCAAGCACGCGACGTATTCTAAAGAGTTCAGCACGGGCAGTGGCGCGGGCGGTCAAGAGGCGGGCACAGCAAGCACAGAATGTATATGAGGATGAAGAGATTCTTTTGGCTTTGATTGTGAAAAAAGATTATAAAGAAAATAAATGTAAAGAAAGTTTAGAAAAGTATTGTAAAGAATTAAAAAGTGCTACACTAGAAAAGAAAGAAATACATAAAAAACTTGAAGGCTTATGCGAAAATGGAAAGCAGCAGGCAAAATGCACAGAATTGAAAGACAAAATTACTCAAAAATGCACTGAATTTAAAGACAAACTCAAAACAGAAGCTGAAAAAGATATTTCAAATTTAAAGGATGAAGATTGCAAAAAGAATGAGCAAAAATGCTTGTTTTTGGAAGCAGCATGTCCAACAGAACTTAAAGATGACTGTAATAAGTTGAGAAATAAATGTTACCAGAGGAAGCGTGATGAGGTAGCAGAAAAAGTTCTTTTAAGGGCACTTAGTGGGAGTCTTAAGAAAGAAGATTCATGTAAGGAGAAGCTCAAGGAAGTTTGCCCAGAATTGAGTGGAGAAAGCGATGAATTGACGGTGCTGTGTTTTGACGAGAAAACGTGTGGAAGCCTTATAGCTAAGAAAGAAAGTATCTGTGAATCCCTCAAAAATGAACTTAAAGATCTGGAAAAAAAAGATGGGTTGGAAACGAAATGCCTGCCATTACTTAAGAAATGCTACTTTTACAGCACAGATTGTAATGATAAAGATAAACCACAATGCGAGAAACTCAAAAGTAGTTGCGAAGAAAAGGGGATAATTTACGAGAAACCGGGTTCAGACTTTGAGCCCACGCGACCGGGGCTTACAGTGACAGAAGAAATAGAGCTGCAGGAGCTTTATGGGGAGGCAGCAAGGGATGGGGTCTATATTGGGCGACCGCCCACAAGAGATGCAACTGAACTTTTGCTCCTGTTGAGTCGGGACAGTGCAGGAACAGGGGTTAAAGAAAACTGTGAAAAAGTACTTAACACAAAATGCAAGGATCTTAAAGAATATAAACTTCTGAAGGGTTTATGCAATGATAATGGTAAAGCAAATGATAATGGAACGGAAGAATGCACTAAATTGGAAGAAAAACAAAAAGACAGCGCCAAGGATCTCACTACAAAAATTGGAAATAAATATCTTTTTGGAACTAAGTTGAATACAATTGTTGGATGGCATGGTCTACCAACATTTATTAGTGAGAAAGACTGCAGAACTTTGGAGTCAGACTGTCTTTATTTTGGAGGCCAAGGAGGTACAGACAACCCCTGTAGTAATCTAAGAGCTGCATGCTACAAAAAGGGACTCGATGCTGTAGCAAATGAGGCGTTGCAACACGAATTGCGGGGTTCATTGCAAGGTTCAAATGGAACGTGGCTTGAAAATCTTGAGAAAGGGATAGTAAAAGCCTGCAAAGAACTAAAAGGACTGAGCGATGAATTGTTCGTCCTGTGCATGGACCCGAAAAGCACAGCGCTTACGCTTTCAACAGATTTGCGGATGAGGGCAGTTCGTTTGCAGGAGCTCTTGAACGAAAGACGGGATTTCCCGACAACGAAGGATTGCAAGGAGTTGGAGAAAAAGTGCGAGGACTTGGGACCGGATTCAAGGGAAATTGGGTGGCCGTGTCACACGCTGAATCAAAATTGCAGACGGTTGGAGAGTGCAGAACAGATGGAGGAGGTGTTGCTGAAGGAGAAGACAGAAAATTTGGATGACTTTGATCAGTGTGTAGAAAGCTTAAGGAAACAATGCAATGCATGGAACAGGAGGAATCGGTTTGCTCTTGCATGCCTGGCGCAGAATGTTACGTGCAGGATTATCACGAAGAGCGTCGAGTCCAAGTGTGCAGCATTAGACGGGCATATGAAAACAGAAAAAGTTGTAGAAAATGCGAAGGATGACAAAAAAGAATCATTGTGTAGCTCTTGGTGGCCATATTGCAATAAGTATATGTCGAGCTGCAAGAACTTGATGACCGCAAATGACGGAAAATGTGAAGAACTTAAAAAGGAATGCGAAACAGTCATTAAACGACTGGAATTGGAAGAGAAAGCACTCAATGAGCTAAAGGGTAGCTTGAAAACAGAGGGAGAATGCAAGACAACACTTGACAAATACTGTACGCAATTGACGAATGCAAGTAATGGGCTTGAGACTTTGTGCATAAGCAAAGAAAAAGGAAAAGAAAATGATGATGTTAGAAAGGAACTCTGTAAGAAATTGATAGAAGAAGTGAAGAAGCGGTGTCCTGAGCTGACGGAAAGGCTTATAGAAGCCAGCAAGGAACTGCAAGAAAAAGAAAAAGAGTATACGAAAATAAAGGACGAAGCAAAGGAAGCGATGGAAGCAGCAAAACTTGTTTTAGTTACAACGAAAGCAACAGGCAACGGCTCAGGAAATAAAGTAGAAGTAGCAGCAAAAAACGAAAAGAAATTTAAGCTTGTTAAGAGAGATGCAGCAGCAAAGGTGCATGTGACAGAAAAGGAATTAAAGGCATTTGATTTGGTATCGCAGGCGTTGAGTTTATATGTAGAATTGAAAGAGGAGTGTCAAGATCTACTGAAGGACTGTGGGTTTAAAGAGGAGTGTGAAAAATGTCAAGATGCATGCAAAACGATAGAAAGCAAATGTAACGAATTAAAACCATTGGAGGTGACGGAGCACAAAGTGCAGATAGAGACAAAGAATATAACAATAACGATAAAAGAGACAGTCGGGCCAGGAGGAGAAAAGACAGGAGACGCAGAGAAATGCACGTCGATCCGGACAACGGACACATGGATCACGAAGACATCGACGCACACAAGCACATCCACATCTACATCGACCATTACTTCTACGGTGACGCTGACGTCGACCCGGCGGTGCAAGCCGACGAGGTGCACGACAGGGGATGAGGCGGGGGATGTGACGCCGAGTGGGGGGCTGAGGATGACAGGGTGGAGTGTAATGAGGGGAGTGTTGTTGGGAATGGTTATTTCAGTTATGATTTAGAGAGCAAATGGACATGGTTTGGGACTGCATGTATATTAAGGAACAATTGACATGAAGTGCATTTAACGAGACGTATTCTCGCGTAGTCTTCCCGTATTTTCATCTACCTATGCTCTTTATGCCCATTCACCACGTCTTCTATCTTCGTTTATCGTAATTCAATTTTCGCGTTTACCCCACATTTACCCCACACAAATTTTAGATATATCACGTGACACAAGAGATAAGAAGGGGCACACTGACACTACGTTTATCTCACACTGCGTTAGTTTCTGCGTGAAAGCTCAAGATGACCCGGCAAACTCGGCTTTCAGGTCGTCGGCCTGAATTTGGCGCGGGGGGCGGCGCGGGCGGTCAAGAGGCGGGCGCAAGTAGCGCAGAATGTATATGAGGATGAAGACTATCTTTTGGCTTTGATTGTGAAAGAAAATGATCTAGAAGAAAATGAATGTAAAAATAAATTAAAAGAATATTGTGAGCCACTAAAAAATGCTGGATTAAAAGATAAAGAAATACATGAAAAGTTTGAAGGTTTATGTGAAGATAAAAAGCAAGAAGCAAAATGTAAAGAATTGAAAGGCAAAATCACCAAAAAATGCACTGAATTTAAAGGAAAGCTCGAAACGGTAGCTGAAAAAGAGATTTCAAAATTAACGAGTGAGGATTGCAAAGGGAATGAGCAACAATGCTTGTTTTTGGAAGGAGCATGTTCAAAAGAACTTACAGAGAATTGTAACAAGCTAAGGAATAAATGTTATCAAAAAAAAAAAGACGAAGTGGCAGAAGAAATTCTTTTAAGAGCGCTTAGTGATGATCTTGAAAATGCTAATAAGTGTAAAAATAAGATCAAAAATGTCTGCCTTGCGTTGGGTCAAGAAAGCAACGAGTTAATGCAAAAATGTTTTGATACAGACTCTACATGTACGTCCTTACTGCAAGTAGTACAGAATAAGTGTAATTCTTTGAATACAGAGATAGAAGGTGCACTGGCTTCTAATGATAAATTGAAAAAAAATGGAGATTTTTTACTTGAGAGATGCCACTTTTATGGGCCGAGTTGTAAAAACAATAAATGTGATGATTTAAAAAAGAAATGTGAGGAAGAAAAAATCATTTATATACCACCAGGTCCTGATTTTGATCCTACGGAGCCAGAGATTACGCTTGTAGAGAAAATAGGGCTGCAGAAGCTTTACGAAGAAGCCACAACACAAGGTGTTGTAATTGGGAGGGCATTAGAAAGGGATCCTCTTGATTTGTTAGTGTTTCTATCAGGAAAAACCAATTTCGATGATACCCAATGCCAGAATGTGCTCAAAAATAAATGCAACTCTTTTAAATATCTTGGAGAAAGTTTAAAAAAATTATGTGAGAATACGACTAAACATACGGATATATGTAAGGAATATAAACAAAAGTTTGAGAAGGAAAAGACAGCTCTGACTACAAAGATTGAAAGCAGACATTTTGAAAAGGATAAAATTACATTATGGAGCGGATTACCAGATTTCCTTACTGAAAATGACTGCATAGAATTACAATCAGACTGTTTTTACTACGAAGGTCAGACGTCTTTTGAAAAGCTATGTAAAAATGTCAAGGCAACGTGTTATAAGAGAGGCCTTGATGCATTAGCAAACCAAGCATTACAAGACAAAATGAGAGGAAAATTCTATAATAAAGGTCAAAAATGGCTTGAAACACTTCGAAAAGAGCTGGTAAACGTGTGTGTGGATCTAAGAAGAGAAAGTGACGAGTTATTTGTGTTTTGTATACAATCAACAGAAAAAGTTTTTGTATTATTAGAAGATTTGCGTATGAAGACGGACTTATTACAAGAGGATTTGAACGAAAGACGGGATTTTCCTACGAAGCAGGATTGCAGGCAATTGTTGAAGAAGTGCGAGGATCTAGAACAAGACTCAGAAGAGCTCAGATGGCCCTGTCGTACATTGAAACATCATTGCAGTCGATTGGAGACGGTGGAGCATTTGGAAAACAAATTGTTGGAGGAAAAAATAAGGGATTTAAAGAATGAAACTGTTTGTAAGAAAAGTGTTGAAGAACAATGCAATAATTGGTTAAAAAAGATGAAAACACCGTTTATCCTTGCATGTGCAGCACAGAATGTTACTTGTAAAATCATCACACAAAGTCTTGTGCTTAAATGTGGTTTGTTGAAGAAACATATAGAAACTCTAAACGTTGTAAAACAATCGGAGGAAGAAAACAAAAGAGAATCAGTTTGCAGCTTTTGGGAAGCATATTGTGACAAATTTATGTTTAGCTGTAATAATTTAATAGATAATGGCAATGGAGTGTGTGAGGAACTTAAAAAGAATTGCAAACCGTACCGAGAAAAATATGACCTAGAGACACAGGTTATGTATGAGTTCAGAGGGAAGCTTGCAAACAAAGATAAATGCAGAGTAACTCTTGACCAATATTGTACACAGTGGACTAAAACAAAAAATAAAACATTGGAGAGTTTGTGTACTGCTAGTAGTGCTAATGATAATGCAACTAGGGATAAATTATGCGAAAAATTGGTAGGACGAGCAAAGGCAAGGTGTGGAGAATTATCTACAAAATTGGAGACAGCGAAAGGAGAGATAAAAACGAAGGTAGAAGGAGTCAAAGAATTGAATGAAGAGGCGAAAAAAGCATCAGAAAGTGCAAATCTTATTTTGTCAAGATTAGAGACTAAGGTGGATAGCGAAAATGACTCTAAAAATGTACCAGCGAATGTTGGGAAAGATGCAAATTCAGCAGGAGGATCAAATACAGACCAAAAGACCCAGTTTAGATTTATCCGAAGAGGAAAAGTAGAAGTGCTTGTTACAGAAGCAGAGATCAAAGCCTTTGAAGCAGTGTCAAAGGCATTGGAGGCATACATAGAAGTCAATGAAGAATGCAGAGTCCTGAAGCTTGAATGTGGATTTAAAGAAGAATGTCCAGCGTGCAAAGATGCATGCAATGCGATTGAGAAGGAATGCAATAAATTGGAGCCATTGGAAGTGAAGAAGCATAAAGTACAGACAGAAACGAAGAATATCACAACAACAGTAACAAGTACAGTCGAGTCAGGAGAAAAAACAGTGGGCCAGGAGTGCAAATCGATTCAGACGACAGACACATGGGTCACAAAGACATCGACACACACAAGCACATCCACATCCACGTCGACCACGACGTCGACAGTCACACTGACGTCGACCCGGCGGTGCAAGCCGACGAGGTGCACGACAGGAGATGAGGCGGGAGATGTGACGCCAAGCGGGGGGTTGAAGATGACAGGGTGGAGTGTGGTGAAGGGGGTGTTGTTGGGAATGATTATTTCGGTTATGATTTAAGAGCAAATGAGCATGGTTGGGAAAAGCATGTATATTAAGGAACAATTGACATGAAGTGCATTTAACGAGACGTATTCTCGCGTAGTCTGCCCGTATTTTCATCTATCTATGCTCTTTATGCCCATTCACCACGTCTTTTATCTTTGTTTATCGTAATTCAATTTTCGCGTTTACCCCACATTTACCCCACACAAATTTTAGATATATCACGTGACACCAAAGATAAGAAGGGGCACACTGACACTGTTTATCGCACGTCTTCGTTTCAGCGTGAAAGCTCAAGATGACCCGGCAAACTCGGTTTTCAGGTCGTCGGTCAGAATTTGGCGCGGGGGGTGGAGCGGGCGGTTAAGAGGCGGGCGCAGGTAGCACAGAATGTATATGAAGAGGAAGACTATCTTTTGGCATTGATTTTAAAAAAAGAAAATAATTTAGAAGAAGCGCAGTGCAAACAAGAATTAAAAGAATACTGTAAAAATTTAAGGGGCATAGATGGAAACTTTGATGTTAATCCGAAATTAAAAGACACATGTACAAGCGATACTACAGCAGAAGGAAAATGCACAGGATTGAAAAATAAGGTTAAAGAAAAATGCACTGAATTTGAAGCAGAACTTAAAACAGCAGCAGAGAAACAAATTTTACAGTTAAAAGATACTGATTGCAAAGAGAATGAAAAGAAATGTTTGCTTTTGGAAGCAGCATGTCCTGACAAGCTTAAAGAGAAGTGTAATGACTTAAGAAATAAGTGTTATCAGAAGAAGCGTGATGAGGTGGCAGAGGAAGCTCTTTTGAGGGCGCTTTCCGGGAATCTTGAAAATAATGATAAATGTAAAAAAAAGCTTCAGGAAGTTTGCCCAGAGTTGGGGCAAGAAAGCGACGAATTGACGAAAAAATGTATTTATTTAGACTATACATGTGGAGCTTTAGTAGAAGCAGCAAAAAAAAAGTGTGAATCTTTAAAAACAGAGGTAGAAAAAACACTAAAAACTGATGGGGAACTACAAAAAAAAGGAGAATCTTTACTTAAGGGATGTCACTTTTACGGACCGGGTTGTAAAGACAGTAAGTGTGATGAATTGAAAGAAGAGTGCAAAAAAGCAGAAATCGTTTATACATCTCCGGGTTCAGAATTTGATCCTACGCGGCCAGAGCCTACGCTGGCGGAAAAAATAGGATTAGAAGAGCTTTACGAGGAAGCGGCAACACATGGAGTTCTGATCAGAAGAGGGCCAGAAAGAGATCCACTTGATTTAATAGTGTTGTTATCAGGAACGACTGCGTTTACTCAAAATCAATGCAAAACTATACTTACTGGTAAATGCGAGTCTTTCAAGTATCTTGCGAAAGAGTTAAAAGATTTATGTGACAATACAACTGAACGTGACAATAATTGTAAAGAATTAGATGAACAGTTTAAAAGGGAAACGAAAACTCTTACAGCAACAATCAAAAATAAACATTTTAAAGATAATGAAATTACATTATGGAGCGAAATAGATATTTTCCTCACTGAAAATGATTGCATAAAACTACAATCAGTCTGTTTTTACTATGAAGGTCAAACGTCTTTTGAGACTTTATGTAAGAATGTTAAGGCAGTGTGTTACAAAAAGGGACTTGATGCATTAGCAAATGAAGCATTACAGAAGAAGCTGCGGGGGAAGTTGAATGATGAAATTGGGGGATTACCTGAAGAACTTTATAAAGAGCTGATAGAAGTATGTAAAGACCTGAAAAATGAAAGCAAAGAACTATTTGCTTTATGCATAGAGCCAGTAGAAACAGTTTTTGTACTGTTAAGGGATTTACATATAAAGACAAACATATTGCAAGAACATCTGGACGCAAAGCGGGATCTCCCAACGAGGCAGCACTGCACGGATTTATTGAAGAAGTGTGCAGACTTGGAGCAGGATTCAAAGCACATCGAGTGGCCCTGCCGGACGCTGAGGCATCACTGCGCAAGGCTGGGCGTTGCGGAGCAATTGGAAGAGAAGTTGTTGGCGGAGAGAGTGGCAGACCTGGATAGGTTTGATTCGTGCGTAGAAACACTGAGAGGGCGATGCAGTGGGTGGGGGAGACGGGGGAGGACGCGGTACGCGCTTGGGTGTGTCGCGCCGAACGCCACCTGCACGTACCTCACGCAAAACGTGGGCGCGAAGTGCGCCGTGCTGGGTGAGCGCATGGAGAAGAGTAACGTTGTAGATGAGGTGAAGAAAGAGAAGAATGAAAAGAAAAAGGATGACATATGTGAGCGTTGGATGCCGTTTTGCAGCAGATACATGTATAGTTGCAAGAATTTGACGACTGATGATAATAAATATTGTAAAGGACTTCAAAAGGAATGCGATTCATTCATTAAGCAGCAGGAATTGGAAATAAAGGTACTGGATGAACTAAAGGGAAGTTTAAAGGAAAAAGATAAGTGCAAGACGACACTCGACGGATACTGCACACAATGGGCAAATGCAACCAATAAACTTAGCACTTTGTGTACAAAAAAAGACAAAGATGATACAGAAGTTAGGAAAGAACTCTGTGAAAAACTAATAGAAAAAGTCAAGAAGCAATGTCCTGAACTAAAGGAAAAACTTACAAAGGCAAAAGAGGAGCTGGAAAAAAAAGAAAAAGAGTATAAAGATATCAAGGATAAAGCGGTGGAAGCGATGAAAGCAGCAAATCTTGTTTTAGCTACAACGAATGTAGCAGGAAATAAGGCAGAAAACCAAGCAGCAGCAGCAGCAAAAAGTGAAAAGCGATTTAAGCTTGTTAGGAGAGATGTAACACTAAAGGCACATGTGACACAAAAGGAGCTTGAGGCATTTGATTTGGTGTCACAGACGTTCAGTTTGTATGTAGAGTTGAAGGAGGAGTGTCAAGATCTGCTGAAGGGATGTGGGTTCAAAGTGGAGTGCCCGCAATGTGAAGATGCATGCAAAACGATAGAAAATAAATGTAATGGATTGAAACCATTGGAGGTGACGGAGCACAAAGTACAGATAGAGACAAAGAATATAACAATAACGATAAAAGAGACAGTTGGGCCAGAAGGAGAAAAGACAGGAGACGCAGAGAAATGCACGTCGATCCAGACAACGGACGTCTGGGTCACACACACATCGACACACACAAGCACATCGACGTCCACATCGACGACGACATCGACGGTGACGCTGACGTCGACCCGGCGGTGCAAGCCGACGAGGTGCACGACAGGGGACGAGGCAGGCGAGGTGAAGCCGAGTGGGGGGCTGAGGATGCGCGGGTGGGGCGTGAAGGGGGTGTTGTTGGGGATGATGATTTCGGTTATGATTTAGGCTGGGTGGGCATATTTGGGAAGGCATGTATATATATATTTAGGGAATGATGAGTGCATTTTACCGGGCCGTCCTCCCCCACCTCGTACTGTGCACGCCAGCCTCCCCCGCATTGTGCACGCCGCCTCCCCCGCACTGCATACCTTTGCCTCACAGTATGCCGTGTGCGCGTTGGATGCGCTTTAGATGCGTGTGGGCGTGTTTTGGACGCGTCTGGGACGCGCGTGTTTGCCCGAAATTAGTCCGGAATTACCCCGCATTTACCCCGCAAAAAAATAAAATTTGTGTGGGGTAGGGCCGATAAGAGAGGGGGGAGGGCGGCTACCCCGCATTTGTGGCCGAAAACGGAAACTCCCCACCGAAAAAGCAGAATTTGTGTGGGGGTAAATGTGGGGTAAGGCAGAGGAGAGGGTGAGGGAGGTGTGCACACAAGAATTGAGAGAGGGTGGGGGGCAGATTAAGGAATAATGCGTCGATGTTTGCACGGGATTTGGAGGCGGAAAGAATGGAATAAACGGTTTTTTCCTGCATGTCAAGGGTGAACAGGAAGAAGGCGGGGAGAGGTGTGCACCAGGCAACGAGATGAGTGTGTGCACGAAGTAGGTAGAGGTGAGAGGGGACGTCATCTAAAGATGTGCACGGTGCTGATAAGGTAGGGTGAGCAAGAGGTGGAGGTGGAGCTGAGTAACAGAGCAAAAAAATAAAACAAAAGAAGTAGATGTAGAATTAAGTGTAGATCAGACTTAGATTAGTTTTGAGAAGAAAAAGAATAGAATTTCCTTGTAAACCAAAAGCAAGAATTGGTAAGCAGAGTTGGAGTGGTGGGTGAAGGGTGAAAATAAAAGAAATAAGAAGTAGATGTGGGAGTGAGTGAGTGTTAGACTCAGATTTAGGCTAGAATTAACTCGTATTTAAGAAATAAAGAACAAAAAGTTTTTTCGAGCAGATCAAAAGTACAAGAGAATTGATGAGATGGAGTAGATAACGAGTAAAGGGAAAAAATACAAGATAAAAACTAGGAGCAGAGATTAGGTTGAAATTAAGCGTAGAATTAGACTAGATTCAGAAAGGGGAAGAATAGGATAAAAATTTTTTTTCAGGAGATCAAAAGTAGAAGAATGAGGTGGAAATGAGACGATAGTGGGTAAAGATAAAATACGAGATAATTAAAAGCAAAAATCAGATTGGATTGCGTTTAGAAGTGGGTTTAGATTGGAGTTGGAGGGAGAAAGAATAGAGTAAAAAGCTTTTTTCTTGTAAACAAAAAACGAAGAACTGATGAGGTGGAGAGGAGTACGAGATGACGAGGCGAGCGTGTGCACCAAGCAGTAAGGTAGGAGGTGTGCACTAAGCAATGAGGAGGGTGTCTACGAGGTAAGATTGGGGAGGGTGGGGGAGGTCGGGTGTGAAAAAAATGTGTACCGAGGAGATGAGAGTGTGCACCAGAAGTGACTAGTAGTAGAGGGGGGTAGGGGGTAGGGAGAGGTGGGATGGGGGTAGGAGAGGGGTACAAGTAGTGTGCACCGTGCTGAAAGGTAGGGTGTGCAGTGTGCAGAGTAAGAGGAGGTGGATGAGGTGGAGGTGGAGAGTAGGAGTAACAAGATAGAAGAAGTAGAAGTAGAAGTAGAAATTAGATTTAGATTAGCTTTAAGAGTAGAGTAAAAATAAAAAGAATTTTTTTGTAAGTCAAAAGTAAGAGTTGATAAGCAGAGCAGAGGTGGTAAGTAAAAGGCAAAAATGAAAGAGAAAAAAAGTAGAAGTAGGTATTAGATTAGACTTGGATTTGAGTTAGAGTTAAAGAAAAATGAAGGGTAAAAAGAATTTTTTTGTAAATGAAAAATTGAGTAAGAATTGCCAAGAGGTGAAGATAAGGTGGATAAGAAAACAAGAAGCAGAGGAGATAAGGAGTAGAGGTGAAGATTAGATTGAAATTGAGGATAGAATTGTATTGGATTTAAGGAGTGATGAAAAATAAAATATTTTTTCGAATAGATTAGGAATGAGTAGGCAAGAGCTACTGAGAGGTAAAGATAAGGTGGTGTGCACGAGGTAGCGAGTGAGTGTGCACCAAAAGTAACGAGGTATGAGGTGTGCAAGAGGTAGTGAGGTAGGAGGTGTACACGAGGCACCGAGGTAGGGTGGGGGAGGTCGGGTGTGAAAAAAATGTGTACCGAGTAGATGAGGTGGTGTGCACGAAGCAGCTAGTAGGGGGAGGTAGAGGAGGAGAGGTAGGAGAGGGGTAGTGTGGGTGTACATAAGCAAGAGAGGGGGTAGAAGTGGGTGTGTGCGGTGTACAGATAAGCTGAGGTGGGGGAGTGAGAGTAGAGGTGGAGAGTAGAAGAAGAGTATAAAAAGAAAAGAGTAGAAGCAGAGTTAGATTAGCATTAGGTTAGAATTGAATTATTTTTGAAAGAAAAGAAAATAGAATTTTTTTTGTAAATCAAAAGTAAGAGCTGATAAGCAGAGTTGGAGGTGGTGGGTGAAAGGTAAAAATATAAAGAGCAGGGAGTGAGAGTGAATGGTAGATTAGATTTAAATTTGTGTCAGATTTAGGTTGTATTTAAGAAGTAAAGAATAAAAAGTTTTTTTGTAAATGAAGAATTGGGTAAGAATTAACAAAAGTAAAAATAAGGTGATGGATAAAACAAGAAACATAAAAAATAAAAAGTAAAAGTAAAAATTAGATTAGAACGAGTTTAGAAGTGGATTTGGATTAGAGTTAGAGGGGAGTAAAAAATAAAATATTTTTTGTAAATCAAAGATGAACAAGAAATCGGGTGGGAGTAGATGAGGAAGTCTACGAGAGGGAAGGTGTGCACCAAGCAACGAGATGAGTGTGTGCACCAGGTAAGAGGAGGTAGGGTGAGGAGGGGGGGTTGGATGTGAAAAAAGTGTGTACGGTGCAAATAAGATGATGTGCACCAAGCAGCTAGTAGGGGAGGCTGAGATGGAGGTAGGAGAGAGGGGGTACAAGTGAGTGTGCGCGGTGCTGATAAGGGGAGGGTGTTCGGTGTGCTGATAAGGGGAGGTGGAGGTGAGAGTAGAGGTGGAGAGTAGGAGTAACAAGATAGAAGAAGTAGAAGTAGAAGTAGATTAGAATTAGACTAGTTTTAATAAATAAGGAGCAAAAAGTTTTTTTATAAATCAAAAGTAAAAGTTGATAAGCAGAGTTGGAGGTGGTGGTAAGTGAAAGATAAAAATACAAGAGAAGTAAATGTGAATGAGTATTAGATTAGACTTGCATTTGAGTTAGAATTAAAAAGAAATGAAAGATAAAAAGAATTTTTTGTAAACTAAGAGCAAGAAAGTTAGAGGTTGAGATAAGATAGACAAGAAAACAGGAAGCACAGGAGATAAGGAGTAGGGGGAAGGATTAGATTGAATTGCGTTTAAAAGTAGATTTAGATTAGAGTTAGAAGGAGAAAGAATGGAATAATTTTTTTTTTGTAAATAAAAAATGAAGAACAAGGTAGGAAGTAGGAGAGGGTCTCAAGAGGTAGCAAGGTATGAGGTGTGCACCAAATAGCAAGGTGGGTGTGCACGAGGTAGCGAGATAAGGAGGTGTACACGAGGCACCGAGGTAGGGTGGGGGAGGTCGGGTGTGAAAAAAATGTGTACGATGCAAATAAGATGGTGTGCACCAGAAGTGAGGTAGGGAAGGTGAGGGGAAGGGAGGTGCATGGTAGGAGAGGGGTAGGAGTGGGGGTACAAGTGCGTGTGCGCGGTGCGGAAAGGTAGGGTGTTCGGTGTTGTAGATAAGGTGAGGTGGGGTGGGTGGTGGAGATAGAGATAAGAAGTGAAGAACAGAGTAAAAAACAAAAGAAATAGAAGTACAAATAGAATTAGATTAGCTTTAAAAATAGATTAAAAATAAAAATAATTTTTTTGTAAACCAAAAGTCAAGAGTTAAGTAGAGTTGGAAGTGGTGGGTAAAAGGTAAAAATGAAAGAGAAGAGAAGTAGAAGTGGGTGTTAGACTGGAATGAGTTTAGATGTGGGTTTAGATTGGATTTAAGAAATAAAGAGTAAAAAGAATTTTTTTATAAATCAAGAATTGGGTAAGAATTGACAGAAGTAAAGACAGGGTGGACAAGAAAACAGGAACACCAAAAAATAAGGAGTAGATCTAAATATTGAGGTAGAATTGTGGCAGATTTAAAGAACGGAAGAATAATAAATTTTTATATAATTCAAGTTGATAATATAAT